>CAJQZP010001249.1:30000-517500 GCA_907164705.1 Parnassius apollo
TTTTGAAATTAGAACTATTTGCCAATATCATTGTGTACGTATTTTACTAATTTATCATTTATCATATTTATTATTAGTTACGTCAGCATGAATTTAACGCGAGAAAGTTCTCGTACGATGAATTTTTATGACTTGCGATGTCATTTAAGTCAACAAGAAAAATATGATGGACTTCGATTGGCCTTTCACGATGAAGCCCCATCTTGTGCCACTGTTTACTACTAGTTTAATTAGTTTAAACGTGGTCTCACTAATCTCACCGATGACCTGCGTGAGGGACGGCCTTCTACGACGACGACTGAAGATAACATCAGTGTTGAACAACACCAACCAACACTGATGTTCATCGGTATTATATATTTTAAATATTTTGCTGAATAAAAAATTTTATGTATATAACTAACTGATCAAATATTATGCCCTATATTATTTAAACAATATAAATGTACGGATACACATATGGAACTAATGATTTAACTGAAATTTCAGTTTCATCGCTTTAGTCCCTTATGATCCATAAAAATAATTGAATATGCAATAAAACTAAAGGAAGCTTCAACAGACCGCAACATAGACCAATACTGAAGTCTTTGCTTTCAATATAAAGCGCATACAATTTTCGTAGTAACTGTTAGTTATTTTTTATAGAACTAAGGATGACAAAGTACGGTGTCAACGTGATGCTAAATGAATGCCGCGGGGTACACATCCTCGATCAAAATGTAGACTAGTTGTCAACCCTAAGTTTTGAGATAGAATGCCTCAAAACCAGTAAAAAGGTTCTGCGATTATCAAAACACACCATACAAGACGCAGCAGCATTAAACTGCTGTTTTACGCTGATATTCGTGATCCCCCTCAGGCCGAGCCTCTCCTTCATTTCGATATGTCGCTATTAACTATATACCACCAACCTGGCTGCCCAGGGTGATGGTCATGGGCAACTGGGACAGCTTCGGACTCCAAAAGACTGTTACTGGATGCTAATGAAGTTGTATTTAGTTTATGAATTTGTTTTATTTTTGGATCACACACACATAAACAAACATTAGTCATCCTTAAGGAATGTCATATAGCACGGTCCCGAATTGTGTTATTGACTGTCCTTTTTCCTCATAAGACCAGCTGTTAAGGACCATTGGTAGGAAATAAGATGGAAAAGAAATAAGGAGTTGTAAAGTCAAAAACATTTGCATGTAATTTAATATCAGAATAACATTTAATTGTGATGAGAAAACACACTTGTCGGTCGATAATTAACTCCCCAAAACTGGAAGCACAAAAGAGACCGCATGCACATAACACCTCTGTATTAATTAAATGTGTTATACTTGTTATTAATATTATTATGTGAGAGTTTACGTGTAGCGTATTCATATTTATAATTTATAGCTTATTTAACTAGATTTGAGTTTGCTATGAAAATGTTTTGTTGTTTATGGTGTGTGTTTACTTGGTATTTTGGCAATAAAATAACTTATATTAATTAATATAAATTATAAATTTTTATTATATGAATACGCGAACTCCGTGTAGTGGCGGTTAAGAATATCCACTACCCCATATCTTCCCGTGGGTGTCGTAAGAGGCGACAGAGGGAGACAGGCAGGAGATGGGCAGCAGCGTCTTCCTGATGACAACTGTGACGTAATAAAAAACTGCGGTTGCCAACCCGCTCGCCAAGCGTGGCAACTATGGCAAATACCCCCCAATGAATAAATACACAAACAGACGGCCCCCAGTCCCCGGCGGCCCCGCTATTCCTGGCTACGGTGGCGACCATGGTAACGGCGGGGCAGGGGGGTGCTAAGAATCTCCGGTGGAGGTTCGGTTGCCACCTACGACGACTCGACCTGGCAACATATAACGCACGCACCCTGAGGACTGACGAGAAGATACTGGAGCTGGAAGAAGAGGTAGACAAGTTGCGCTGGCATATTATTGGATTATCCGAGGTCCGAAGAGAGGGGGAGGACACGGCAATCCTCGAGTCCGGCAACTTGTTCTATCACCGGGAGGGCGACCATCTGTCCCAAGGAGGTGTCGGATTTATCGTCCACAAATCTCTCGTCAACAACGTTGTAAGGATTGGGAGTGTGTCGACGAGGGTCGCGTACCTGATACTCAGAATCACCAAACGGTATTCGCTGAAGGTCATTCAGGTTTACGCACCAACCTCGGCACATCCCGATGAGGAGGTGGAGGAAATGTATGAGGATATTTCCAGAGCCATACATTCCTCCAAAACCTACTACACGGTGTTGATGGGAGACTTCAACGCAAAACTGGGCACAAGAGAAAGCGGTGAGCTGAAGGTAGGGAAATTTGGAGTAGGGCAACGGAACCGAAGGGGCCAGCAGCTGGCCGACTTTATGGAGAAAGAGGGACTCTTTATGATGAACTCTTTCTTCCAGAAGCGGCCCCCACAGGAAGTGGACCTGGTCGAGCCCCGACGGTTCAACAAAAAGTGAGATTGACTTCATTATGACGACCAGACGCCAACTGTTCAGTGATGTCTCAGTGATCGCAAGGGTGAAAACTGGCAGCGATCACCGAATGGTTAGAGGCACACTGAACCTAAACGTTAAGTTGGAGAGGTCTCGTCTAATGAAGTCAACGCTCCGTCCCCCTCGTGCTCTAATCCAGAATCCCGAAACCTTTCAGCTTGAGTTACGTAACCGCTTCCAGTGCCTAGAAGATTGCAATGCGGTGGACGATATGAACGACAAGCTCGTGGAAACTGTCCATGCGGTCGGAGCTAAGTTCTGCAAGACCCGCCGCAGAAGAACACAAAAACTCTCCGATCACACTCTTAATCTCATGGCTGTTAGACGGGAGATGAGGCTGCAATCGTCAACAGATTTGACAGCATACAGGCAACTGAACAGACAGATCTCCAAATGCATACGGCGAGACTTACGCAACTTCAATACTTCTCGTATTAAAGAAGCGATCGAGCGGAACCAGGGCTCCAAAGTCTTTGCCAGAGATCTGTCTGCCAGAAAGAGCCAACTGTCAAGGCTGAAGACTGAGTGTGGCAACATCGTTTCCGGGACACCTGAGATTTTGAGTGAGATTGAGAGGTTCTATGGGCAGCTGTACACATCATCGTTGGAGCCACACGCAAGTATGAGTAACGATCCAAGAGCAAGTCTTATCCGACACTATTCCGATGATATCCCGGACGTCAGTCTAAGCGAGATTAGAATGGCTCTCCAGCACCTTAAAAACGGCAGGGCCCCAGGCGAGGATGGAATTACAGCGGAGCTTCTGAAAGCGGGTGGAACACCGGTACTTGAAGTCCTTCAGAAGCTCTTCAATTCCGTCCTCCATGGTGGCACTACTCCAGAGGCGTGGAGCAGAAGTGCGGTGGTCTTGTTCTTTAAGAAAGGCGACAACGTTCTCTTAAAGAACTACAGACCGATTTCCCTTCTGAGCCGCGTCTACGTGCTGTTTTCGAGAGTCATTACGAATCGTCTCGCACGCAGACTTGACGACTTCCAGCCTCCCGAACAAGCCGGTTTCCTAAAAAGGCTTCAGTACCATAGACCACATACATACCCTGCGGCAGATTGTACAGAAGACTGAAGAGTACAATCTGCCACTTTGCCTGGCGTATGTGGACTATGAGAAAGCCTTTGATTCCGTCGAAATTTGGGCGGTGCTACAGTCCCTTCAGCGGTGCCAAGTTGACTGTCGGTATATCGAAGTGCTGAAGTGTTTGTACAGTAGGGCTACGATGGCTTGGTTTCATAGTTATCTTTATGGCCGACGGCAGCGTGTTCGCATCGAAGATGAGTTCTCATCTTGGTGCGAATTACGGGCTGGCGTGCCTCAAGGTGGTGTGCTGTCTCCTTTACTTTTTGCTATATTCATTAATTCTATCTCTCAAAATATTGCTTCTCTCTATCACATGTATGCAGACGATCTCCAAATCTACACTCAGTCAACTTTGTTAAATCTGCCTTCTGCTGTTGCCACCATCAACAATGACTTAGCGGCGATAAACCAGTGGAGTCAGCGTTATGGTCTAAAAAATTAATCCGTTCAAGTCCCAGGCTATAGTTATTGGTGGTGGAGGGATGGTCTCCAGAGTTGACTGGAACAACCTACCCTCGGTGACATTAAATGACGTTGTCATACCCTACAGTAAATCTGTAAAAAATCTGGGGATATATCTAGATTCTACCTTGTCGTGGTCGCAGCAGTTAAAACAAGTGAGCAAAAAGGTGTTTGCTACTATGGGTTCACTTCGTCGTTTACGTTCTTTTCTCCCCATTCCCACCAAGATTATGTTAGCACAATCCTTACTTCTCTCTATTCTCGATTATGCGGACGCAAGTTACCTCGATTTAACTGAAGACCAACTGAACAAACTTGAGCGAATTCAAAATATTGCAATTAGGTTCATATTTGGTTTGCGCAAATATGATCATGTATCCGAATATCGTTTACAGCTCAAGTGGTTACCCATTCGCTTTCGCCGGAATTTGCAAACTGTATCTCTTCTGTACTGTGTGTTGTTCAATCCTTTGACTCCAAGCTACTTAAAGGAAAACTTTAAGTTTCTTGGTCATGATCGACCTGATAGAGTTCTTCGGTCAGCCGGCGAACTAATTCTAGAACCATGTTCATTTCGAACAAAATTTATGAAATATTCTTTTACGAGCCAAGCCATAAGGTTATGGAATGAACTTCCACTCCAAATTCAACGAGCACAAACTTTGGAAAGTTTCAAAAGTGACGTCAAGAAGCATTACCTAACACTTTGTGGTTATTGATAACCAATTCTAGCAACAGATTTATATTTATTTATTTATTATCTATGTATACATATGTATGTGTATATATTTATATATATAAACCTATTTATTAATACGTATGTTTATTTTATTATTATTATTTTGAATGATCGCGGAGAAGTTTTTGGCCAAAAACCAAAAGGTTTTTTGTGCGTTCATGGACTTGGAAAAGGCCTATGACAGAGTGAATAGGGATGTGCTATGGCAAACACTGAACTCATTTGGGTTGAGCGCTGGCTTGATACGGGCATTGGAGTCCCTTTATAGGGACTCTAGTGCTTGTGTTAGGATCAACGGGGTCTACTCGGACTGGTTTGACATCCATAAAGGTGTCAGACAGGGCTGTGTAGCTTCCCCGTGGCTGTTCAACCTATTTATGGACAGTTGTTTGCAAAATTTGAAAGTTGAAGAATGCGGATTAAGAATGGGTGAGTTAACCGTCAAATGCCTTTTGTACGCCGATGATCAAGTTATACTTGCGTCGTCGGCGGCCGAGTTGCAAATGATGGTTACATTAATGAACAGATCATTAAAAGAAAGGGGTATGAAAGTGAACGCAAGTAAGACGAAGGTTATGGTTTTTGAAAGAGAAGAAAGTAAAACGATTTGTGAAATAAGAATAGAAGGGGAGTTGATCGAGCAAGTAGACGAGTTTGTATATTTGGGCTGCGTATTTAGCAGGGATGGGAGATATGATAAGGATATAGAACGACGAGTGAATGCGGGAAATAGAGTAAATGGGGCCCTGCACTCTATTGTGAAGAGTCAAAATGTGTCGAAAAAGGCACGTATGGCAATTCACAATGCTGTGTTGGTCCCTACTTTAACATATGGTAGTGAAAGTTGGGTGTGGCAGAAGAAGCACGAGAGTAGAATGAACGCAGTAGAAATGCGGTCGTTAAGGAGTATGTTAGGGCTGAATCTTAATGACAGGGTAAGAAATTGTGTAATAAGAGAAGAGTGTGGTTTGCAAGATGATGTTGTGACCAGGATTAAGAAAGGAATGCTTCGGTGGTTTGGTCATGTGGAAAGAATGAATGAGGAAAGAGTGACAAAGAAAATTTATGTTGCAGAAGTGAATGGCAGAGTCGGAAAGGGACGTCCTAGGCGAAAATTTATCGACCAAATTGGCGATTTATTGAAAACGGGCCAAATTAGGAGTACCCTTAACCGACGAGCATGTATGCGGAGGTGTATGGATGTGAAGGAGGCGAGAGAGGTGTGTCAGGATCGTGCCAAATGGAAGTCTGTAGTCTCTGCCTACCCCTCTGGGTGACAGGCGTGAGTGTTTATGTATTTATGTATTATGTATTATGTATTTTTTATGTATTATTGTGGTATTTTAACAATATATAGTTTAGTTTATTTAGATATTAGAATGTAAGTGTAACATAAAACGCACCACCTCCTACTGTTCTTAATTCCAGTTTCTCCTTAGCCCAAAGGTTGTCTGGAAGAGATCGCTCTTTAGCGATAAGACCGCCTTATTGTACATACGTATATATTAAGTTTCCTCTGTAATGTATTTATTCGTTGTATATGTGTGGTGTACAATAAAGTATATATAAATAAATAAATGGCTATCCGAGTACAGAACCAGAGCTCGAAACCTATCCAACTGCAGAGAGGTGTAAGACAGGGTGACGTTATATCCCCGAAACTCTTCACCGCTGCATTGGAAGACGTTTTCAAGCTACTGGACCGGAAAGGATACGGTATTGACATCAATGGCGAGTACATCACTCACCTTCGATTTGCCGACGATATAGTCCTTATGGCAGAATCGCTGGAGGACTTAAGCACTATGCTGAATGACCTCAATAGTGCCTCCCAACGGATAGGTCTTAAGATGAACATGGACAAAACAAAGATCATGTTCAATGTCCATGTCACACCTATGCCGGTAGTTGTTGGGAGCACTATGCTCGAAGTTGTTGACGAATACGTTTACCTGGGACAAATAGTCCGACTAGGTAAGTCCAACTTCGACCGAGAGGTCAATCGACGGATTCAACTCGGCTGGGCAGCGTTCGGGAAATTACGGCATATCTTTTCGTCAGGTATACCTCAATCTCTAAAAACTAGATTGTACAACCAGTGCGTGTTGCCAGTGATGACTTACGGATCTGAGACGTGGTCCTTCACTGCTGGCCGTATGAGGACGCTTAAGGTCGCTCAGCGAGCTATGGAGAGGGCTATGCTCGGAGTTTCTCTGCGTGATAGACTCAGAAATGAGGATATCCGCAGTAAAACCAGAGTGACCGACATAGCCCAACGGATTAGTAAGCTGAAGTGGCAATGGGCCGGCCATATAGCTCGAAGAACCGATAACCGATGGGGAAGAAAGGTTCTCCAGTGGCAGCCTCGTACCGGTAGGCGTAGTGTAGGGCGACCCCCCACTAGATGGAGTGACGACCTGGTAAGACATGCAGGAAGTCGATGGATGCAGGTGGCTCAGGACCGTGCTTTGTGGCATTACTTGGAGGAGGCCTATGTTCAGCAGTGGACTTGTGAAGGGCTGTAATGATGATGATGATGATGACGCGAACTAGTAGAATTGAAGTACGTTTTAGTCGGCATTTTTTTTATAAATGAAGGGTGATGAAACTTACACCATTCGAAATGTACCATATCATGTAAGAGATCGTCATGCCCTTTGCCCAATGCACGCCAATAGATGTTCACATCAAAAATATCTGTCTTAATAGGAAAATCTCTGTTTCAGTAAGAATAAGCAAGGAACCCAGCGGGACTTTACAAAATAAATAGTTTACAATAATATACGTTATATTCTATCTGGCCCGGCAGCCGTCGTTCTGCCTTTTCTATTAAATATGAATTTATATTTGAATATAATTAATTTTTATTCAATTTATATTACAAGAAAACTTATTGAAAGTCATAATTTATGTTTTTACCACCGGTTTGGGAAAAACCTCTGTCCTGCGAAGAACTAGCTAGAAACCCAGCGGGGCTTAATGATAACCTAACCACTGCTCCTATTATCGGCTATATTATGCTAATTTTACCTCAATCGGTATTTACAATAGAATATTAGCTTATTTATTATTCTTAAGCATTGTTATTTCATTTATGAAATGTTAATGTTAATTTACTAAAATTATTTATTCTTTGCTTAAACGAAACTGTTGTGGAAGAGCAAGACCTTATGAACTTATGATACAAGTACCAGCTGCAGAATAACAAATTTCGGATCTATGCCTGAAGAGATTGTTGATATTGAAGTGAAAAGTAAAAAAGTGCAAAGTAATTATGGATACATCTGATCTTCCTTTCAACAAAAACAAAAATGCAAGAGCGCAGACACTCTCCTAATGGCCCAAGAATTGTATTTCGCTCCTTTATTTAAGAGAAGCTTCACACTATCCACAAAACAATTGAGAGAACGAACGTGAGTTTTAAAATGGTTTGAAATTTGTATTTGAATATGCTGTAGATAAAGCTATAAGCTATCACTATTTTATTTACGGGATCAAAGACAAAATTTCTCTTTAATTCTTATTTTAAATTTCAGTTCACTTGCAGCATTTGATCAAAATTTTTAAAATTGATATTGTTTATGTCAGTTTAATTTTTCTAGAAATAATTGTGGCGAGTGAAAAGCGTTTGAGAATGTCATAAACTAAGTAAACGGAATGAAGGAAGCTAATCCGATTACCATTTTGGCATAGATTACAATTCTTATCTTGCAACCTATTAATTGGGAACAAACAAACTAATAAACGGGCTTGGGACATAGGTCATAGAACATAGGCTAGTTAGACAGTGGACTAAGCTTAATGTGAGTTAAAGATAAATATTTAATTCGGCTAGAATTACATTTAAGTAGCGTTTAATGTACGGGATCTACTTTTAATTTAAATATTGAGAAGTCGATAAATGCACGTGGTTCAGGTTCGTCCTTCCTTTTGGCCATTCCTTTAGGAAGCCTTTATTCGGTTGGACCCGGTAGGTGGCGCTGTTGTCGAGAGCCTGAAATCACCCGTGCGAAGACGGGGCGGATCGCTAGTAACATGTAAAAAAGGGGTTAGTAATGTTACACCTACAAAAAAGAGCCGTGTTGAGTGAAGGAATAATCGTTCGAAGCTGTAGCTAAATTTAATAGTGCGCAAACAACGCAAATACAATCCTGCCAACGGCAATCTTAAGGCTAATTTACCACGCAATCGGCAGTGATGAAACTAGCATATCTAATTTAAAAAATCAAGATCGTGTAAAGTCAACCAACATACACTCAGACAGAGTGACAGATTTTTCCTGCTCCCAAAAAACCCTCGTAAATGAAAGACACTATTGAGATATAGGCTGTGTATTTCCGTTTAGGTTTGAAGAAGTTTTTTCTAAGGAAATCACAAACTTTCACAAATAAAACAACTTACAATTGTTTGGTACAACTAGGTTGTGCAGTGCATGCTTATTTATTTTACAAATGACAATACATTTTGATTCATTAACTCTAAGATAAAATATTTGTTTGTAAATTAAAAAAATCGAATTATTGTTTTAAAAAAACTCATATTAAATACCATGTATTATAATGGTTAGTTAACCTGATAAATAAAAAAATACTCAAGGTTATGTTAAGCCTGCATAGGAGTAAGGATAGGCTCTTCTAACTTCTAAACTAAAATAAAGTATAATAAGAAATTTCCATAGACATCGGCAATAAACAAACAAAGAAGATTATAGCAACGTTATCACTGCTGAGCAGATGAAACGCCCAAAATCCTGTAATCGTACTAGGCCCTTTCAGCTTTCAAACTGAAATAGAGCAGTTGCTCGGTGCACAAAAGCAAGAACGTATATTACCGTACCAACTCAGACTCGTAGACAGCTGAGGGATAAGGGATTCATACAACGTTTGTTTATGTGAGTGATGAGAACCGGTGACTCGTTTTAAAAGTAGCGAGACTTTCCACCTTAGTCACATAATTATACATAAACACTCACACCCACAGAAATCTAAATATTATTATTATTTAGATTTCTGTGATCACGCCTGTCACCCAGAGGGGTAGGCAGAGATTACAGACTTCCATTTGGCACGATCCTGACACACCACTGTCGCCTTCTTTACATCCATATACATACATGCATAATCCATCTTATTCCTCGGATTAAAACGTATCTGCATTTGGTTTTTAATCAATATTAGATTCTGGTGTCTACTATCTATGGACAATAGCATCTACTTACCAGCAGGTGGACTATGTTCTGGTTTGTCACTCTTATTTGTGTAAAAAAACTATTAGTTTATGACGAAAAGTTATTAATATGAACTATTTTTTATTGTTTTATCTTGTAAAGGTTTATACTAATGTCCTCCAGATTGAATTTCTATTACGGCGGCCAGACTTAACGGTCATTTGCCATCGGCGCGGTACAAATTATAGAGCACAAGTGCGCACTATCTATACCACAGAAATCTAAATTGCCTTATTATTTAGATTTCTGTAATCTATACCCTCACTCTCGTAGTCTGATGGCACGGCAGTACAGCATACACTACCGAAGGGAAAACCGTTGTTTCTTTCAAATATTCTTTCAGACGCTCGGGGACACTGCGAATTTCTTTAAAGAAAAACACAATATCTGGTTTTTACGACCGACCCGGGATTCGAACCCGGTATATGTGCAGTCATGCTTACGGCCATTAGAGGAACGAAACAGTTGATTTAATTAATAAATAAACGTACAAATTTAACAGCAAAGTATAAAACCGAATCTCCAGTGTGTGACTGTATCTATTATAAAACTTTTGTAATTTTAAATCCAACCGAAATTTATTCCGTTAGTAGATATTAACTTCACACAGTACAAACCCAGCGAACTAAAATGGACCGATATACAAATAAGAGTAACAACAATTAATCGAACTTGGTCCACGACGATAAAGTTTGCTGGAATTATACGTATTTGAACTTACAATACTTATTTTATTTTATTTTTTTATTAAAAATCTATTATGAATATATTCATGATGGCTGCCATCTTTATTAATAGGTCTTATTATGGATTTTTTAAATTGCTATTCTTCTATAGGTAACTACATTTGTAGAAAAGATAGTCATACAAATAGTCAATAGATTTTTAGTGAAATTTAACATTGTGTCTTATTGTCAACGTTGTTTTAGGAGAGGACGGAGTACAGTACTACGTTAATCAATGAAACACACAGATTGCACCTTGTCACTTAATTAATATAATTTTTCAGCATTTTGGAAAATGCTTCAAAATAAGCGTTATAGTTTAATATGGACGAAGTAATTAAGCTACCGAAAGAAAACCAATCTCGACAAATAAATAAAATCCCAAATAATACTACATAACACTTTTCTCAATTTTTTTAAACAAAGGTACGAGCAACACAAGGATTTTGTACTGTGTCGTGGTGCCTCCACATATATAAATTGCACAAGGATAAACAACGTAACTAGGAACAATTATTTGTAGGGTGTACAAATACTACACGAAATAATGCACGATTGGATCGGCTCAACTGGCGAAGAATCATGCTTATACTTTATCGCAGCTTAATACTGCTGTGTTTCGTATGGTGAGTGCAGAGATACTATTTGGTGGAAACGAGGCATTCCATCTTAGTTCTCAGGGGTGACAACGCATCTGCGTTTTGATTCTTATTGGAGAATAAACGTTGATGTTTATGGGCCGCAGCATCCACTAACCATCAGGTGGACTGTGTGCTCACTCTCTCTTTGTCGTCACACTTATTCTATACAAAAAAACTATTTTTGTGTGTGATTGGAACCCACGTGCTAAATACAGTGAAATTGAAAACCTACCTCCTTTTTTAAAAGTCAGCTCAAAATTAGCTTCAACCAACATTAGTTACGAATCTTTTTTTTCGGACGATACAGAAAACAATTTTGTTTTACTTTCAGTTCAGATCATCATCCGAGCGGCTCTGAACACGAATACAATCCTCTTTTGTGACAAGTAGCACGAGTGAGGGACAACAACAAATTACGAATTCCATTTTCAAAAGGTTATCTCAATTTATTCACTTTTGTTTTCTACTTCCATTAGACCCAAAAGTATTGCCCGTTTTTTTGTACGTAATGAAATAATTTCATTAAAGCGATTTATTTAGTGAATATACATATGCCATCGTATTAGAAAAAAATATTTATAAATAATCTCAAGCTCAAAATGGAATATGTTTCACGAAATATGTCCTGCGGGAGTATGTGCAGGACATCTTATATGAACTAAAATGTAAAGTATGAAATTTTGTGCAGCAAATGTCAAATAACGCAAAGACTGGCATGGCATTTATTTATCGTTCGGCGAGCTATGGAAGCGGCTGTGCTCGGAGTTTATCTGCGTGGTAGACTTAGAAATGGGGATAACCACAGAATTGGATGCTGTGGCCCATAGATGTAGATGTCTATGGGCTACAGCATCCACAGTTTTAAAAGATAAGGGTGACAAACGAGCACTCAGTCAACCTGATGGTAAGTGGTTGCTGGACTCATAGACATCTACATCTACCCTCGATTACGAATCAAAATGTAGATGCGTTGTCACCTTTTCGGACTAAGATGGAATGCCTCGTTTCCAGTAAAAAGGGTCTCCGGTTCTCTACACTCACCATACGAAACACAGCAGCATTAAGCTACTATTTCACGCTGGTATTCTGTGAGAGCGTGGTTCTTCCCTGGTCGAGCCGACCCATTCGTGCTACAACAATACTGCTAATATTATTGCAGCATGGACCTAACACGTATAAACGCTTTCAAGTAATTGGCAAAACTGCAAAATACCTCGATACATTTAAAGGTAGAGAATAATTTTAACATTAAACTCAAAATGGATGTCTTTATTGTAAAATATTATGATAATTCCTTCATTACGACACACGTAAAAACGTGTTTCAAAGAATCAGCCAGACACACGCATTTCAGTTTCATTGAGATTTAAGTAATAAGAACCAAAAAGAAAAACAAAAATGAACAACATCAAAAGTATTTTTATATCTGGAAGAACCACGTTGCAGCTATATTACAGTGAGTAGAACTCACAGAGTACCGTCGTAAAATAGCAGCTCAATGTAAGTGCAGCTTAGTGTGTAGAGAACCGGCGTACTGGGAACGTCATCCTAAGGTAACCTCATCCGCGTTTTTATTCTTTGTCGAGGATAAATATAGATGGCTTTGTGCCAGAGTATACATTTACCATCAGGTGGTCTGTATGCCCGTTTGTTACACTTATTTTATAAAAAAATTAAAATATTGAGTATTTTTATATTCATGACTAAAGCTGCTGTGTTTGTCAGAATTAATTGACAGTGCTCTCCAGATCCAGTGACGAATGTTACTAGGGTATACGAATAAACAGCGGGATTACGACGGTGCCGCTACAGATTAAGAGAAACAAATGTGTTTCAACTTCAGCGGACTTTCAATGTAAAATTTTATCGTTGGTTTGCATAATTTCTACCGAGATAGAAAGCATAATCTTCAACATTTCTGTAAAAATGGAAATAGAAATGAAAACTTTTTTACTTAAAATAAAATATAATACTTATAGAAAATCGTTCTTGTTTACATTTTACAATTAAATTAAATTAAAATTGTACGGAAGGTAGGTAGGTACTGATATCCTTATATTACTTACATAGATGATTAATCCTAGTTAAGGAATGAGTGCAACATCTCATTTGTAACTTTTATAAGTTTTAATAATAAAAATCAAAGGTAAACTGCTAAAACTAGGTACTATTCACCTGCATCCATGAACTCCACTGTTTTATGAGTGGCAGAGCAACGCTGCAGCTATATTACGGGCATCTCACAGGATACTAGCGCAAAATACTGCTGCTATGTTTCGTATAGAGACAGTTGAATTGCACCATGCTGTCAAATATTACTTTAAAAAAAAGTCACGTTGGGATTCTTTCGGGTCTTCTCCGGACAGAGGCTTCCTCCGATCCAAATAAAAAGATCATAAATTTTGAGTATTCATCGTAAATCTTCTATACAAATAAATAAAATTGAAGTGTATGTTTGTATAAATAACAGCTTTAACTAAATGCATATGAAAGTATATACGGTACTTGTAACAAAAACACAATTTTAAAAAACTTGTCTGTGTGTTTGTGTCGGCTAATCTCGATAACGGCTGGACCGATTTTGACGTAACTTTCGCTGATAGATAGCTGATTTTATAAAGAGTAACTTAAAGCTAGATCTATTTTAGAAAAAATAATTAAAATTCCGCGCAACAAAATAAAACACTAAGCTACACGCGAACGAAGTCGCAGGAACAGCTAAAACTAAATGAACATTACTACTGAATTAAAATTATTCTATTTTATTCCATAATTGGAAATTTGCGTTCATAAATATCTAACAAAAGCCTCACATATTTTATACCATAGGTGTAATAATCTTAACGTGGTATTTGTGCATTGAAGATTTAGATTAAAGTAAATTGAAGTTACAATTTGAATTTAGGGCTTAAATACTTGCAAACTTACGTTTCCATGTAATCTCCATTTAAATATCATACAATAATCTCTTAAATTTTTTGTGTATAAATATATTTGAAAACGTAGATATTATAAAATAAGAGCTTGTTACAGTTGAAGGCTACTATAAATACTACTAGACTGGTCATTCAGAACAAAAACTATGTGTTACAGATTTGTATCACGCGAGCGCGAGCGGGGGACGACTGGACTGGCAGCTCGTACGGTAACTGTGCCATAAAACGTATTTTCATTTACAACAGTAACTAATTTTAGGCAAAAACGAAATTGAGTTACATACTTATCTGAAATAAACTTCAAATGAAAAATGCGCTCAATAATAATTTTCTATCATAAAAAAATCACTCATGTAAAAAACTTGTCTTTTACAAAATAAGGAACTTGATGTCTTCTCGCCCGCGCGCAGTCGACTAAAGAAGTTACGGAGATTTGACCATAACATAGTCGGAAATGTACTATGGTATCCATCTAGTAGTAAATGTAGAAGTCTTTGGTCACATCCTGCTAAAGTAGACATAAA
This sequence comes from Parnassius apollo, assembly GCA_907164705.1. NCBI lineage: Eukaryota > Metazoa > Arthropoda > Insecta > Lepidoptera > Papilionidae > Parnassius > Parnassius apollo. Next base: position 44,855 of record CAJQZP010001249.1, read on the forward strand.
ATTACTATCTAGACACAATGCAGTGCGTCAGCCAATGTCGGGAAAGAATAGGCAACGACGCATCGACATTGTTGATATATTTACACATCATTCGAAATATTTTAAAGAAAACAGCGATTTTTTTTAGTCACTGAATCACCATTAAACGTATACATAGTAAAAATTCTAAAAACTATAAAAAACGATATTCTATGTCCACAAAGTTATTAGTGCGGTTACATTCTAGTACTGTACTTAAAACTAACCGCACCAATAACTTTGCCGGCCTGCATCAAACTCCAGCAAGCAGTTCGAGGAACGTCGTTTGTAACGCACTTGACCTTCTTTCCTCATTTATGTTTTACGTGGCATATATAATGAAAATATATACGCGTCTATATATTGAAACTTGAAGAGAAAATTTGTACCCATTTTTAAGCGCGTATATTGCGCCCACGAAGGATTGTAAAATTTGACTCACAAGCATAACTTTATAGGTATCATATTGTGTTATATTTATATTTAATAAAATAAAATAAAAAGTACCTTGTTTCCGTTTATACTGCCAATGTCAATGATATAACTTTAAGACAATGTCCCTTGTTGACGTTGACACCGCCTGTCTCAGAGTAAGCAGAAGCATTATGCTCTGTGTTAATGTTCTAATTCCAACATCAAACAATAGTATGTGGTTAGTTATTTTAAAATGTGAATTTAAATTTGGAATTGCAAATGTTACTAACAAAAAAACCAACAAAAAAAGAAAAGAAACAAGAACATTTAACCGGGGAACCAAAAAGAAAACATAAAAAACACATAAAAAAACAACAACAAAACCCAAAAAAAAAAAAAAAAAAAAAAAAAAGAAGGGGACAAAGCCGGATTGACTGTAAGCTGTGAAATTTATATGATTTCGAATGTTTTTATTTCAGTAGTGCAGTTCACGTTTCGTATATTAGATATTTAGATATTTAGACATTTGAACGTATCATGATATATTAAAGTGCAGTTACGAGTAAAAAATAGCTTGCTTAAGAGGTAATAGCAGTTAAATAAGTGTTTTAGTAACTTTAGTAAACTCAATAGTATATACAGTTTAATCATTCGTTTTGTGATTCATATTCAAGAAAGCTATGGATTTACACTATGCAAAATATTTTTCAGAAACAGAATTCCTTGAAATTTTTTGGTAGAAAAAAATTCCATAGTTACACATATTTTACTGGCAACGAGGCGGTTTTTTTTTTAAGTTAGAAATGGGCTCACTCTTGACCTACATCTGGCCAGAGGACAAAAATGAGGTCTACGATTGAGCGAGTTTACCTGTTCACACGTACCTTAAAGAGGTTCAGGTTGCGTATATTGAAAGTATACAACAACAGTACGCACAGGGCGGGGCTGATCGCGTATAGTTTCAAGTTGTTGTGAGCACAACTATTTTTAGAAACTATACATGGTTATTACGCTTTTATCGCGTATACTTTCCAATAAGGTACGCTTAAACTTTGAGTGAAAAATATAGTGCACTAGTTAAAACATACATCGAGGATAAACGCGATAGAGTGTATATTATTAATGTGTATAGATAGTATTTGTATGTTATACAAAATAACACTAACATTATAATTAAAGTTATAATTACTTCCTGTTCGCCTAACAATTCCGTGATAAAAACAAAAAAATAAAATAAATGTACTATGTAGGTTATATAACACATATTGAAAATATTGACCCTTGAAGTTACTTCTGTAACAGCTTCGGCGCTGCGAGAAGTGCAGCAGCCTCTTCGCCCTTGCGTAGCAAATCGCAGTCATCCATGCTCACCTCCGCAACTTCGCCTTGTTCAACCAGTCGCAGCCGCTACGGATCGCACGGGTACCTACAATTTGCTACGGCGGGCGGGTGCTGCTCTCCCTCCGCGTCTACGAATTTACAAAAACGCTAGGGGTGGGACATGAATACGTGGAGTCGGGGCGTGCTGATTCAGTTTTAGAAAGAACGATCAATCATCTAATTAGCCGTGTTTTCGCGATCCGATCATAGATTGTTTTCCGAAAATTCGGTTTATCTTATTATTATCCCACGACATGTATAAAGTACACATAATTATATCTGATTATGACAATAAATGCCGTAAAAAAAGTATGTCTAATTGACAATTAATTTCTTGTTGAAGGTAATTGGACATATTATGAAGATAAATAAAAAATAGTTAAGTGCATTTATAATAAAATACTACTTTTATAATAAAATAATTTTATCTCTCACAAAGGACTTCATTATTTTAACAGTTATCTTTACATTGCCACAAAGTAATAACTACATGATTAGTTGGTAACTAATTGTTGCATATTCTTAATATAGTGACATTTACTTAGTAAATTTTTGAGCTTGTATACTTTACTAATACTTGTTACGCGTCTACATCCTAAATGTACACAATGTCAGAACATGTCGGTTCTAGCCTTGTATAATCTCTTAACTAATTTGTTGAATGAGCGTTAGAAAGTATACGCGCTTTAGTGAGTGCGTGCTGTCCTTGTATACTTTCAATATACGCGTTCAGGTTGTACGCACTCGGAAAAGGACAGCACACGCCGACAGGGCATTGCACTCCTCGGCTGTGCGCATTATAAAAGACGACTTATAGCGCTTAGTGTGAATGTTCGGAATGTCAACCAAGTGTGGATAATAACCTGCAGTACGTCTGGTACTCCGACAGCAGAATGGAACTCATAGCCACTCTCCAAAGCACAACTTGTAGAAGACCGACTAACAAGCAACTTGGCAGCGGTGAATCTTAATTTCCAACAGGCTCTGCGTTCCACTGAGTCGAGTGCGGCAAGTTGATATTTGCTAAGCCATCCCAAAGGTGACAAATAAATCTAATGACAGGACATGAGCTTTGTATATAGTAAGAAACTGTCTAGGCGTGAAGTATCGCTTCACATTGTTTGGAATACCCAGGTTTATGGCCGCTGTTTGCGCCAAAGTTCAGTTTAGCACCAATATATGCCGAGAAGTTCTTGACGATTAGTAACCTCTACAAAATTGTGTCTTGGAAAATAAGAGCCAGATCAAACGGACTCCGTTTTGTGGAGAACAGAGAGGCCTGCATTTTAGCGGCATTGAAAGCGACCAGATTATCGTGAACTTATTGGGAAACAAGACTTAATCGCATATATCCGCTCCACCATGGCCTCTCTGAAGGAACGTATTACCGCCCCTCCGTCTTTTGCACTTGACATAAATCTCTCTGATCTCATATAATCCACCTTATCCTGGTGACAAACTGCATATTGATTCTTAATCGAGGATAGATGTACCTAGATGTGTATGGGTCACAACATCGACTTACCACCAGGTGAATTTTATACTCAATTGTCAACCTTAATTGTGTGTGCAATTTCCAATTCTTAAAGGTAACAACGCGTATATAGCCTTCTTTGCTTTAAGTTGACTGTAGGTGTTCATAGACAGCAGTAGCCGCTTACGATCAGGTGGACTGTGTGGTTGTTTATAACTTTAATTTATTTAGCAGGGATGGGAGATATGATATGGATATATGCCGAACCACGAATGAACGCAAGAAATAGAGTAAATGGGGCTCTACACTCTATTGTGAAAAGTCAGAAAGTGTCAAAAAAGGCGTGTATGGCAATAGAAAATGCTATTTTAATCTTACTCCTACTTTAACGTATGGTAGTGAAAGTTGAGTGTAGTAAAAGAAGCACGAGAGTAGAATAAGCGCAGTAGAAATGCGGTTATTAAGGAGTATGTTACCGCTGAATCTGAGTGACAGGGTGAAAAATCTGATAAGAGAAGAGTGTGGTTTGCAAGATAATGTTGTAACGAGGATTAAGAAATTAATGCTTCGGTGATTTCGTCATGTAGAAAGAATGAATGAGGAAAGAGTTACAAAGCAAATTTATGTTTCAGAAGTGAACGGAAGAGTCGGAAAGGGACGTCCTAGGCGAAAGTTAATCGACCAATTTGGCGATATATTGAAAACGGGCCAAATTAGGAGCACCCTTAATCGACGAGCATGTATGCGTAGGTACATGAATGTGGAGGAGGCAACAGAGGTGTGCCAGGATCGTGTCAAATGGAAGTCTGTAGTCTCTGCCTACCCCTCTGGGTGACAGGCGTGAGTGTTTATGTTATGTAATAATTTATTAAAAATGATGTCTATAAGTCAGTGTATCCTCTTACCATCAGGGAGACTGTGTGCTCGCTTGTTACCCTAACTTCTATTTAGAACTTAAGAAAAAGCGTCCACCTCGAAATGTGTATGTTAACTGCCTCCACAATACAGCATGAAATCTTAGTGTTTAAGCTTAGGGGGTAAGCGTTATTTTAACTAAAGAAACAAGGAAAGATCACTCAAGGGGAAAATTATTTAAAAAAATATCTGTGATGCCAAATTACGCAGTGGTTGTAATTGATCAAAAGGAGATGATAATTATTAGGAAACCATAGCCTTAGTGTTGTTTCAGTCATTGACATTTTGGAAAGTAATAACTGCCACTGAATATAATACGCACGGAACCGGTGAACTGATTTATGGATAAAAGGTCACGGCTCAGAACACGTACCGGTAAATCACCAGTTTTGTACGCCTTACTCCGTTTCCTTCGTTATTTTTCTGAGAGCTTTAGCTTTTTATGTAAATTAATTTCATACACATATATCAAGTGAAGAGGCGGTGCAATAACATTCATTACCCCACACTGTCCCGTAAGCGACAGAAGAAAAGAAACCAGGAAATGGGAAGTAGCGTCTTCCTTAATAACAACAAAGTTACAGCCTATTAAAATCCAAATCTGAACATAGGCCTCCCCCATAGATTGCATTGGGGGGATATTTTCCTCATAGTCGTTATAAGAAAGCCGTACAGCCTGTAAGTATAGAAAGTCAGTATGCTTTATTTAACCTTAAGATCGGAATACAGTACAGTGCAAGAAATGTTATTTTGTGGCAGGAACAGGTAACAGTGTGGTGCTTACCCATACGAACTCCTGGGCAGAAAAGAAGTCTTACCACATAGAAAATAAATGTAATGCGTGCTCGAAGATATAATTTAAATTACTGCAGGCTGGTGTGTTACTAATTCGCTTTCAGCCATTTTCAAAAATGTTTGATAATACCGCTGGCAAAAGAAGATCCCTCTTTCTTCAATTCATTATACTATTTCTAGTTTGCTATACTGGTTACTGTTTAAAGCGGTCCAGTAAAAAAAATATTATTTCAATGTTGTTGCTTTTCAAACTTAATGGCCGAGTTTATTTGAATAACAATATTAATTAATAATAATAACAACCATTCGTGGAAGCTGTTAAATCTCTAGGGCTGTTATGTTTTTTGATCACGTGATCAAAGTACTAAGAACCTGTTACCTCGCAAGTACTGGTGCTCACAGTACAAAAATGGCGTCGATTTATGACGTCATATATTCCCCTAGGGCTCTAGGGTACTGCGAGGTGCGACAGTATATTGGCAGTCCATAACGGAACGAAATTTATATCGGTAAGAGTACTGAACAGTGCTCGCAGTCTATATCGGAACATGGCCTTTACGTCGACGTACGTGTACGACGATTTTTAATAATTCCAAATGCAGTGTTTGCGATCGAGAAAGCTCTGGAGAAGACCTCTAAATAAAAGTACATCTATTGTTTTTTTTAAGACCGGATCATATCTGCACACGTACATCCGGTTTGCGCCCGTATCTTTTAACTAGTATATATGATAAAATGTTAATAAATTAATTACCATAGAATATTATAATACACAATAAAATGGTTGTCAAACTTATTTTGTACGGGATTCGGCGTCGCCGGGAGCACACATACAAGCAATTACGTCATATTATCACTACTACAAACCCAATTTGCTGTTTTGACAGACTGAGTAAATTTACACGTTTTAACTTTTGACTAATGTTCAAAATCATCATTAAAAAATCGTTTAAATTTTAATACGTATTTATATGTAAATAGTGTGCAATTTGGTATTTTCTAAATAATTTGCATGCGAAATTTGGAAACGATTGTTAAGTCAAAACACATCACGTGTAAATTGACATTTTAGTGGCTACACGGGCTCCGCCCACTGCCCCGTTCTATTATTTAAGTATTATAGTATTCTATGTTAATTACCGTATGTTAGCGTTGTAAGAATATCCACCATCCCGTATCATCCCGTGGTTGTCGTAAGAGGCGATAACGACTAATTGAAAATCTGTGGTAGCCAACTCGCTTGCCGAGCGTGGCGACTATGGCAAATATCCCCCCTATAAGGCAATCTATGGGGGAGGCCTGTGTCCAGTAGTGGACTTTATATAGCTGTAACGGTGACGGTAAAGGAAATTGAAATATTATGTGGAAGAAAACAAACATATTCTTTCTTGTGCGAAGTGTGATATGAATAATCCAACTTCTCAAGGGAGAACTGTAGGGCAGTCAATCACTTAATGGAGTGGTGAGTTGTGAAGTAGAACGATGGATGCAGACAACTCAGGACACTCTCTAGTATATCACTCTCATAGTCCAAAGGACGGATGGACTGCCTTCAATTTTAACTAAATACGAATCTCTGCCCTATGCTGTACCTAATTACACTAAAAATGAGTGCAGTGTTTCCTTTTTGCCTCTGAAAGCATGTAAAGCCATTAAAGCATGTTCTGCGTCTAATCTGGCTATTATATTGTGTCAGATTACTGTCACATCGGACTATGAGAGTGAAGGAATAGAAAGATAGAAAGTTCACCTGTGATTGTTCAAGCACTGTGATCCATAACCCTATCCTGCGTCATTAAAGTATAGTGAAATCCCTTGGTACTTACGACTAACGACCATATGATAGAACACGTACTCTTTACCGAAACGTTCGCGCATAATATCACTACATCCAGCATAGATGACTAGTCTCCATTGAGACAGGCCACCGTGACCGAAATTCGGCCTAAAGGATATTACGGATGGGTATGTTTAAAACAGAATGAAAAAAGTATTCAGCGCTGAAAATACTTAACACTTACATAGACTTATACTTAAAATATAATGTAATGTATTCGAAAATGTAGGAAAACTATATTTAAAACCTTAAAATATAACCTAAGTTGGCAAAAAAGCCTTTTAATTCAGCGCTAACGCCACCTAGTTGTAAACTGTGATAATACTGAACTATACACAATGATAAATAGATAACTTTACTGTTCTGTATTATAGTATTGTATATTCTTTTAATATTTATTTTAATAAAAGTAGATTTTTGTAAAGTTCTAAAATAGTTATTGTTCTTAATAATCATAATTTCGTTTTACTGATCTTCCCACCACCATGTCATTTATACTAAGCAAACTCTGTCTTAACACTTTAAGGTAAGATTTTCAAAAAATGAAATAAAACGTATTTTACTATTTTAATCCTTTAGGATTAAAATAGTAGTAGAAAAGTATTCGTACTGAATTTTATGTTACGAAAATCATTTAATAATTTTCTTTCATACAAATATGAAATCGCATGTATTCCTCAACATTTTTGTTTGAAAGTAGTTTCATGAAAATATCATAAAGTTAAATGCATTTTATTCCTAAGAACGCTAAAACTTGTCTCCAGCTGCAAGTTCCGCTGCTCTGAATTTGTAATAGAAATACACAGATTATAAAACTTTTTAAAACGATCTAATGAAAATACTTCTTTCTTTTAAAAAAAATGTTACTCTGAAATATGAAAAGCTACACTAAGATTTTCTCCTGTATAGAGGAGGCATTGAAGTAAAAATAATTATTTAAGTAGTACATAATATGTACTAGTTAGTGGAGGCTTCGATACATAAAATACAGCGAGAGTAGCTTAAAAAACTGGACAAGTGCGCGTCGGGCCACGCAAAATGCAGATGTAGGGTTCCGTAGTCGCCTGTCACAATACGTGGGCTTTCTTGATAGTAAGCATATTGAGTTCACGGCTTGACCGCTATAACGACTATAACCGGACCTAAATACGACGATGGTAACTGAAGGACTTATTTTCGAATCAGACTTATAGGAAGTGGTATTAAAAAACGATTAAGTAAATAACTTTTCAATTTTGAAAATAATTCAATCTACATCAAATCATTCACATGTCAAGTCTGTACAGAGATGGTCATAGTTGGACTATATATCTATATGTTCTCGGCAGTGCAACCTTAAGATAAAGACCCATTTCCCATTCCCATAGTTGAGGTTCGGAGAAAATTCAACCCCTAACAACTGAAGGTTGTTGTTGTTATAGTGTACTCCAAGGATACATTCCGGAAAGTAAGAGCCATGGTGAGCGGACCGCTTTTTGCGGTGAAAAGACACGCTTGTGTTTTGGAGGCGTTGAATCTTATGAGATTGGCATCGCCTTCCTATTCATTTGAACTTAAAACTTCAAAATGATTATGGATCCGAAACTAATCTACGATATCGGTACGTTTGCTGCTCTTTACAACATATGTATTATATTATATTGGTATAGTTGATTCATTACACATGTATCCATTTTTAGATTATCTGGAGTAAGCAGCATATATGTTACGGGTCATTATTTCACTTATTGCCGAAGATTAGCAGGTAACTGGAAAAGGTGCAATAATTTAAGATCAAAACCTCAAACCGCGTCTGCTCATGCTAACATTGAGGTCCATGGAACGTTTTATATTTTAGAATAGTATATATCGTCTTAATAATATATTTAATGAAGTTGTTTATTAATTTTATATCTATTAATGCTGTTTATAAATAATTATATCTAAATAAAAAATATATTAAACAATACTGATATATAAATATAACCATCATTCGTTACATAAATGCCAATTCACTTGATATAATACATCAGCAATAATATTTGATCGATTAATTGAATATGGGGATTATTAGTGATAATGTAATATTATTATCTATACTTTGATTTGTTAAGTTTTTAAATATTTTTAACTATAACACACCTTCCATGTTAATGATAAATATTACTGTATACTTACGTATTTTATTACTAATTAAAAAACAAAAAAATTAATAGTGAAAAAAAATTATAAACATAATTACACTTTCTTTTTTTATCGGTATAATTTGTTTTAAATTTCTCTAAAACTTTCTTGATTTTTAAAGGAACCGCTTCAAACGTAGCATTGACGAATGCGCAGCGCAAAAATCGTAAATTAAACCAAAAATAGATATATTTTAATAGAACAAACGTATTTTATCAAATAACAGACATTAATGAATATAAAAAGACCAATAACAACGAATGAAATTGGAATGGGGCTCACTATAAGGCAGATTTTTAATTTTTTTTTTCTATCAACAAATTATTTACGAACACGAAAAACAAAAACAGAAAAAAAAAAAAAAAAAAAAAAAACGATCCTTAGAGAGTTAGCTTGAAACATTTTTCTTCTTACAGAGCTTATATGCATACTAGCGACCAGCTCCGGCTTCGCACAGTTGATTTCTGGATCTCTATAACAGCGCCACCTACCTGGTTCAATTAAGAATGTAAACCACAAAGGGACTATATAAATTACGTGTCACGTTGTTGGTCCGCGATGGACTCCTAAACTACTTAACCGATTTTGATCAAATTTGCACACCATGTGCAGTTTGGTCCAACTTGATAGATAGGATAATTTTTTTGCCCATGAGTAATCCACAATTTTTTTTGTGAATTTAAAGATTTTTAATAGCACATGACAAAGGGTCGTCGAAAAGGGCACAACAACGTCTGCCTGGCAAGCTAGTATATGTATACCAACTATGGATTACATTAAAAAGTTTTTATCCGTTCCGATAGATGGCGTTATAATCAACGCACAGCGGAAAAATCCCAGGCTACGGCGTAAACCGTAGTAAACCACTCGCACTAGCAGTGACAACGGTGCAAATCATTGTTCAAACATATTCACTTTAAAACTCGTAATGTTTTAAGCATGGCCAAATATTATAAAAACTGCACTGGAGACAATACATACACTGTTTTACTCGCAACACTATTATTGTCAAGTTTGAGTTAACTTTATATACCCAAAAGAAATTACTTTCACGTAAATGACAAATTAAACATAATTAACACCAGATTATTTTCATTCATTTCCTATTACCTATTATTAATCGTTCTTAACTTTTATTTTATAATATTAAATATACGATATAAGTAAGTTAATTATCAAAATAAAAGAAAAAATTCAATTATCATACAGTCCTACTGTGTTGATCTTTCTTGAGTAGGTATGTAATGATAATTTACAACTTACACGTTATCTTGGCAAATGTGTCGGTGATGTTAAGAAAAAGAGTCTATTCCATCACACTTTCTCTCCCACAAATATTTTAATATATCGTAAACAAGTTTTCTTTGCGACAATGAATATTTTCTTCTGCATCTTAACGTACAAACGTATTTTTTAAATATACCACGTTTTGTTTCAATATTCTTACATTGTCATCTGATGCTGAGCTATGTTCAAGTTTCAAGTCGCTAGCTCATCGGGAAGTTTTTTTTAAAGTGGAATAAGGGTGACAAACGAGCACACAGTCCACCAGATGGTAAGTGGATGCTGTGACCCATAGACTATGAACATTTATCCTCGATCAAGAATCAAAACGTAGATGCGTTGTCACCCCTGAGGACTAAGATGGAATGCCTTGTTTCCAGTAAAAAAGGATCTCCAGATCTCTACACTCACCATACTAAACACAGCGGTATTAAGCTTCTATATTACGCTTGTACTATGCGAGAGCGTGGTCCTTCCCCGGTCGAGCTGACCCATTCGTGCTACAACCATAATATAGCTGCAGCGTGGCTCTGCCACGTACAAAAATTAGTTTAAAATCAATAACTAAATTCGACCCGAACAGATGTACACGAAAGTGAGTTAATGAGAACGTGGTAAAAAACCATGAAACCATGTAAGACAGATGACAAAATAATTTAAAGTTATGTCCTCCAAACCGAATTTCAATCATAGCGGCTAGTCTCATTGAGATTAGCCATCTGCGCTGGACGGGATTACAGCGTCCAAATGTATCGAAAGCACAGGCGCACTCTGTATTCCCTCACTTTCATAGTTCGATGGGCCGGCAGTCCGTTACGACTGGAGAAAGATCAGGACCAACGGCATTACGTGTTTCCCGAGGCACGGCATGAAACTTCGTCAACTGCCTGACTCCGGGTTGCTACTGACAATTTGGTCAAAAAACTCAATAAGGGATTTTTAGTCCCGACCCGGGAACTCATCATCAGCAGTCACATTTACAACCACTAGGTCAATGAAGCAGTCAAATTAAAATTTACTGTAATCTAGTCGCTAAAAGCTAGTAATATTAAACGTTATTGTTGCTAGTAGCACATCTGTGTAGTAGCGGTGTTAAAACTTGGAGATGAGCAGCAGTGTCTTTTTAAAAACTACTAGAAAATAAAAATAATCTGTGGTTGGCAACACACTTGCCAAGTGTGGCAACTGTGGCAAATATCCCCCTTTCGAGACGGTCTAAGAGGAAGCGTGTGTTCAGCATTGGACTTAACGCATGCTAGTAAAACGTAGTGATTACATCTTTTGTTGCTAGTAAAAGAAATTACCCACCGGCGATTTTTCTCTTTTTAATTTGGGAGACTTTCAAGAACCAAGCTTACTTACTCCTTTTTAAAAGCCCGGTAACGCACCTGCATTTCCCCTGGTGTTGCAGTTGTTCATGGGTGACGGTCGACACTTTTCATCAGTTGAGCCGCATCCTCGTTTGCCCCTCGTCTATTAAAAAAAGTTCTTTGAATAAAACTATTTTACGGATTATATTATGCGTTTAGTTTTACTTATTTTCAACTCGGATGCCTAGCAGCTTGGAATGCCAGATCGGAAACTAAAAATATCTGGACAAAATTTAAAAAAGGGATGGATGGATTTGGGAATTGTTGTCAAGAGAAATAGCTATTTAAATAAAGTAAAATAAAAAGTTTATTTTTTAAATTAGTACGGTAAAAAAAAACACTCAATTTGTAGGTTGCCATATGTATTTGGCATTGGACTTTACTGAGTCCACCAATTTGGATCCTTTAGTAGTATTCAGAAATGATTTAAAAATCAAATTTACAAATATATAAAATACAATTTACTTCAAAGTTCAGTCTAATTAAAAACTCAGGCTGTGATGTGAAGAGAAACTGTTTGTCTGGAGATTTTCAGTTTTGTCGGGAGAGAGAAAAATTCAGTTGTAAGATTTGACATTAACAAAACATACTTTGTAAGTAAAATAAAAACTTTTGGATTTCCAAAAGTTAAAATTAAAACTATCAGAAAAATAGTATTATTCAATGTTCGCGTAAATATAAGAAATCATTAAAAATATCTCTATTAGTTTTTCGCATAATAGCCAGGTATTTTTGTTTTTATACGTTTTTCATTTTTAGTCGTTATAAGAAAGACGCCGCTGTTCATCTCCTAATTTCTTTCCCTCTGTCGCCTCGTGCAACAGCAGGACGATATGGGGTAGTGGGTATTCTTACACCGCTAATACACCGTAATTTATTATCTTAAGACTTCTTAAGACTATCGAAAACAGCTAAATCGAGTGAACGGATCACTGTTGGGGCTACGAATGCGAGTCCCCCTGGCTGTCTGCTTTAATATAAATAAAGTAAAATTCCAAGTTTCCGTGTACAAGGTTTTAAAACAACTTTATTTCTAAGCCTTCTACATATTATTCACACACGGGCGTCACGTTTCACGCATCATTTCCCGCGCTTGAGATAAGAACGTAGGCGGCACTCGACTGTCGTAAATCCTGCCTGTTTTACATACAGCCTACAGCTTAACACGTGCCTCCGATCAATAATTAATTTATGATTCCATTTTAAGCTAAAGTTTCTTTAAAAGTATTTGAATTATTTCTTGTTCAAATGACTGAAATATTCTCACATATTTGACCTAATATTATGTATTCATAAGAAGCGTCTAATTATAGTAATTTTAAAACGAAAAATATTGCATTAGATGAACATAATCTGAGAAAGTTTTGTTTACGGAGTCCGTAAGGAGATATTAACTTTTTAATAATTTTGATGTTATGTCGGAATATCCTATACTTTATGCGAGCAGTTTTTTTATATAACTTATATGAAATTAGTTTCTCAGCTAGCAGTTCGGATAATTTTTATTTAAGTCTGAATTTTTTTGTAAGAAGATAATAATTTTTTATTCGTGGTAGAGCTATATAGTTGTGGCACAAATGGTTCGACTAGACCGGGGAACAACCATGTTCTCACAGAATGCCAGCGTAAAATAGCAGGTGAATGCTGCTGTGTTTAGTATGGTGACTGTAGAGAACCGGGAACCCTGGAAAGAAGGCATTCCATCTTGGGTGTATCTTGGAAGTATAGAGAACCGGAGATCATTTTCACTGGAAACAAGGCATTCTATCTTAGTTCTCAGGGTTGACAATGCATCTGCATTTTGATTCTTAAAAGGGTAGACTTAGATGTCTATGGACCTCAGCACTATTAGGCATTGAACTAAATTGTACTATGTAGTACATGGTATCTCGATGCTATTAGGTGGACTGTGTGCTCGTTTGTCACACTTATTCTAAAAAAATTAAAACGTTACTTTACAAATTTATTTACAATCTCGGTCTCATCCGAAAGATTTTTTTTCTAACGGCGAGTAAGGATTATCCGCTCAGATATTAAACGTGATCCAGGTAAAATATACAAAATTATTAAGCAATTAACCATTTTTGTATAACCTGGAAATAAAACTACGAGATTATTAGGTAATATTCGACCGGCACTAATAAATAAGTACTTATTTATCACGTGCTCAGTAGTGAAGGTAAACGTCGTAAGGAAACCTGTGTGAGAAAAATAACTTAAAGTCGCCAAGTCAGTCAAAAGGAATCGGGGCAGCGCACTGGATATTACCTTGCCCCATAACCCTCTCAGAGATGAGAGCAGGCCCGTGGCCAGTAGTGGGATGAATATAGAATAATTAATTTTATAAAATTCAACGTACTTATAGAAAATATTAGTGCGTTTCATTTTTTATTTCATTAGTTGTTTAACAAGTCGTTGAGACAATACCAAGAACAACCTGTGATTCCCGTGAAATGAATATATCAGAATCAGTATTCCAACGTATTGAATAGTATATAACTACAACTTTCCTTCAGAAAATACGATATTTTTTTTAATAAAATAAAATAATGACTTATGCACTGATTTTTTTTGAATACTGATTCCGTTTGACTTATTATTAACATAATAATTTATTAAAAGTACTCATAACTTTGCTACAATATAAAATCACAGTTTTTTTAGTGTTAAATTTCCTACTCATTAAAATAGTAAATTAGCATTTACGTGTGATTATTTCTGTGTGCCGTTGATCTAAGTTCCTTTTGATTACAATTTTAATTATACATTATGAGAATTACAAACATAATTCTTTAATAAAAACTACATCACTTGAATAGGCTTCTTGTAAAAGAAATAATGTTTTCTTAATTTGTTTGAAAATACATTATTGATTAAACTACATAGGTACATTCTTTCATTATATTTAAATATATCGAATTATATCAATACCCATAGCTTATTATATATAATTTAACATATTATGCGCTCAAAACCACGATAATTCCCTGCCGTGTTCCATCGGAAGCACCATTTAGAAGTATGTAAGTTTATTAGTTTCTTTCTTTGTTTTGATATCAGCCTGTCAGCCTCCAGCGCGAATGTACTATCGTATCGTATCGAATCGTATATGGTGAGAGATAATCTTACAAAACTTGGTTCCAATTACGTGCGCTATAGAATAAAATCATACTTCGGTGTGATTCTAGTCTAGTCTGACTACTATGATGAATGACGATATCGATATTATGTGAATAAGAAATGTCTGCGTCTAAAGTCGTAAACTAACTAATTAAAAGTCTATAGGTAAGCTTTGAACGCTGCACTCAGATATCAGATAAAAATTATAAACAAAACTTTTCATTTGTTATTACTCGTTTGTTGCTTAATTTAGTTTAATATTTTTAATGCAATTTACAAATATGTCCGTATCTAAGTCAAGGCGACTTAGAACCAGTGCTTCCAGATTCACTGTAATTACAGTAGATTTACTGTATTTTAGACTTTTCTACTGTATACTGTAATGATAAAATACAGTGTATGGAATATACTGTATTTAATTTTCATATAGCTTTATCAATTCTAATACGTAAAACAGAACGCAGCTAATCTACACTACCACAGACTAATATGATGCTAATACACTACCTTGCTACAAATTTATTTATCTATGATCTACACCCACTGAACCACAAACTAATAAGAGTGCTAGCGCCATTATCCATAGACAATGTACAGTAAGTTTGTAACAAAGTTGCGGGGAATTCCCTGGCAAATCGGAACTAACGTGGAGCACTCTGGGACGCAACTAGCATAAGTAGGTTCTTGTTACTTGTTTTAACTGTCTTACAAAGGAACATTGTATTTTTCGTCTAATTCATTACACTTAAAGTAGTTTTGCCATTGTACATACATTTTAATTGAGATTTAAACTTTTTAATTGTTTTGGGTGATGTGAAATAAAATTTAAACTAAAAACTTATTCGCTATAATTTTTTCACTGTATTTATTACTGTAAAAATGAGCTCAAGCAGTGAGGAAAGTGATGTGCGTAGCGATGCTGGTCCGTCAAGAGCTAAAAAGAAATATCGGCAACAATTCCGTGATGAATGGCTTCAATTACAAGACTACCGTAAGTGGTTAAAGCGTGATAAAAAGTCGATTTATAAATGCATTTGCACTGTTTGCGATTCTTCTTTGATTGCCGATCTGGGTGCTATTAAAAGACACAGTGAAGGTGCTAAGCATAAACTTCGTCTTCCTGCCCTATCGCATGTGCGTACCATTGATAATATTTTTAAAAGTCAGCAACGCGCAAGTGATGATGATCAGCGGAAAATTACAGAATTAAAATTATCGGCTTTTATGGCAGAACATAAAATATCGCACATAGTGATGGATCATCTCGTTGATTTACTTCCAAAAGCTTTTCCAGATTCTAAAATCGCAAGTAATATCAAACTTAAACACACTAAATTACAAGCAATAATAAATAACGTTATCGGGGCTTCTGAAGGAGAATGTTTAGTCGAAGATTTAAAACGCGAAAAGTTCTCTATAATGGTAGACGAAAGTACCGATGTTGCCAGTGTGAAAACAATGTGTGTTGTAGTCAAATATTATGATCCTAATTTAGGACGTATCGTCAGTCGATTCTGGGACCTTATTCAAATATTTGATGACAAAAAAGCTGGAACGTCTGGTGATTACTCAGCCACGGCTGAAAAATTATTTAATTCAATAATAAAATCATTTCGAGACAAAAATATACCCTTAGAAAATACTATCGGGTTTGGTTCTGATGGATGTAATATGATGATGGGCTGCCATAATTCAGTGTCCTCACGATTTAGACAACTATGTCCAGGTATTACAGTGATCAAATGCCTTTGCCATTCTTTACATTTGTGCGCTTCCGACGCTTGCAAAGAATTGCCCCACGATGCAGAAAAACTGACTCGAATGATATACAATTACTTCAAAAATAGTAGCAAACGTCAAGCAGAGTTAAAGGAATTTCAAGTATTTACAGACACTAACATACACAAATTGCTACGTCCAGCCCAAACGCGTTGGTTGTCTCTTTCCAGTGTTGTGAACAGAATTATGGAGCAATGGGACGCTTTGCGATTGTACTTTGACGATAAATGGCTGGAAGACCAAGATTGCCAAGCCATTCATATTCTTTTGAATGATCACATCATCAAGGCATATTTTTATTTTTTATGTTGGATGTTGCCAAAGTTTACCCGCGTCAATGTATATTTTCAAAGCGAAGATCCGGTTATTATAGAAGCCCATAACAAAATGAAAGAGCTATACAGAGAACTCTTATCCTTATACATAACTCCGAATCATTTAAAGAACACCCCACTCGACGCAATTGACCCTACTGATAGTCAACATTACATAAATCTGAAAAATATATACCTGGGATTGGGTGTTGCTAATCAAGTTGCTGTCCCAGAGCTACATGTAAGTACCGAAGAAGTTACAGTGATGAAACAGAAATGCCTGAATTTTATCGTTAAAGCATGCGTGGGTATTCGGAAAAGATACAGTTTGAATGACCCAGTTTTGAGCTCAATCGCAAAGTTGGATCCCGATTCTTGCTTATCTGATAATAGACTACAGTCTTTGTCTTCGCTGTTCCCAGTGCTGCCAAGGCTTAAACCCCAAACTTTAAATGATCAACAGACGTTAGATGATGAATGGAGAAATTTAATGTTGACTGCGGATGAACAACATTTGAATACAAATCAACCAGCAGACGTGTTTTGGCATCAGGTAAAATTTTATCACTTAAGAACTTTACGTATAATATTGCACATATGTTTACATTTTACAGATTTGTTTTTTTTTCAGTTGTCTCAAATCAAAGATAGCAACGGAGATAATAAATATCATTTTCTGCCTCGTTTTATGCTCCAAGTTTTATCGTTGCCTCACTCGAACGCTGAGTGCGAACGAAAGTTTAGTGAAATAAATAATATAAAAACAAAGCAGAGAAACTGTTTAGTCACAAATACCATCAAAGGCAACATGCTAGCTCAGCAAGCCATTCGGCGGACTTCCGAAAATTGCGTGAATTTTAATCCAACTAAGGAAATGATTTCAAGGATGACAGCAAAGATTTATGAAAATCATGAGCAAATTGTTCTGGAATAAGTAAATCAATAATAAATGTTTTTTCTTGTATCTAAATATATGTTTTTATTTATTTAATAACTTATAGCAATTTGTATTGATAAAGAGTCATAAAGCAGCTTATTTTTCTATCAATATTTAAACAAAGTGTTTCCTGTAATTTTACTGTAATTGATTTTGAAATCTACTGTATTGTTTTTAGAAACTCCTGTATTTTTTAACTGGCAACACTGTAATTTTACTTTTGGGATCTGGAAGCACTGCTTAGAACAGACACTCAAAAATAATATCGTAAGAGTCGACTAAGGAATTTTTTTACGAAGTGACGAATATATTGTACTAACTTTGTGAAGGGTGAACCATACTGCGACTTAAAATTTCAGTGGCGCCATCTAGTGAAAGAATTAGAAATATGAAAGGTTATAAAATATTACTTTTATATTTAGGGAAGATATATTTAGAAATAAAAATTTACCATTTTTTTAAACAGGTTTTTTGTAAACGGTTATAGGTCTTTCGTTAATGAGCAAGTACAAATAAAATACATAGTAAATACATAATAAAATATATTAATCTTAAATTCGTCCCGTGTAGATTATTAATTCCTTAACTAAAGCTATTTGCCAATTTATTTGCATAAAAACTATTCACTATTTTACTAAAACCGTGTGTCAGAAACTGTAAACAAGAAATGTGTGCTTTTAGGTTAAAATTATAAGCTTTTGCATACTTTTGCATAAAATTAATGAGATTTCAATATGATATGATTTTATACATAGTTACATGTTCTTGAACAAACATTCTTATATATTATATACAATAACAAACTTTCTTTTTGAAATATGAAACAATTATTAAAAAACGTTTAAAAAATTAAAATATTTTATTTAAGACTATATTAATCAGTAACAATATTTATTTCAAATTAGATAATTTTATATCTAAAACAATAAGTCCTCAATTAAATTTTGATAAATATATAATTGTTATCAGTGTCAACGGGGGCTGCAATCAAGCGTTGATACATAAAAATATGTTGATTGACATTAAATACTGTACTAAATTCAGCTGTTCTACTTCACGGAATCGCCATGTTTTCAAATTCTATGATTCAAAGTGTTATCCATCACCAGGGCGGCGCCACTTTGTAAAAAGATGAAATAAATGTATACTAAATTAGAAATGGATTGAACAAAGCTACGTATAATTCTATAAGTAGAAAAAATAAAAAACACTGAAAAATAAAAATATAACGGAAAGCCTTCTTCAATTTTTTTTTCTATAATGATGACACTGTACCTACGTGAGAAATAAGTTCAACACAGTGTTACTTAGCGACATCTAGTGAGCGTGAGATTATAAGTTCTTATTGAAATATCTATAGAAAAATCGGAATTAAATATTTAATGAATATAAAAATATTTTTATTTGTTAATTTGTAACTTATATTGATCTAATATTTATTGTTATTAAACTAATTTAAAAAAAATTTTGTCACAATTATCTTGTTTAAAATAGGAATCCGGAACGGAGCTGGATATTGATACAATAAATTGTTTAGAATTTAGATAATACAGCCTAAACCAATAAGTGAAAAGGATCACCATCATTGCAATAAATTGATCAAAGTATATTGTAGTTATACCTTTTTCATGAAATCGTATGTAAACTGTTTTTGACTTGTGACTCATTGTTTGTTTTCATGTCTGCTAGTCACTAGAAGGAGCCACATGTGTAAAAGTATCAGAATTTTCCAAACTTACCTTATATATAATTATAGCTCGCCGCTCGCTGATTTTCAGGCCACGAGCCCTGAGACCGGTGAAGCTGTAAAAGCGAAAAGGCTGACAGCACAAACATCACAGAAACTAGACTTCATATTCATTTATCAGTAGTTAGATCAAGAGTAGGTAAGATTGTATGTCCATCCTTTCGTCAGTTATTCCGTCCTTCGATCCGTCATTCGATCGACTGCTTATTAAACAAATATAATTATAAATTTATGAAAATGTTAGTTTTTTTTAGTAATTATTGTTTAATTTAAACAAGACAATTATGTGTACAAATATTTTTCAGTAAGAGTTTTTAAAAGCACTCGTTTTATATGTTCAGCTGTTTGACTATAGTATTATTTATTCTGTGTTATTGATGACAGCTCAACCCCAGTCTATGGCGACAGTTTCTCAAGTTCATAAGGCGCCTAAGCGATCAAAGTAACTTGAGGTTTATGTCAACATCGAATTGATATGCACTTGTTTCGTCGTTTTTTTGTAATAGTTCACATGCGCAAACTAAGTGTTTTCACAAAATCGCATCACTTTTACGTATCAAAATCCACTTCAAACCATTATTTAAACGATAAAACAGGAGCAACAATCCGTCGACGGTGAAGTTCCCGCCAAAACACACAGTAAATAAAGAAGTACCTTCTAAGTTTCATAGAATTCAGTAATTTCAGTAATTTTAATACCAAATAGAAAAAGTTTTTGCGATATCTCATCATGAACATGTAATAATATTTTTTAAATAACTAAATATTGTTTTTTTAATTACTGGATATATTTCAATTATTTTGTAAGTAACTAAGTAATTTACCTTGGTGCACTTGATTTTGTAGTAATTTTCTATTGGGTTTTATTTGGTCACTTATTATCTAAGTACCTACTAGGGTATATAAATAAATTGTTTTGCTAATTATTTTGACGTTAGATCGTTTTTTTTCTCATTCTTTCGTCGTAGGTGTAATATTATTATCATCTACATAATTATTAACCATTTCATGTAGCTAGTAGTACCTAATACGTAATTTATCTTTTAAGTTTTATATATTTTCTTTTTCTTAATTATATGGTTAGTTTACAATAACAGCTAATTACCTACTTTCAACTAATCAAATAATTAAAGTTTTTAATCTGTTTCGCCTTTTATAAATTTAAATAATTTTTTGTAAGGTAAGATACCTATCTATCTAGGCACATTAATAAAATGCCTAGAAAAAAGGATTCAGTTATCTCAGCATACTGCTAAAGTAAAACGCCTGCGACTTTTGCGCAGCAATGAAACAGCGGATGAAAATATGCATAGCTTGATCTCTAATCAACGAGTAGAGTAAATGTACAGAACGAGTAATTTAGCGATGGACGTTCCCGCAAATTAACTCAAAAAAGTGCACGATCAGCAATGAATAGAACTCGCAGGCAATATAATAATACACACGGTTTAAAGCGCCGTCGTAGGCCATTCAGGGGCTCTTGGGCACACACAATTTGGGGCCCTTTTTGGAAAGTAAAAACGTGAATGACAAAAACATTTTTCCGCTGATCTTATATCTATAATAGTTAATTGGCAAAATCAAATAATATGTTATGAATTTTATGTGATTTATATGATTATCCGCGACTTTTTCTGCCACCAAGGCGGCGCCAAACTACAACGAGGTAAAATATTTGAAAGATTTAATAGGGGGGACGATAATTTCTTAGGAAAATTCTTTCCTAAACTTTCTTTCAAAAAAAAGAAAATATTCTATAACAACATCAATACGTTTATTATTTTTATTTATTAAATTAAAATTTAAGCTTCATTTGTCTTCTAAAAATAAGGATCGTAACAAATATTTGCTATAAAATCTAATATTTGTGGTTGAAAATTATCACAAAAATAAATCGTTTGTCGTTAAATCTTTTGAGTGTTATTCTCAAACAGCACGTAATGATATTTTTATCTCATGGATTATAAATACATTGATTGCCGAAAATAAACAATATCCAGGCTATAAGTATGTACAGCCCGACAAAAACATTTACATGGCGGGGAAACGCGCAACTACATATTTTCTGCCGAGGAAATCTGTCATTGCCACTTTTTCTGGTTAACTCGGCAATGTGTGGCTTGCTACTGCTCAGAGTTGCCAGAAAGTCGGTAACGACGCCCTAATTTACTCTATTTTTTGTCAGGTTTTACTTTCCTTAAACAGACAAAAGACTGTATAGCGTAAGCGAATTAGGCCGGTGCCTTTCGTCGCGGGGGCCCTGGGCACGGGCCTTGTGCCCTTATGGTAAAGACGGTACTGACGGTTTATATGTATACGGGCTTGGTAGGTGGCGCTCAATCGGCTTCTAGGTTTTTTTCTCAGGGCAGAACAAAGTCTACCGGACCCGCTAGTGATTTATAAAATAATTAACATAAATGTTTGATTTTAAAAGAAACTTCAAGCGACTTAAAAAGTAAAAGAAGAAGAAATTATAAAAGAAACAAAACTGTAATGTTAGTTTTCGAGGTTTTAATTGAACGTAAGTTACAATGTTGACACTATTCTAAGGGACACTAATATTTATTATAAGGTTGATAAACGGGCGTCCAGCTGATGGTAAGTGGATGCCATGGCCTATACTCTTCTTTGTCTATACTCGATTAAGAATCAAAACGCAGATGCGTCCAACCCTGACGACTAAGATGGAATTAATCGTATCTAGTAAAAAAGGTTTTCGTCTAAGTTCTTGTAAAATTTGACGTATTACGGCTTATGTTATATACATAACAACGGACATTTTTTCAAATAAATCAGTTTAAATTTATAATTTTCATTCGTTGTTTGCAAGAAATTATGTACAAAAGTAAAAAAGCATATTGCTAGTACGCTTTTCATTTGTTAACTTACCTTCTAACATTTTGAATTTAATTCATTTGTTAATATTTTGCATGCATTCTTAGAAGCTGTGAACCCATGTTGCAGCTACATATACGTATATTATGGTAGTAGCACGAATAGGTCAGTTCGACCGGGGAAGGAACACGCTCTCACAGAATACCATCGATAAATTATAGCTTAATGTTACTATGTTTCATATGGTGAGTGTATAGCACCGGATACCCTTTTAACTGGAAAAGAAGCATTTCATCATAGTCCTGAGGGGTGAGAACGCAACTGCATTTTGAATCTTAATCAAGGATAGATGTAGATATCTATAGGTGTACAGTGCAACCGAACATTTTAGTGTGTAAGCGATTTATTTAGGTCAACATAATTTGCGACATTTACTTTAGTTTTTGAGCAGTTGACGTTGTCGCTCCGAACACTGTAGACGCGTTCTATATCATTATCAATATCATTAGATAATATCATTAATTATTTTGAATAAAATCATTTTTTCCTATATCAACTATCATTTAAAGGTGTTCCGTACAATGGGCCACAGCATACACTTAACTTCAAGAGGACTGTGTGCTCGGTTATCACCCTTATTCAATAAATATAGTATCAAACAGTTCTCCACAACAAATAGTAACATAATGCTATTCATTTACCAAATCCGAAATATTACGTTCGCGCCCGCACTGCATTATGTGGGTGCAGTAACTCACGCATTATGTTCCGGTCAGTGGCGATAACTAGTTCTTTACCGGGGTTTTGATTATGGTTGTGTATGCGTATAATTGTATGTTTTTTTTAAAATAGAATTAAGGGTGACAAACGACCACACAAAAGCGGTAGGTGGTTGTTGTGACTCCCACATCTACAGATGTAGAAGTGTGAGTCACAACACCATGCCACTAGAATATTAATAAGAATCAAAATGAAGATAAGTTGGTACCTCTGAATACTAAAATTTAATGTGTCGTTACTAGTAATATGGACCTACGGTTCTTTAGACTCATCATATGAAATACTGTAGTAATTTATGTTTTTATGTTACACTGGTATATTGTGAAAGCGTGGTTCTATCCCTGTCGTTGTTGCAGCTTTAAAACACCTGCAGCGTGGCTCGACCGCGTATATAATTACGTAAGGTCATATAACATATACATAATGTATTAAAATGCCTTTAGGCATAAAGTGTATAAGCTACAGAAGGGAATCCAGCAGGCCATGTCATTGCGTGGGTGTCGTGAGAGGCGACGAGGACATTCAGAACAGGAGATGTGCAGTAGCCGTCGTAGCTCAGATGGTTAGCGCTCGTTGTAAATTTCACAGTACGCTAGCAAGCCGGGTTCGATCCCCGCTGGCGTCAATAAAATTGTTAATTGCAATTTAGGTGCTGATTAACCAAATCGTGCTCGGCGGTGAAGGGAAACATCGTGAGGATACCTGCATGTCCGGGAAATAAAAAAAAATATTTCGAAGACATGTAAATTTCGCGAACACGCATTGGGGCAGCGCGGCGGACACTTACTTGACCTAAAACCCGCTCAAAAGTGAGAGGAGGACTGTACCCAGCGGTGGGACAGTATATAAGCTGTACCTTTGTATGTGAAGTAGCATCTTCCAACTCACATCATGCATGCATCTGCGTTTGCCAACCCGCCTGACAAGTACGTCATATATAGCAATTGAGCAGTAGTAGATGCCTATGTTCAGGACTGTATTTTTTTGAGGCTGTATTAATAATGAAAAGAAAAATCTTTAAATAAAAGTAATTTTGAATATCACGACAAATTTAATTAAATAGATATGTTTTAAATACGTTTATATCAATTTTCCCATTCACCTACGAAAATTCACGTCCGTTAAATTTGTTGACATTTATACAAGGTTTGTTTCTGAGCTAAAACAACATATTATAATGGATTCACCCTCGTGAAGTTGTGGGTGTCAGAGATTTTAATTAAATCATTCTTATGTTTAGTTTACCCCTGTATATTTTTTTATCTTTATCTCTTTTCTGGGAATAACTAGCAAGAAACCCAGCGGGACAAATCTTTTTTTTTTGAAAAAAAGGTACAGTTTAGTTTTCCATGGTCTATGGGTTATTACTAGACTACTTGGGTACTTAATTTCTGATCTCGCAATAGGGTTCGTGTTCGATGTCTAATATTAAGTACTGTGGGTCAAGGGACAGAAAAGGCTCCTAAATAAAAAAATAATCTTGAGTGAACAAGCGTACGATTTTCCGATCAAAACTGTAAATCTAGATAAAGAAATTAGTGACCAAAATGTTTATTTTTGGACTTAAGATGATAAAGGTTCTAAAACCGAGTGTTAAGGAATTTAAACAAAATAATCAAATCATTTCAATATGAGTATTATGTATGATACAAAATTACATATTGTTGAACCGAAAATAGTTCTCTTATCCTAGAAATCGGAAACCATTATTAAATATAATTTAAAAAAATTAAATACTTTATTTAAAAATGTAAAGTTGATCAGGCAAAACATTTATTTTAAATTTGATAATATTTTATCCTAAACAATTGGTCCTCAATTCAACATTTCCACAAATCTAATATTTTTGATGTCAACAGGGGCTGTGACAAATGTAAACACATAAAAATATTATGTTGATTGATATTAACTTGTACTAGCTTTATGTAAAAATATGTAAACAGAATAACCCCACTTCACCGTATCCATTAAACAAATTTTCACTGCCACCAGGGCGGCGCCACGATGCATTATGTGAAACTTATAAACATAAAACATGCAAAATTAATTTATCAAAACCACAGGTAATCCTTAAAGTAAAAGATTTATAAAAATTTAAAATGTGTAATAAATAAGAACACCGTTGAGGTATTTTTTTTTTGTATACACATACACTAAAAACTGATAAGCTTTTCAATTTTTTTGAATCGATAATGACAATGTGTGAACCGCGTGACAAATAGTTTACCTCCTAGCGACATCTAGTGAGTGTAGGATTAATAGTCCTTATTGAGATTTCGTAAGGCTAAACAAGAATTAAGTATTTCTAATTAATTTAGAGATTGGATTTATTGTTAATTTATAAATTATATTGATAAATATTTATTGTTATTAAAATACTTTTAAATTCTTTACACTTGAGTTTATTGAAGTTCGGAGCGGAACTGGATATTGACGAATATTTAACCTATTTTTTTTAGATAACACCTCAACCATTAAGTAAAGAAGATCACTATCATTGAAATAAATTGATCAAAGAATCTTTTAGTTATGTCTTTTTCAAGAAATCATGCTACTAAACTGTTTTTGGCTTTGTAGCTCATTGTTTATTTCTACGTCCGCTAGTAACTAGATGGAGTCACATATATTTTGAATTGTGCTATGGTTTAACTTTAATATATGTAGTATGACAGAAATGTTTATGTCTGCACGCTATTCCCTTAGTCGCCTTTTATGACATTATTTTTGATAGTCCGTCGCATGTCATGTCACTTGACTGCTAATACGGATTTATTTCTATGTCCGTCTTTCTATTCTATTTTTTTAATCGCTTCAGTTAAACAATAGATCCTACCCTACCCTAATTCCTAAGGAAATACGATAATAGAGGTGGGTCGTCGACGTAATTTTCGTCAACGAAACTAGATCTAGACTAGACCGTCTTTTGCCGTCCATCGACTAGGTGATCAACTAGTTGAATATGTCGACTAGTTAACGCGATAACGGCAGACGTTTATTCGACTAAAGCGTGGTATCTACGGGCGCAACGGTACGACAGTGTCTTAACTAGTTTTACCCACTATTCGCAACAGTTGAATGAACTGCAAAGTTAGTTAAAAATTCAAAGAAATTTGATTTGAGTACAAATCACTCTGACTGGTGTAGAAATACCTACTATCGAATTGTACAATCAATCAATTTAAACTTCCCTTAATACCTTTCTAGGCTTAGGATTGGCTGAATACTCTTTGAAAAGATTTTACTACTATCGTATTTCAGGCGTAATTAGAAGATCAACTTATTTTCATGTACATATATAATTTTTTATTTAAGTACATATTTTTATGGATAGGTGTTTTAATGAATATTTTTATTTCCTTTTTTTATTTATCAATGTATGTACAGAGAATCGTGTAAATTATTTGATGAATGAATTTAAAACCCTTTAAATCTCACCTCATGTGTATTTACATTTAGGAACATAACTTGATCAACTTTGCTTGTCGTTAGTCTGTTCGCCTATATTCGCATTCGCGAGTCACGCACGACTCCTGTATCTTTGACCTTGCGACGCGACACGACGCGAGTAGACACACTAATTTCAAATTTCTACAAAGTACAGGTAAACAATAATAATCCCGTTTACCCTGCACTGCATCGTTTGGCCAGTCCGTCGACATACTCTTTCGCGCAATATCAGAATGCTCTTGCCTTGTCACTCTTCTAATAAAAAAGAAACGTCAACTCCTATGTCATATAC
The DNA here is from genome assembly GCA_907164705.1 of Parnassius apollo. Taxonomy (NCBI): domain Eukaryota; kingdom Metazoa; phylum Arthropoda; class Insecta; order Lepidoptera; family Papilionidae; genus Parnassius; species Parnassius apollo. The sequence goes on from CAJQZP010001249.1 coordinate 71,756, forward strand.
TTAAGATTCAAATTGGTTTGTTCAATGATACTAATTCAACTAACGCATGCACTTTACGGCGTCGTCGTCGCGTTGTCAGTAGGTAAGAACGCTGTGGACTTCTCAGTCTAGCCGTCTATGAATTCGACTAGTTAACGAATGAACTGTAGACCGTCGAAGCGTCGATTGAACGTAGACCGTCTATTTAAACGGTTCGTTGATTCAACGCCCATCGCTAGACGATAAGAATTATGTTAAGACACTAACTTAATTCTTATCGTCTTTCCTCGATCTAGAACTAGGTATAGGTCTATCATTTGCGTGGGATCCCATTTTATTATAATATACGTTTTAATATAGTTATCCAATATCCACGACTTTTTATGCCACTAGGACGACGGCATTTAAAATGAGGTGTAATATTTGATATTTCATAGCTGATTACTTAATTTATTAGAGAAGTATAAAAGGTTAATGTTTATTTCTGTACTATTAGTTATATTTTATAATAATTGGGTTAAAATTAAAAATAACCCAAACCATTCATATAATTAATAAAAGTAGAAAAATGACAAAAAAGAGTTAAAATGTGCAAAAAAATTAAAGTGCAAACTACTTAGGCATTGTTTTGTGTATTAATGTAACACTTACTTTAAAAAACTGATAAAATTTTATTTAAAACTAACTTCTCAATTAACACATAACAACACACAACACACAAACATTGTGTAACATTAAACTTCACCTCACTGTCAACTAGCGACATCTGGTGTGCTGCAATTTAATTATTAGCCCTCATTTATGATACTTCCTGATATATTACTGGTTGAGCAATAAGTATTTGGAAACTCAATGAAACTCTAGCCTTGGTACTATAAGTAAATTGTATTTATTTTTTAACGTAATCGCTTTATAGGCTAATACATTGCCCGCACCATCAGATTGATGGACAGGGGTGAGCAGTTTGCCTCCACATTCATTCTTTAGTTCTTTTTCTAATTTTTTGATTCATGATGCGTAATGATCTCCGGTTATTGTCTTTTTTTACATAAATAGTCGATCATTATTGTACTTTCCGCATCCCAGAACACGGAAGCCATTTTTTTTCAGCAGAAGCCTTTTCCTTGAATTTCTTGGCTGATGGGGAAGACGGTCTTTTCCAAAACTTGCTTTTGGTTTTTCGTCTCCGGATCAAAAAGATGAACCCACGTTTCATCTACGGTACGAAACGAGCGCATAAAGAATTTGGAGGAAGTTCAATTATTACTAATTTTAGATTTGATATGTTATGTGGTACAGCTACGCTGCAGCTATATTTATATTATAGCTATAGTTGTAGCATAAATGGGTCGGCTCTACCGGGGCAGAACCACGCTCTCACAGAATACCAGCGTAAAATAGCAGCATAATGCTGCTGTGTTTCGTATGGTGAGTGTAGAGAACCGGAGACCTTTTTTTACTGGAATTGAGGCATTTCATCTTAGTCCTCATGGGTGACAACGCATTTGCATTTTTATTGGATTTTAATTGGAGATGAATGTGGATCTGTGGGCCGCAGCATCCACTCGCAATCGGGTGGTAGGTGTGCTCGTTTGGCACCCAATGCTATAAAAAATAACTCTTAGCTTTCTTTTGGGCGTCTGTTAACATTCAAGGAATCCAGCGTGCGGCCACCATTCTGAATTTTAAAGTAAAATTTAAAATAAATTAAGAACTCCACGTCAGTCTCACACAACTACACGTCCAGCACACTTTCTCTTATCAATTTCTTCGACTTTTTAACGTTTTCTTGCCCAGCAGCCGTACTGACCGCTCGGAGCCAGTGTTGTCACTGCAGCGCACCAGCAGAACTTAAAGTTAAACTGTGCTGGTGTGCATAAGACGGAGCATGGTCTGCCAAAGTAAACTGCAATTCTTCTAAAACACTTTTAATAGAAAACATTTTTAGGCAGAAATGTTTATTAACCGCACGAAGTTTGAGTTTCTCTATTTTGCATACGAATAAAATTTTCGTGATATTAATTTCTTAAAAAACTTCACAATTCGAAATAATAATTGGGTGTAGTTGTTAATTTAGTTTTTTATGGCATTGACTGGTAAGGAATTTAAGATTCGAAAATAATAGAATGCATTTCTATAACTCAATGATAAGTGTGAAGTGTCCTATTTCGAAAAGTTAAAAGTTATACAATGCTCGGAAAAAAAGCGCTCACATGAAAATTTTTCTAAATATTTTATAGAATAAATTTTTAAAATACTTAGTTAACTTTTAAGTACGTGCGAAAAAAAATTGTCGGGAAAAAACTTTCACTTTCGAGTTCGAATTTTTATAAGCTATAAACATTATTTTTTGAATTTATAGTTTTCCATACGTACATGATATTCTCAAAACGATACAACGATGAAACAATTATTCACATTTACTTAAATGAATACCTTATTTAGGATAATAAATTAAAAAAACGTTAATTTCAATTTGGATAAATTTATATCCAAAACAATATGTTGAGAACATTCAAAATTTTGATAAATCTGTTGTTTTTAGTGTAAACAGTAATCAAGCGTTGACAGATATAAAATATTATGGTACGATAGTACTGATGGTACTGATATTTACTTGTACCTACAAGTTTCACGTTAAATACATAATTAAGTTTGGTAATAGTATGCAAGACCATTATTTATTATATGGTAATAAACAGTCCCATTTTACGGTATCGCCATGTTTTCTAATTCAATGAAGGCGGCGATAGCTTTTCTGCCACCAGGGCGGCGCCACTTTCTAACGACATGAAATAAAAATGTTAAACTAGAAATGAATTAATGAAACTACATATACTCGTATACTTGAAAAACGTTTTGAGTTTTGTGTATAAATATACACTAAAAACCGAAAAGTTTTCAATTTTTTTTCAATAATGTCTCATTGTTCGATCTTACGTCCGCTAGTAACTAGATGGAGCCACATATGTTTGGAGGCGTGCCAACAACTATTATGTATTCTGTGGTCGTGCTATGGTTTGTTTTTAGTAAAAGTATGAGTAAAGTTTTTACCATGTGGTGTGAGATAGAGAATCGTCTCACATGCAGAATAGTTGAAAAGTGTACATCTGCTAGCAGTAAAAAACAGTTCAAAAACTCTCCACAACAGCGCTCAGCAGCTTAGGGGCCGTCTTAATCACGTGGGGATTGAGAGGGGGAGGGGGTTTGACATAAATCACGAAATACCACAAGAAGGGAGGGGGGTGTAGTAAGATTATCACGCGTATTTATATTTTCGTCAAACGCGCGTTTTCTAAACTGAGAAGCGGCGTGTAATGTGACCTTGACTCGCATGTACATGTAAATTCATGTTACAAGCATGAATCTAATCCGAGCAATAATAGTCTAGAGATGCACAAGGTTCGTCCTTCATGCATCCTCACGCGACGATCGATCGGGATCGCGAGCTCATCGCAAGATTCTCTGTGTAGTGCGCGAAAATGATGACGCCGAGTGGCTTGATGAAACCGACGCTGAAGTTCAACAAAGCACAGTGCCAGCAACTGACTCACAAGATGCTTATCCAGTTGTTAGTGTTGAAGAAATTCTTGCTAATCCATGGTCCGAGGACAATTTATATTAAATATGTTCATGTACTAGCACAATAAATGTTTTTCGCATTATTACACCATTCCTTTAATATTATTTTTATGCCAGTCAAAAACAACCTGCAACCTTTCTGTCCAGACATTTTTATCATGGTCCTTAATTTCAGAATAAAACTAGATTATACTTTATAGGTACTAAAATATACACGTGATTTTGGGTGGGGGGTTAGTCTTAAACCTCACCACGTATCATCAGGAGGGGCGGGGGGGGGGGGTTAAATGGTAAAAAAACATCACGTGATTAATGGACTGCCCGTTGGCAGTTATCGACGGAGTAAAGTGTGCTGAGTTGTTTAATTTAATATTTGTGGTGATTAGAGTACTTAACGAAACTGCAGTATTTTAAATCCTCAACTACTCACTTTGTCTAAAATATAATATATAATAGCTTATATAATTATAACTTCGTAATCAATTCGTAAAATTCTATTGCAGGACATGGGCTTTTTCCGTTGTACACAATTTGTCTTAATCTTCAGGCATGGCAGGCGAACCAAAGATATTTTACGCCTGATGTAAACGAGATGGATACTCAAAAATCTATTGGCCAGAAGCTAAGCTAGAAGATTTTTCTGGCCTTTATCATAGTCGGCTCTTAAGACACCTATGGGTGATGGTAAGATGACGGATTAGTCCACACTGCCAAAATACGGCATAAAATCTTTACAAAACAAAATATATTAGCTTAAAAAAGCTTTTAACGAAATTAATATAACTGTAAGAGCATAACAAAAAGTGTTATTGCGAAATAATTAAAGCCGCAATGTAGCTCATAACTTAGCTCCCGCTGTTGCTGCGTTATAATAACGTGTGAAATTATCACTGTGGTATATTTTGATACATGTTGGTAATTTTCTGCAGTATTACAGTATACAATAACTAAGACAGTTATTGAGCATGTTAACATTAACAGTTATATTTTTTGGCAGTTTTTGTTCCAAACGGTAGATTGGGAAGTTCCTATCCTATCAACTAATGTCGACTTAGATAAGGTCCGCCTAATATTATTGTGCTCGTCCCTCCACTGAATACGACTTGTTTCAATGTTATAAGGTAGGAAATGTTACTGGAATACTTTAGATTTATGAATGCTCACATGTTTGTATTTAGCCAGTGATATTATAAATAAAGATGACAAAGTGTGTATTAGGTCTATAATTTTAAAAGTAACCACAAAAAAGCATTACTTGTATCATTATCCATAGTCGTATTCCGGTTAAAATTTTTTATGTTTGTTTATAAGTTTAATCAGTTTTATTTATTATATTCCGATTTTGCTCTAAGGAATATAAGTTACCCAAGTTAAATATAAGTTACGTAAAGGACATTGTTAAAAATGGCCTATGAATCAACACGTATGACACCTTTACAATAATTACTAGATTTTTTTATAATTTACAATACAATTATTGCAATAAAACGGACACTTCATAATTTCAAAAACATTTTTAAAAGTAATTCACTTCCGTCTTATTCCCCGGTGTTATTATTTGTAGATCATACAGCCAAGTCTTTGTGACCGCGCACTTAATAAGAGTTTGATTCAGACAAGGGTTACATAACTCAGTTTTCTCAGCGTTTGATCTATGAACAAGGGTTTTTACAAATAGAATAAAGCGATTGAAAGCGCTGCATGAAACGAGCAACATCGACACTGACGGTCGATGAATTGACAGATGACAACATTTTACATTTATTTAATAGTAATGCCACTCGCACGGCTTACGCTTACATTTTCTTACTATTCTTTTTGTTTTTAGTTTTATAATGCTTGTGTATATTAAACTCTTACATAAAGACTTGACTGTATGAGCTACAATAACTTCGTCTTTCAAAAACCTCTGTAATAATTAAAGCAAAAAATATTAACACCGGGAAATAAGATGAAAGAGAATTACTTTTTTAAATGTTTTCGAAGTTATGAAGTGTCCGGTCTATTGAAATAATTGTAATACTATTTTTATAAAAAAAAAACGAGTAATTATTGTAAATTGTAAAGGCTTCATTCGTGTCATTCATGGGCCATTTTTACAGTGTGTTTCCATTGACCGCTGTTGATCCAAAGATATTTTATTTTAACGAAAAAACGTCCTATACGAAGTATATTTTAATATCTTTGTATTGCCCTAATTATAACCTCAAAATCTGAAGGTTTTGACTCGGTTAGAATTCTCAGAAGTGTCCGTAGTTTGAAATTAGTTTCAATCGAATATATACATTGTTTAAAATACAAAAAGTGAATTCACCTCCCTGTTGATTCTTAGGTGAACAATGTATGGACGCCGAACAATGTCCATTGTATAGAAATATAAACAATAGAAGCCTCACTAGTGAACACAAATAAAACTATATACTATGCACTTCCCAAATATATCTACAGATTAATAAAATCAAAGTTTCTGCCTTTAAGACCGAAATCACTGCCTTTTGAATTACGGTCAAATGCCCACAACCAATAGTCTTCATAAATTTTGAAGTATATATAATATATAAGGATCTTCCACCTTTAAATTTATATAAGGGCGGCATTGGCAAAGCATCCATCAGAAAAATGTAAGCGGGTAACAGAAACAAGAGCAGTGAAAAGGGTTCCATCTATTCTAACCACGTTTCTGGAAGATTCAATCAGTGTCTGATATTGGATAAATCGGCAGAGCCGATCTCGTATATTAAGCGCCTTTATACGAAATAAATAGTATAACGCTATATATCCATCCATCCTTCCTCCATTAAAGCCTATAAAACTGAACTAAACAAAGGCTCCCATAGATTGTCATCGTGCCTCGTATAGCCTGTAAGGTGACTTTTGCCACAGTTGGTACGCTTGATAGACGGGTTTGCAACCGCTCTTTTTATTTCTTTGAGTTGTTGTCACGAAGATTTTGCCGCCCACCTCCTGTTCTAGTTTCCTTCTGTCGCTGCTTATGACACCCACATTATAGGATGCTTCATAGATTTATTCATAACTGCTTTTTCATGTTTTAGAGTTTTTACTGTTGTTTAGGCGTTCCATCTTCTTGTCGTCTTTAACGTCACAGATATAGACATAGATGTTTGTTTTATTGGAATTTAAACATTGACATAGTAAACATTAAGGTAATTAAAAAACATACATAGTGCAAGAATGGAAACATAAATAAAAATAAATTTTAGCAAGAGAAAGTGACGTGATACCAAAAAAAATTCGGACTTAGTGTGCCGGACGGGCGAAGCTCTTCGGAGTAAATGTTGTCGAAGATACTTGCCGCTGAGATATTGTGGACTGAGGTTCAAATCAAAATGCACGATTTATAAATACAAATAGCAAGGTAGTGGCCAGCGGTTCGACTGTTTGATTAGTCGCGAAATTTTATAACTATTGCTTATTGACCATGGTTGTTGAACTACGGTTGTTCACTATTGGTTGGTCACTGTATATTTCAAAAGATTACTTTAAATTGTACGGTAGTATCAAATATATTGTTACGAGCTTGAGGTTCGTGACGATAAAAATTGCCGATAAAATTACCTAAATTAACACTTTAATTTGCTTTACACAAATTAAAACTAAAAACACTAATAATTAAACACACTAATTCACTTAATTCCGCTCCGAAGCTTCGCTTGTGTCGCCGAGTTCAACTCTGCCCCGATCGCATCTTGCAGCGCCTATTTATATAATTAGCAAAGAAGCGTCCCGAACATTCAAGTAAATGCGCGGCAGGCAACGAGTGTTCGAGTGTAGATTTTCCAGAAACTTAGTTCTTCGGGTGGCGCTGTCGGTCGATAGATTTGTGATGTCATTTACTGCAAAGCTCCCCTCGCTCTCGTTCCTGACACTAGATGGCGCTAGTTGACTTATTCATGCAACACTGCCCCCTCCTAAGACATGCTCGTCCCGAGCATTATCGGTCCCATAATAACGCGCCAAGCGATCCACATAGACGATCTTAGGAGTCCCTCTTGCGCCTTTCTGTATCCGGTAGGTCACATCGTTGATCCTGGTTACAATCCGGTACGGGCCGTCCCATTTAGCTTGAAGCTTAGGAGATTTCCCTTTGCTGCGGACTGGATTGTGCAACCACACTAATGAACCTTCGTTGAACCCTTTATTGTTCATTTTGCGGTCGTACCGGGTTTTCATTTTCTCAGACATTTGCTGGCCCGATTGTCTGACGTGCTCATAAATGTCATTCATTTTGTTCCGCAAGTCATTTGCATAATCGGTTATACTGCGTGGGGCATCAGGTGGTATCCCGGTGATCAGGTCCCCAGGCAGCCGTAATTCTCTTCCAAAGTTTGCGAAAGCTGGTGTCACTGCTGTACTTTCGTGAACAGAACTTCGATATGACAACAAAAACGGTTGTATGTGCTTGTCCCAATCTCGTTGCCGATTGTCTACAACTTTTGCTAGGTACCTCTCCAATGTCTGATTTGAAGTGTAAGTCTAATATGTATGCTCCTTTAGTTTAGTAAGTGAGTACGCTACTTTATAACCGTATGTATGCTGAGTTTGCACTATACCTTATATGCATTATTTTAGATTATTACCAGGCATTCATTAAATAGTACGTAACTAATGTAGTCGTTTCCTTGAATAACACCCATTAGGAACCCCAACATTACATGGCGACCCTGCCAGGATGACTCTGCCAAGGGGATTGTTAGTTTTAGTATAGTTAACATAACTACTTAATAATATATTATAATGTGTCGGTCAACTGTGGAAAAAGAAGAGGTTTTCCTCAGCCAAAACGCGGCTGGAGGCAACAATGACGCCACGTTGAAAGAAATCGGAGGCCACGTGGAGCGGCTTAGCATTGTGACCTATATTGTTCTGGCCATTATTGGACTCGTAGCAGTTTATGTGGGCCGGCGGATGTACAGGAGCTGCCACCGCACATGGATCCAGCAGGAAATTGGGATGAGTACCATGCAGAGAATCAGATCATCCATCAGAGGGCGCACAGAAGGTAACCAGAATCAGTAATTAGAAGTGAATGCATAGTGAAAGTGAAAATAAGAGTTGTGGGTTGTTAATTTTTTCGTAAAAATAATAAATATCAGTGAGTGAGCCAGTTGTGCGGTATCATATTTCATAACGCTATAATTCTAAAGGTGCTAAAACCGAGCGCGGACATTCAGGAATAAGACACCAAACGGAAACAAAATGCAACGTCGGACTTTTTTTTTTCTTCGCATTTATGTAGAATGTGTTACATTTGTGCAATTCTATTATTAAATTAAGAATATTATGATTGATATTTTGGAAAAAAATTATGTTTGTTTAGTATAAATACGTAATTATTTAGTAAAAAAGGGACAAACTAGATATAAGGGTAATGTTATTTCAACTAAGTTAGATCAAGCAAAAAGCGCATATGAAAACTGTTGTAAAATATATTTAATTATTGAAAAAAGTAAAGATATTAATTTGGAATCGGCAATAGATCTTTATCAGAAAATAAAACAAAAGTACGAGGAAATAGAAAAATTGTGTACTTTTCCCGTTACAATAGATTTAGGCAAAATGGATTTTGACATAAAGGTGGCGTGTAGTTTGATTCCAGTAATGGACGGTGTAGAGGCCACCACTAAGCGCCTAATAGACTCAGTGGAGATGTATGCTGACATGCTGGACAACCCAGGTAAAGTATTATTAATTACTTTTGTTTTGAAAAGTCGGTTGAATGAAAATGCAAAATTACGAATTGCAAGCTCATACAAAACTATCCAAGAATTAATTGATGATATGAGGAAATATCTTTTACCCAAAAAATCATTTATGGCTATACAGACGAAGCTTCAGAATATTCAACAAGGCTCGAGATCCATTGAGGATTATGGTACGGAGGTAGAAACGTTATTTACAGAGTTGACAATTACTCAGGCAGATGGAAAAGAGGAAGTATTCTCGATTTTAAAACCAATCAATGAAAGTTTTGCCATAAAACGTTTTTCAGATGGCCTGCGTAGCGCAAAAATGAGCACCATCATCTCAGCACGCGGCTTCAGCAGCTTGAAGGATGCCATACAAGCAGCAAAAGACGAGGAGTGCACGTCTTTCCAACCACCAGGTAACATTTTGTATTCATCTAAAAATGGACACCACTCGGTACACAAATTTAGACGTTCTCAAGGTCAAAGAGGAATTTACTGTAGTCAATATGGTAACAATTACCATCGTGGGCATAAATTTAATAACCACTACAATCAAGGACAAGGTTCTAGCAGAAATTCTGGAGCAAATTATCGTCCTTCATATAATAATCAACGAGGAAATAGAGGTTCTAGATATGTTAGGAACCGTGGACGAGGTCAAAACTCATTTCCAGTAGAAAAAGTAGCTGACACTCATCAATGCGATAAAGACGACAATGCAGGTACATCGAATCAGTTTTTTCGATCCTAAGCATTTTATATTATCATTACAAGGTGATGCGAAATATGTAACTTTTTATATTAAAAACATTAAATACTATTGGCTTATTGATACGGGTGCAACATTGTCAATTATTAAAAATGAAGTACTGCCAAAAGATATCATTGTTAATAGAGATAATACTATAATAAATGGAATAGGTGGTCAGCGACGATCTCAAGGTTCTGTAAATTTAATATTAAAATACGAAAATTTCATCAATTTCAGCACAATTTTCTTGTTTTTGATTCGCTACCACTAAAAGCAGACGGAATCATAGGCTTAGACTTTTTAGAAAAATTTAGTGCGAATATTGATTTAGGTTCAAATAATTTAACACTTTTTAACAGTAATAAACAACATTATCTACATTTTGTTGATGAACATGATAGGATGAAAAATTCTATGATTATTCCAGCACGCTCGGAATCAATTCATTTTATTATTGTGAATGAGGATGTAACTGGAGAAGTAGTAGTATGCAGTAAAGAGTTAACGAAGGATGTCTTTATAGCAAACGCAATAACTACAGTTAGTAATAGTAGAATTCCAGTTAAAATACTTAATGTTAGTGACAAGGAAGTAAACTTGACATCTTTCACACCAGATTTGAAAAGTTTGTATAATTATAATACTTGTCAATTTAATAAGACCAATATTGACGTTACCAGGGTTAAAACTTTGCTATCTGAATTAAATTTAAATTATTTAGACGGAGAAGAGAAACAATCAATTGAAGCAATTTGTGCAAAATATTCTGACATTTTTCATTTGGAAGGAGATAAGTTAACGACAACTAATATTTATGAGCCATCTATTGTTTTAAAACAAAACTCCACTCCAGTTTACGTCAAGCCTTATAGGTTACCACAGGCACTAAAACCAGAAATAACTAAGCAAGTTGAGAATATGTTAGAAAATGATATAATCGAAGAGTCAAATAGTGAATGGTCCAGTCCAATATTACTAGTACCTAAGAAAAGTAGCAAAGGTAATGAGAAAAAATGGCGTTTAGTTGTAGATTACAGAAAACTGAACGAGGTTATTTGTGACGACAAATTTCCTCTACCAAATATTAATGAAATTTTAGATACGCTTACTGGAGCCATTTATTTTACTCATCTTGACCTTCACCAAGGTTACTATCAAGTAAGTTTAGAGCCTAGTAGTCGTAAATTAACAGCTTTCACTACAAATACTGGTCAATATTGCATGAAGCGTTTACCAATGGGTTTAAAGATCAGCCCTAATGCCTTTAGTCGTATAATGTCTGTAGCGATGTCTGGTTTAACTTACGATAAATGTTTAGTATATCAGGACGATCTCATTGTATTTGGAAGAAATCTGTCTTCCCATAACAAAAATTTAATAACTGTCATGGAGAGATTGAGAAAAGTAAATTTAAAACTAAATCCTCAGAAATGTGAATTTTTAAAGAAAGAAATTCTTTATTTAGGACATTTGGTTACAGAAAAAGGTGTTTTACCAGATCCAGAAAAAACAAAAGTATTACGAAATTATCCTACTCCCAAAAATGCAGATGAAGTAAAACGGTTTGTAGCATTCTGCAACTATTATCGTAAATTTATAAGAAATTTTTCGGATATAGCAATACCTTTGAATAAGTTAAGTAGGAAAAATGAACCATTTATTTGGTCTGATGAATGTCAAAACGCTTTTGAATTTTTAAGAAATGCTTTAATATCATCACCAATTTTACAGTATCCCGATTTTTCCGAAAATCATGAATTTATTTTACAAACAGACGCCTCGGGTACTGCTATTGGTTCTGTATTATGTAATAATGATCTCAGACCAGTTGCATATGCCAGTAGACCCTTGAATAAAGCAGAAAGAAACTACCCAACTATTCAAAAAGAACTTTTGGCAATAGTGTGGTCCGTTAAGTATTTCAGACCATACTTGTATGGAAACAATATCACCATAATGACAGATCACAAACCATTAATATATCTTTTTGGTATGAAAGATCCGTCAAGTAGATTACTTAAATTTCGATTAACTTTAGAAGAATATAAGTTTAAAATAGTCTATGTGAAAGGAAGAGACAATGTTGTGGCAGATGCTTTATCGAGAGTTTGTATAACGTCTGATGAACTTAAAAGTATGAATGAAAAAGTAATGGCTGTAATGACCAGAGCGCAAAAGAAAAAGCTGAATGAGTTAAGTAAGAGTAAGAATGACGATGAAAAGAAGGATCTTAATAAATCCATTAACAATTGACCTGATCAACCAAGAGTTGTGGATATATTAAGAACACCGTGTGATTCAGTAGAAATGTGTTTGATTGAAGGCAACAAATTAAAACAAATTAGAGATAATGCCTTGATAACTGAAGAATTTGAATGTTTTACATTTATAGAGGGTAAAAAGACACTATACATTAATCTTGATTTCAAGGCGCATTTCTCGCGAGCCGAATTTGTGCAGAAATTAAGCAATTTTTGTGAAAAGATACGTATCACTGAAGTGTGTATAATTAAAAATAATGATAATATAGAATTTATCAAAAGTGTTTGTGATGAAATAACAACACTTAGTAATTGGTCCGGACCGCGAATATGCATATTACGAGGCGTAAAAAGAATAGATGGCGACAACGAAAAGACACTTATTATGAATGACTTTCATTTACTGCCATCCAGCGGTCATGCTGGAGTGCGCAGAATGATAAATACAATCAAAAGTCGATACTATTGGCCAAGTATCGACAAGGATGCCCAGGAATTTGTTAAAAAGTGTACAAAATGTCAGAAACATAAATATTTTCGTAACATAAAAGAACCGATGGAAATTACCACAACAGCTTCCTCGGCTTTTGAAAAGATATACTTAGATGTAGTGGGACCCTTAGATAGAGACGAAAATGGTAATTGTTATATATTGACTATGCAATGCGAGTTAACAAAATTTGTACAAGCTATTCCTTTGCAAAACAAAGAAACAGTGTCCATTGCAGATGCATTTGTTAGACAGTTCATATTAAGATTTGGTATTCCGACGACAATAGCTACAGATCGAGGAACAGAATTTATTTCTGCAACCATGGAACAGGTTTGTAAAATACTTAATATAGAAAAATTATCTTCTACAGCCTATCACCATCAGTCGATTGGAGCTCTTGAAAATGCTCACAAAACTTTGGGTGCATTTTTAAGGATCCAGTGTGACAATCATACGGATACATGGAGCTATTGGTTACCATTTTGGTGCTTCAGTTTTAACAACACAGTCCATTCAGAAACAAATTACACGCCATATGAACTTGTTTTTGGAAAACCTTGTCAAATACCCGATAGCATAAGTAATACCGTAGAACCATTGTATAATATAGATAATTATCCATTACAATTAAAATACAGGTTACAATTAGCTCATGAAGATGCAAAGAAAAATTTGCTGATTAATAAGCATAAACGGAAAGAAATATATGATAAGTCTGTCAATTCTGCAAAATATGAGAAAAATGATTTGGTTTTGGTAAAAAATGAAGCACGTAGTAAATTAGATGCAATATTTAAAGGTCCCTATACAGTTATGGAAGATTTAGGTTGTAACGTAAAAATAATTAAAAATAATAAAATTGAATTAGTACATAAGAATAGGACTAGGCCCTTTTGTCAATAGATTTGAATGTAAGATTTAATTTTAGATAACATTGCAATGTATAATGATAAGGATAAACGTATGTACCATTTTATTTGTAATAAGTAACTTATGTCTATTAAACACTATTATTTTAAAAGATGATACTTCAAGTATGTAAAAAAAAAAAAGAATGTACCTAATTCTTTTTTTTTCTATGTCCTCGGGAGGTGAAGTGTAAGTCTAATATGTATGCTCCTTTAGTTTAGTAAGTGAGTACGCTACTTTATAACCGTATGTATGCTGAGTTTGCACTATACCTTATATGCATTATTTTAGATTATTACCAGGCATTCATTAAATAGTACGTAACTAATGTAGTCGTTTCCTTGAATAACACCCATTAGGAACCCCAACATTACAGATTAAATCGTTCCACCATTCCATCAGATTGCGGGTGATAAGAAGTCGTTCTTGTTTTATGAGTACCCATAACTTGGCAAGTTTCCTGGAATATTTGAGACTCAAAATTCCTTCCTTGATCGCTGTGAATCTCTAAAGGTACTCCAAAACGACAGAAGACTTCATGAACTAGTTTATCTGCAACTGTTGAAGCTTCTTGATTTGGAATGGCGAAGACTTCTGGCCACTTAGTGAAGTAATCCATCACAACCATGAAATACTTGTTACCGCTTTCACTCTCCGGAAACGGCCCCGCCACATCAATGGCTATTCACTCCCATGGTGCACCCACATTGTACAACTTCAATGCACCTCTACTACGAGTCTGAGGTCCCTTTACAGCCGCACAACTTGTACGTTTGCGACACCAGTCCTCGACATCGTTTCGACAGTGGACCCAGTAAAACCGTTCTCGGATCTTCAGTAGAGTTCGTTTAACTCCCAGATGGCCTCCTGAATAATCATTATGGTACAGCTGTAGAACATCCGGTACTTTAGTTTTAGGGACAACCATTTGTAAATGACAGCTGTCTCCCCGAACATTTTCCCATTTACGGCACAGAACTCCATCCTGAAGCGGCAAGCTGTCCCACTGGGCCCAATAGCTTTTAGTGGTCGAACTCATCGCTGAGACGTCACTCCACTTGGGCTTGGGAGCACTGGCCTTCATCCATTCCAGGATCGGCTTGATGTCCGGATCTTCCTGCTGTGCACGTTGAAAGCTGTCCTTCCACTCGTTGCTGAGGTGGTCTGCCCTGAGCATCCTCACGGATACCACTTCCTTACTCTCTTGCCTAGTACAATGTTTGCAATCTTCAGGACAAGGTCTTCGTGATAATGCATCTGCGTTGCCATGAGATTTCCCGCTGCGATGTTCGATCTCAAAGTCGTATTCCTGCAGTAGTTCAATCCACCTCGCAACTTGTCCTTCTGGATTTTTAAACTGCAATAGCCATTTTAGTGCAGCATGGTCAGTTCGTAAGTGAAATTTTCGCCCCAGAAGATATTTGCTAAAATGCTGCAACGACTTTACCACAGCTAGCAATTCGCGTCTTGTGACAACATAGTTCCTTTCCGGTTTTGACAACGACTTGCTGAAGTACGCTATCACGACCTCTTGGTCACCATTCCGTTGAGACAACACACCGCCAAGTCCTATATCACTTGCGTCTGTGTCAACTATAAATTCTTTGCTTGCATCAGGGTATCCCAAAATAGGTGTTTTGCACAGACGGTCCTTGAGCTCCTGGAATGCGATATTACAACTTTCATCCCAGCAGAAATGTCGCTTCTCCTCGGTTAGCTTATGCAGAGGTTTGGCTATATCTGCAAAGTTCTTCACAAAACGTCGGTAGTAGGAGCACAAACCCAAAAATGCTCTAACCTGCGTCTTGTCTTTTGGAACCGGCCAATCCTTTACAGCTGCGATTTTCTCTGGATCCGTGCGGATACCTTCTTCCGACACTACATACCCCAAAAAGTTGACTTGCCGCTTGAATAATGAACATTTCTTCGGACTCAACTTGAGGTTGGCACTCTTAATCTTCATGAGCACGCGTTCCAAGTTTTGAAGGTGTTCCTCAAACGTACGGCCCACGATGATGATGTCATCCAAATAGACCAGACAGGCGTCGCCAATTAGCCCGGTAAGTACAAGTTCCATCAGCCTTTCAAACGTTGCTGGAGCATTGCACAACCCAAACGGCATTACTTTAAATTGCCACAGACCCTTTCCCGTCGAGAACGCAGTTTTCTCCTTGTCCGTAGGGTCAATTTCAACTTGCCAGTAGCTACTTTTTTAGGTCCAGCGTGCTAAACCACTTTACTCCTGTGAGCATGTCCAGCGTGTCGTCAATTCTTGGCAAGGGATAGCTATCCTTCTTAGTAACGTCGTTCAGACGGCGGTAGTCAACACAAAACCGCAAGCTGCCGTCCTTCTTCTTTACCAGTACCACGGGTGAACACCATGGACTAGATGAAGGTTCAATAACACCATCCTTCACCATTCCCTTAATCATGGTTTCCACTTCCTTTTCACGTGCTACCGGCAATCGTCTTGGCCGCTGACGGATAGGAAACTCTTCACCTGTGTTTATTTTGTGTTGAACTAAACCAGTCTTTCCTATGTCAGCATCGTTTGATGAAAATACATCGGCCTAACTCGAGTAACAACTTCTTCGCCTTGACCAATTCGTTCGGGGACAGAACACTGCGACAGTCTTCCAAAAGTGTGGTCACTCTCGTTTCTGAATCCTTGCTGGGGGTCCCACTCGATATATATTGGCACTGACGTAACCAATCCAATTCCTCACAAGTACCAACCAGTGTGCCTTTTTCTATAATCTGTTCCCGGTCGCAAAGGTTCAGCACACGTACTCCTGAGATGTCAGTGGTCCTGACCAAGGTTCGAGCTACTTTCCATGGAAGGTCATTGTTTACCCTTTCCACAAGTACACAACGGTGAGCTTGCCCAGCGTTTCGAGGAAGACTAACCGGAACAATCGTTTCCGATCTCGGCGGAAGAACAATCTTCTTGATGCTGTACACGTTCCCTGGTAACGCACCTTCCATAAAAAGTTCCTCCTGTCCACATTTCAAAACACCTTGCTTAACGTCGATCTCACAACAATTATTCCCCATAAAGTCTAGGCCTAGGATGCAGTCGTCCATTATATCAGCCACGATGACATTATGCAGGTAGATCACGTTGCCTAGCTTCAACTCCATCTCCTTCTCTCCACGGACGGGTATACGCTGACCGGTGGCTGTTACCAAATTAATGCGTTCTCGGTTGTATGCGGAGTCCCCAAGGAACTGACTTATAAGTTGGGAACTAACAACCGTACGAGAGGCTCCAGTGTCTATCAGCTTACACGGCATTCCGTTGATCTCGCCCTTTATGATTAGGCTGTTCCCATCATGGGTTTGTGAGATCGAGATCCTTGGGGCTCTTTTAACATCAGCCAGCACCCGCCCCGCAGTTCTGGCTTTTACTCGATTCCCTGCCGCTGCTGGGCGGTGCTGTTGGCCGCACTACCCTCCTGAGATCGTTCAATTTCCCTTTCTAGGGTTCGCTTAGGGCAGCTGGATCGAAGATGGCCCTTTTCCCCACAGCCATAGCACCTTGGGCTGTATCCTTTGTTGCGGTCGCGATGGGAACGATGATCCTGCCGCACGGCTTCCACTTCCAGTACCAGTTCCACTCCAAGGCGTCCTTAAGCGTCTCGTGGTGCCCGAGCCTCACAGCAGCTCTGACTTCCAGGTCGCGGATGCCGTCGATGAATGTCTGCACCAGGTTCCCTTCAATGAGCGCAGGTTCAGACCGGTATGCTTTTCGCACCAGCTTCTCCACTTCTAGAGCCCACTGCTGCAGGTTTTCGTTGATGCGCTGCACACGATCTTTAAGCTGCGCCCGAAAGACGTGTTCCAGGTGAGCGTCGCCATATCTCGCCTCCAATGCCTCAAGGAGTTGCTCATAAGTCACTTCCTCACCGAGAGCTTCCAGAACTGTTAAGGCCTGGTCGCGCAGGCCTAGTGTGAGAGCAGTCATGGCCTGACTTTTATTCCAGCCGTTCGCCTTCATAACAGCCTCGAACTGGATTTTGTAGGCTGACCAGGAAGAAGTCCCGTCGAATGGTGGCACCTTGAACCCACGTAGCGAAGGTGTAGTAGCTACTACGGGAGCTGTAGTTCCCTTCGCAAGTTTGAGTTCGTCAAGTGATTTCCTCATGTCAGCCATTACGTTGTCAACCCGATTGTTCACTTGGTCAATTCGGGTTTCATGTTCTTCGATTCGTGTTTCAGCTTCCGACAGGCGGTTGTCATGTTGAGCAACCCTATCCTTCACCTCCCTTATCTCTTTCTCAAAGGTAGCGTGAAGGTCCTTCATGAGGAGCATCTGCTCTTCCGACCGACAAGCCTGTTCCGCCTGCTGATCTTCCAACCGACGGGCCTGTTCCTCCTGTCGACGGAGCTGTTCCTCTTGTCCGCTCTGCAGCTGCTCTTTTAACTGACGGACCTGTTCCTCCTGTCGGCGAGCCTGTTCCTGCAGCATCACCATCAGGGCGCCTAAATCAGGTGCTGCAGATGCAGTAGCTACTGACGAACCGGCCTCCGTTGCCGGCGGCTGGCCCTCCGACGTCTGCGGCGTTGCACCACCAAATCTTCTCTGGTCCGTCTCATGCTGGCGTTGACTGCGGGTACGAACACCCTCCGTTTCCTCCTTAGGTAAAATCGGCATGATTTTATCCCACTTCTGACACCAATTGTTACGAGCTTGAGGTTCGTGACAATAAAAATTGCCGATAAAATTACCTAAATTAACACTTTAATTTACTTTACACAAATTAAAACTAAAAACACTAATAATTAAACACACTAATTCACTTAATTCCGCTCCGAAGCTTCGCTTGTGTCGCCGAGTTCAACTCTGCCCCGATCGCATCTTGCAGCGCCTATTTATATAATTAGCAAAGAAGCGTCCCGAACATTCAAGTAAATGCGCGCCAGGCAACGAGTGTTCGAGTGTAGATTTTCCAGAAACTTAGTTCTTCGGGTGACGCTGTCGGTCGAAAGATTTGTGATGTCATTTACTGCAAAGCTCCCCTCGCTCTCGTTCCTGACACTAGATGGCGCTAGTTGACTTATTCATGTAACAATATATTGGTAGTAGCTGGTTTTCTAGTACTACTAACTAGCAGCTATTATCAACTAAACTAGCTGATTTTATCACTTGTGTAACTGCGGATATCAGTTACCACTTTCACTATATGTAACTGCGAATATCAGTTACAACCTATTTCATAGTAACTAAAGCTAACACTTTCAATATATGTAACTGCGAATATCAGTTACGACCTTTTTCGGCTAGCTAACACTTTCACTATATGTAACTGCGAATATCAGTTACGACCTTTTTCGGCTAGCTAACACTTTCACTATATGTAAATGCGAATATCAGTTACGACCTTTTTCGGCTAGCTAACACTTTCACTATTCACTATATACTGCTACTAGTCACTTCAGCTACTACCGGATACTACTGCTTGTCACTGGTAGTTCTTCACATTACTACCGTCCCCTAAGGTAGACTTTGGCTATACCTTACAGTGAGCCGCTTGCCATTTTCCGTTTTGCGTCTTTATTGCATAAACTTTTCACTATGCAAATGGCATAAATTACAATATTTTCTATACAAAACTAATTGCTACACTAACATGCTATACATCATCAAATCGGTAGTCTGATACTTTATTAGTATATCATAAAGGTTACTCAAAACATTAACATTGTAAAAAGTTATTAAACGAAATGTGCCAAATTTTCATAATATTTGGGTACATTAATTCTTTGATTTTTATATATCTACCAAATGCGTTTAATTATTCAAAATATTCCTACACTTCCTTAATCTATAACCCACATGCTAATTCAATGTCATATTTACAACTCTTTTAGAACATAAAATTATTTTCATTATTTTTAGTATGAACTATTACGCAGTTAATTAAAAACTTCTAGAGAACTTTAACTTTCTCAGCGTTGTTAGGCCGTCGCGAACACTTAGCATACGATTCTTATAAAGGGTAGAAATACAGGTTCCTATGGACCATAGCGTGCTGTATAAAGAAGTTCAAAGACACTTCAAAGACATAAAATTCGTGACATCATCACACATCAGCATAAGAATAAGACTAATCTGACACAGCTAAGCAGATCAGAAGGCCAAAGCGAAAATGAGCTGGCCATATAGCATAAAAACCGACAACCAGTAGAAAACAAAGCTTTGCCTGTAGCAACTTCGTATTCACAAGTGCAGTACTCGCAGTATTAAGAATCCCCTCGTATGGGTTCCCTCCTTGTCCTGCCGGGTGAGCGTACTAGCCGTGGGTTGGTTTCGAAGGGGCTCCTTGCTATACCGAAGTTGAGGTGAAGGGGGCTGGCTCGAGGTGGCCACTACGAGTGTGCTTAGTGAGCCCATTTCGTATGTGTTGGTGGACTGCGAGAGGGGGTATCTTCACCTCCTACAGCCACCGCAGAAGTGGAGTCACGGAGGATGAGGAGTGTTGGTATGGTACACCACTCGCTTTATAACTACTACTACTACTCTACTATACTACGTGGAAGTGGGGCTCCAGGGGATAGAAAAGTCGATATTGCGAGACGCCGCACCCTGCGTGGCTGTAATGTGGTTGGCAGCGGAGCCATTGACCAGATCCGCTGCTAGGGTAGGTAGGTGGATGACTCCGAGAGCTCATTTTACCTGGCCTCATGGCCTTCTTGTATCGGAGTCAGGACGATTGGTCCGTAGCACATGTGGAGTTTGAGTTTGCGGAGGAAAGCGTAACTTGTATTCTGGCGCGTCTTATCTGAGGAGGAAAACGGGTGGATTGAAGAGGAGCATATATACAACACGTTTCCGTGCCCCTGCCAATATTGTAGTTGCCAATATAATTGAAGTTGGTAACGAGAGTCAAGTTTGCAGCAGGCACTTACCATCAGGTAGGCTGTAAGATCGTTTCTTACTTCAGATTTATAAAAAAGTAAATAATTATTGTGAAAAATATATCGTATATTTAACCGATTTCTTAAAATAAATTCAAGTTAATCTATCTACACATTGAAGTACTTAATTGGAAGAACTCTGCTAATATCAGGTCGAACAGGTCAATCTTTACCGTCAAACACTTTGTCTCTACAACGACCACAATAAATTTGGCGAACGTTTAAGTCGCAATTTATTGGATCTTATCTTGACCGCAAAAAGTATTACTGGAGTGGAAAGTAATTATTTTTAAGTGGCTATATATTTCAGGGGTACCTAGTTCACTTCCATCAAATAACACAAGTCATGCTAGTGGAAATTCGGAAACAAATTCGGTAGTTTCTAAACATGATATTTATTATATTATTTTTGAATGTATTTTGATGTTTATTATTTGAATAAAGCTTGGATATTTATAGTTTTTACGTTCGTGACTAAATAATTTATACCGACAATCGGTCAAATTTGTCAGGTAACGTCGTCTTACCATTATGTGTAGTGTAAGGGCCGCCCTATCACTAGATGAAAATCAGGATGAGCTTAAGGACTGAAAAACGGCTTAAGGAATTTTAAAAAAATCACTTCGCTCTTTTCTTTAATTTTTTATTCATCTGTTTATTCATTTATTACAAATGTATAAATTAAAGTCAAAAGTTCATTGCTTATTATAGGCCCTCTTCCTAGATGAAGCATCTAGTAGGCACACAGTAGCCACGCTTGATATGAAGAAATAACATGTAACAAAAACATAAATAATATATTTGCATGTCATTTATTTCAACCGCACATAAAAGTATAACACTTGATGCTAAATCAACGAACTTGAAATATTTTATTTTCACTTTCCGTATACAGTAAATAAACAACTAAAAAAAAGTTATTAAAGTACTAATATGACATTGTTAAAATCTAGCAAAATTTCAAATCACTAGTCGTAAAATCTATATTTATAAAATAAGTTGTTTGGACATCTGGCGGTTTTCCTTTAAATGGCATTAAAATTCATTGGAGTGACTTCCAAGAAGAGCGCTGCTTTTGAAATTGTCGGTATAGGATGAACGACTTGAATTTCAAACAGAAAGGAGAAAGTTGCCATTGGACGTCCTTAATTATTTTTCGAAAATACTTCTGTACTAAATTTTTCTGAAATAAACTATTACTATTAATAGCGATAGCTACACATGTAAAGAAATTAGTGTTGCTACAGCTATTTTATGGAACAAACGCGGCTGTTTAAGGTTCTTAGTAAGCTTTTAATTTTCCTACAGCTAACAATTACATAAATACAGTATAAAACAATTCATCGCATTACTATAGCTAAATGCGATGAATTGTTATTTACTGTTCCGTCCGTTGGAATGGTTATGTGAATAATATATGATCAAACGAACTTCTCCAAGTGAAGTTCGATCAGTATTATATGAATCGCTTCATTCGAAGATATAATATTAACAACGTAGTTTCCTTATTCTACAAGGCTAAGTCGCACCTTTAAAGATTTTTACTCTACCCACATCAAAAACAATTGCCCCCTCCTACCAACGTCTCTCGCCGTCCGAGCGTACAGCCTCATTCTTTTAGAGATATTATTCTAAGCAAAACTTTTTGTGGGTTATGGGTGGGAGGGAAATTATATCTTCGAATGAAGCGATTCATATAATACTGATCGAACTTCACTTGGAGAAGTTCGTTTGATCATATATTATATTTCATCGCTTCATTCTTCAGATATAATATTAACAACGTAGATGTTTAGAGATTAAAGTTTTGCTTATTGGGTTACTTATGTGTACTTTGAACTTTAAGAGAAAAATCATAAAAAATATCATTTATTAGTTCGATTGTAACAAAATAACGTACAATTATTCACTTGTCTGTCTTATTTAATAAATCAAATTTAATTATTTATGAGGACAGTACTCGCAAACTTATTTTCGTCAATAATTATGCGATGATAAAATTTTGCAAAGGTCTCTGATACTGACGACCAACCGGCTGTTTTTTTTTTGATCGTATCTAGAGAGATTCCCGCGGACCTAGCAGCCGAGGTGACAGCATGGCGGGTGCTGTGTGCACTAAACGCAGTCACGTCCACGCCGCTCTCCGCTAATACTTTCTTAATCCACCTGCTGATAGATTGAGCAGTGGCCGCCTTGTGTGGCCGCCCGTAGGTTAGCAATAAGTACCGATAATCTGCGAGTCTGATTTTATTTGTAATCTCTAAATAATCTTTTATTTCCGTGGCTGGACAAATATTTTTAATTTTAATAAATTAGGCAAAATTAGAAGGGGTAGCTGATGTCCCGCTGCAGATGTTTTAATTATATCAGTGATGCTGATTCTAACATCTATCTGAACGTATCTTAATATTGTCTATCTTTATTAAAGATAATGTTTGAGCTCAGTGTGTTGTGCATAATTCCATTAATACTGCAAATTTTTTGTGAGTTTTTCAATTGAAAATGTTTCATTGGGAACCCAATCTCGAATATGATTTAATATAATTTTTGGATCCCAAGTAACAGTATATTTTGAAAGGGCTGGTCTTAACTTGAATGCGCCCTTTAAGAAATTTTTTATTTGATATTTAGAACCTAGTCGTTAGCAGTCTCCTAGAATTAATGATAAGGCTAACCTGTGGTTATTGAGCGAACATTGACGGTATAGAATTTGCTTAAGGATCTAAATTATTTTTATGACAAAATTGCCACCGCAGCTTTTACGAGACGCTATACTGAAGTATTGTATTCTTCGAAAGCGATGCCATCATCACGTGAAGAGTGGGTGATGGAGTACCTCTTCTTACTACTGAGAGCCTCGCTGCACCCAGAGTAAGTTGCTTGTGCAGGTGATGAGGAGTTCTGGAAGAAGACCGTGAGAGAGCTCTCCGAGGTTTGAAAAACAATATCTGATCTGAGTACCTAAGTAATTTAACATTGGATACCAAGGTTGGGATGGCCAATAAAGAAAGACCAAAATGCCTTCGGCTTTATCGCTTATGATTTTTTTCCAGACATTTGATTAGATTTAATTATTTAAAGAAAAAGGTGGAAACGCATAGAAATATTTGTATCTCCAATCAATAGTTAAAGCAACTACTAATAAGGCGTCTAGATCCGGTCTCCAAGATACATAGTTCATGCATTTAATATTGGCACGAGAAGCGAAAAGATCCATATCTGGTTCCCCCAATTTTTGTATGATCTCTTTATAAGCGTTATCACTTAGCTCCCATCCTGTATCTAGGTTTAGTCTCCTTTATTCTTGGTCTGCTTCTACATTTTCTTTACTATTTATTTAAGATGCGTGTGGCCAAATGTTTCACTTCTCGCACCATTACCATATTGATTGAGATAACTCGTTCAAATGGGGGAATTGGATGCCTCCCATTCGATTGATATAACTTATAGCTATTGTATTATCTACGCGCAAAATATTACAATCCGACATATACCTAAGAAAACATTTAATACCTAGAAATATGGCTAGTAATTCTAGGAAATTGATAATATAATAGTCGAGTTCATTGTATGTCCATCCTTCGCCAACACGAATATTATTACAAAAAGCACCCCAACCTATCAAGCACGCGTCTGTAAATATCTCATAATTAAATTTAGTTATACTAAACGAATTTTTGGTTAAAAATACATATCTTTTTTCACTATTGTAAATCTGGTAAGATATGTTTTGAAAGTTGAATATTTTTATTATACGTCTTATATTTTTGAAGCGCAATATTTTACCGCATATTTTAACACCGCGTGAAAACACCTATTAAATGAGCTAAATCTTTGATCGAACAACTAGTTAAGAAAGAGAACCTTTGTACTTATTGAGCTATATGATTTTGTTTATCTATGAGTAGACTTATAGAAAGTTCCGTGGAATCAAAAATAAATCCCAAATATTTGCAAGATATATGCTGGCCTAGACAGAAACTATTATAATTAATAACAAAACAACATTGTAAAAGATGCACAGTCACGTTAACGTTGTCTAAACATTCATTGTAGTCTTTTCCTATACTAAAAATGTCGTCAAGATATATGACAGACTTATATCCCCTGCTTCTTAAGTTGGTTATTACCTCTTTCATTATCTACTAAATATTCTAGGAGCAACGGACAGGCCATACGGCATGGCATTTAATTCATAAAGGGTTAAACTAAATTTTCATTTTCAAATTCAAATCTTAAAAATTTGTGATGACTCGACAATAGACACTACACTAGTAAGTAAACCGCTCGTAGGTCAATGGTAGCCATGTAACCATTACGAGGTATTAAACTTTGAGGCCGTTCTCTAATCCTCCATTTTAAAGTGAGATTTGCAATGAACTTATTAAGGGACTTTAAATTCAGAATAAATCTTTTATCTCCGTGAGGTTTTGGCGCTAAGAAAACTGAGGATATGAACTTGTTCTTTGACCGATAAGACTTTGATAATGCTGCTAAGTGTAATAAATTACTAATAGCTACAGAAATGTATTATTTATCTTTTGATAACAAAGTTGAATGATGTAATCTACATTGAGTAGTTTGTATATTTAATGGTATTGTAAATCCGTCCCGAATCCATCTTAAAATAATTTTATTTTTGTTAATTTAAGCCAACAGTCATAAAAATATTGTAATCTTCCCGAATGTACCTGTTTTACAGCTGAACTGGAGCACGGTAAGATTTGTTGTTACTCCAAGACCTCGTTTGTGGATACACCTGAGAGGGTTGATCCCTGCGGGTCCCCGATGACAACTTCCTTGCCCCCCCCCTTTTTCTGTGAGCGAGAAGGGCCTCGCCAGCTTCCCCGGTAACGATTGTCTCTTGAAGAACAATTTGTTATCTGTGATGTTTGAAACCTTGTTTTTCAATGGCTTTTGACGCCTTAATCTTATCAGGAAGCTCAATGCCAAAAAGATTTTCATCTCTTTCACTCTCATGAATGACTTTAAGAAAACACTTGTCTAAAGACATGGTTAGAAAGTTCCGTGGAATCAAAAATAATCCGGGTGTCACCAATTTAATTCTGGTTTTGGGTCTCAGAGTGATGGAGGTTGGATAATGTACGGCAAGCATCAGATAAAATTTTTATCGCTTGAACTTTATTGTTTCCGATGAGAAGTAAAGACATAGCTCTATTAACGGTAGTAATACCTAAGCCCAGTCTTTGTTGATCGATCTCTGTTTTCTTGTCTCTATTTCGGGTTGCATCGGTAAGTGCCGCTGCAATCTCGGGATTTAGCGTAGGTGCTCTCAAAAGCTTGCAATTTTCGGGAATTAAGTACTCTTTTAACAAGTTTTGGCTTGTTTCCTTAGTAAGACCCTTACGTAGAAGAGGTAGCCAACGGTGGGCAAGATCCTGGTGGACATTTTCACCGTATATTTGCTCATCACTATCCGTATCACCCAAAGGTGACAATAGTTCAGGGTCTAATGTAGGAATTGTTTGCTCCTCGGAGAGAATGGATGTTACCATGGTGTCATCATTTACGACCTTATTACTGTCCTTAGTTTCGTTATTTACAATACGAAATAAAGTGTATATTTCGGAGGTATTAACAAAAAATTGTGATAAATTAACACAACTTTAAACTTAAAACTGACGCTTTAACATATTTGTACATGAGTATTTAAGTTTAAATAACCTTCGTGCTAACTCTCGGCTAGCCCCCCGGTTAGGATACCTTCGTACTGACTCTCGGCCAGTCCCCAGGTAAATTTGTATTCGTGTTGATTCACGATCAACGCTAGGGTTTTTAGTCTTAACGTATATTTTTAATGATCACTCAGGCACTAGAATCGAATTACTTAACGGTAACACTTACCAAAATTTTCTTCGGCCTCAAAAGAATCGGAGTAAACAATGACTAGTTTATGTTGCTTTCGTTCTTGTTCTTCCAGTTTTTTGATTTTCTTTTGATAATAACCAATTTTGTCTGCAGCACTGCGTGTCAATATTTTACTTTTCTAAGATAATTAAATAAGGTGTGCACTCTGCCTCGCACGAAAAAGGAATGAGGCTGTACGCTCGGACGGCGAGAGACGTTGGTGGGAGGGGGCAATTGTTTTTGATGTGGGTAGAGTAAAAATCTTTAAAGGTGCGACTTAGCCTTGTAGAATAAGGAAACTACGTTGTTAATATTATATCTGAAGAATGAAGCGATGAAATATAACTGTAGCAATTAAACCTAAGGTATCTTAACAAAGGTTTCCACTTAACCTTTGAATGATCCCAATTAAAGTTCAGTAATGAAATCTGCATTTGCGATATATTAACGTAAGTGGATAAACTTTTTGAGCATTATTTTCTTAAAGAATAACGTTTTTCATAATAATATTAAAATGCCCTCTTGAATTGTGATGTTTTTTATTTATTAATTTCTTTGAATGAACTCTTATTTAACATATTCTATATATTTTTTATTCCTGGCACTTTGTGTACTCTACAGCACTCATGATAACAGGAGGGGAGGAGATTGAGGTATTTGACGTCCGGAGATCATTGTTAGCCCCAGCTACCATCAGCTGCTTTTGAAAATGAATTTTTGACCTAATCCACGCAAAGGGAACTTACAGCGCTTTGAAGTCTTGCAGTGGTATGCTTAATTATTACTGCAAACTCTGACTTGAGAAAAGAATAAATATTTGCTAACATTCTTATTTTATACAGTACAGCCTCTCTGCAGCAATATTATGACTGCAGGAAGAATAGCTTGACTTGACCAGGGAAGAACCAGGCTCTCACAGAATACCAGCATGAAACAGCAGCTTAATGTTGCTATTTCATGATGGTATTGTGAGTATAGGGAACTAAAAACTTGGAGAAGAGACATTCCATCTTAGTTCTTAGAAATGACAAAGCATCTGCATTATAATTCTTTATCCGGGATAGATGTGGATTTTTAAGGGCCCAAGCAGCTATAAGAATGCAAAAAAAGATAAGGTAAGATTTTCCCGCTACGTGCAATATCAAATAGAATATAATACAAAAACTGTCCTCGAAAATCGCAGACCTCCTGTCTAAAGATATTCGGAAACGTTCAAACTCGGAGAATTCATTTGTGAAAGGATAAGGGAAATATTTGGCTGCAGTGCAACTTTCGTGTTGAGAGTTAAATAACCTCTTCAAATGTAGGTCGGAATAAATGTAAGCATTATATAGGAAAGAGTAAACCTTTTTAGCTTTGTGATCTACTCATATTCATATATCAATTACCTTTGTAACCTTTGTAAACCTCCAGTTTGTAGACACATGATACCAACTTCAAACAAAAAAGGCTACAGATGTGTTGTCCCCCCTGGGGAACTAAGCTGTAATGTATCAAAGCCTTATACCGGCTCTCACAATCTTTCAGACGGGAACACAGCAGTTAATGCACTGCAGAATCGAAAAGGCAGCGATACCTAAACAGACGGACTCCTAG
This sequence comes from Parnassius apollo, assembly GCA_907164705.1. Taxonomy (NCBI): domain Eukaryota; kingdom Metazoa; phylum Arthropoda; class Insecta; order Lepidoptera; family Papilionidae; genus Parnassius; species Parnassius apollo. The sequence continues at coordinate 99,821 of CAJQZP010001249.1, forward strand.
AAACTGGAGACGAGGCATTCCGTCTTAGTCATTATAGTCAGTAGACAGTTCTGCATTTTGATTCAGATGTTCCCTGCAACAAATTGAAAAAAGTAACTTTCCATCATGAGACAAAATGTAACAGTGAAAGTCTTTACGACAGCAGTGAGTTTTTATCGATTATCCTGTATCTTATAAACGAGCAATGGCGCAAATTCCAACAATACCCAGCCGGCCTCAAATTTTCATACAAAAGACCTTTTACAATAAACAAAATGAAGTAGTTTTTGTGTTTTTGACAGTGAAATTTTAGTACACAAATAACATTCAATGTGACAGTGTTTAGCATAACATTAGAACTAAAAAAATTTTCATATTTTGTTTTATTTTAGGTCCAAGACGCGAGCGACCAACGAGCACATTTTATCCACTTGATGTCGAGTGGATACTATAGACAATAGATCTACTTTTATCTCTATCCTCGATTAAGGATCAAAACGCAGATGCACTGTCAACTAACTGTAATGACTAAGGTGGAATGCCTCGTTTCGATTCTATTCACTGACCGTACAAAACATAGCAGCAATAAGCTTGTATTTCATGCTAGTATTCTGTGAGAGTTTGATCCTTCCCCGGTGGAGCCGACACATTCGTGGCACAGTCCATATGTTCAGCAGTGGAATTGAACATATATAATGTACAAGGTTGTACCCACAGCGCTCCTTGCATTTAATTAAAACCGACAAATTTTATTGCACCGTGGATAAATAAGGCTGTAATTTGGAATAGACTAAAACTACTTTAACTAAAATATGTTCAAATGTCCAAATAAGCCTGTATCTTATTCTGGTTTGTTATCTAAAATTGGCAAGTCTAAAAGTGCCACGAACATAAGATTACGCATCTTTATCGTTATCTACTATTATATTGGCAAATTTGTTGTTTATTACTAGTAAAATTTATGTCTAATTTCCTTGAAACCGTGGTATTCAAAAGTTTTTATAAAATAAGGTTGACAAACGAGCACAAAGTCCATCTGATGGTAAGTAGAAGCTGTGGCCTATAAACATCTACATCTGTCCTCGATTAAAAATCAAAATGCAGATGCGTTTTCACACTGAGGACTAAAGTGGAATGCCTCGTTTCTAGTGAAAAACGTCTCCGGATCTCTACAGTCACCATACGAAATAAAGCAGGATCAAGCTTCTATTTTATGCTGGTATTTTGTGAGAGCGTGGTCCTTCCCCGATCGAAACGACCCATTTGTGCTACTACTATATAGCTTTAGAATGCCTATACCACGTTAATAATAAAGTTAATTAGTGGTTACTTAATTCAGTGTTCTTTTTGCATGATTCTTAATTTGGCATTTATTTTGACGTGAACGTGATTATTTGAACGTAGGTAGTGATTGCTATCACAATTGGCACCACGCAACACTATAGTGTTACTGTCTCTAATGTTAATTAGTAAATGGTCAATCTAATTAATTGTGACTCCATCAAGGGATTTCCATGTTTTTTAATAATTGTCTTTAATTTTTTTAGTGGTATTGAAACAGTGGTCCTAAATGCAATCAAAATGGTCCGGGAAGGCATCATACAATTCTTTCAAATATTGAAAGCAGCGTAATACATTTCCGGAGATGAATGTACTGACTTCACATTAAAAGATCAGAAAAGAGGATATCACAAATTCATTTTTGTGTATTTTTATAGAACAATATCAAAAATCAACCTTACTATCATGTTTATTTTGTCTAAAAGTTGGTGGTCCAAGATAAACCAAAAATTTGGTCCAATGGTGCCTCATCACTAACATATGACACACTGCTTTATTGGTAAGCGTGGTGCTCTTAACTACCACAGATTTTGATGTTTACGTCCTTAGAAAATATTTAGTCTTACGAGTACACTCTCGTTTAGTTACGGAATAATAGCTGTTGCAGCATATTGTCGGTAAAAAGGAGGAAGGTCCAATTTAGGCACTAAAATCTCCCGCTATTATTTTAGTGTCACATTCTGGAATATGATCGTATACATATACATGTAGTCGTAAAAATACATATGTCCCAGTTTTTTATAGGCGATATCTTCTAATAGGTATTTCATTCATCACCTGCAATTTTAGTACGAACATAGGTAATTGAGGCTTGTGGTTTATATAAACTCCTAATGTTCTGCGAATGAAATTGCAGGCCCATATTTCCATGCAAACTTCGCTTTTACAACTATTTACTTTTTTGTTGTAGGTTCCGGTTCGCACAATATTCGCACAAATTCCGACCCTTGGAGGACCCCATATTACTTAGGTCAACGGGTCCATTGAACACAGCCGTGTAGTGGATTTGCCACCCAGAGGATGTTACTCGGTACCGCGAGGCCTGGTGCGAGTTTTTTTTTAAATATTCGTGAAAATAGTGCGGTTAAAATATTTTACCTTACATCTTTTTATACATTTATGACTTTTAATATAGAGGAATAGATTTATTTTAACTTCCAACAGTTTTCCTCATGACGGCATTGGTTTATTTTGACCCTCGTGTTCCCCATTTGCAGTAAATTTTAATATAGACTAGGTCATAAAAGCGACAGTAAGCAATCCAATGTCAATGAATGTGGAGTGAAATAGCCTATGAATATATCAAGATGTGGCTTCTTATTTTATCTATTGCATGGCTTTATTTTGGAAACTGTTTATTACATTACTATATACATTTGGAAATTAATTATATATTTTTAAACTAATACAAAAAAAGTATTTTTAAAGAGTAAGGCGGACAAACGAGCACATAGTCTGTGGTCTGTGGCCCATCGACAAGTACCACATTATACATTTATCCTCGAAGAACCAAAATGCAGATGCGCTTGCACCCTTTAGTACTAAGATTAAATGCCTCGTTTCTAGTAAAAACGAGTTACCAGTTCTATACACTCACCATACGAAACATAGCAGCATTAAATTGATAATTTACCTCTGTATTGTGTGAGAGCGTGGTCCTACCGCGGTCGAGCCGACCTATTTATTCGTACTACATACAACTGTAATTTAGCTGCTTCGTGGTTCTACTTTGTAAAAAAGTCATTTGATTATTAAAATGTAGATTATTAATCATATACATGGATATATTCATGGATATGATTAATATTTTTTTGAGTTTGAATATACAAATGCACATTTAATATAAATTTTAAAAGTTGACATAAATGTTACTAGTATGTAGAAAAACAACATTTTGTTGGATAATATACGGTAGGAGAGAAAGAAGTTAGATCATTTTTCTCCTGTAGAGAACAGCGTCGACTATAAAAACCAACTGATCTTTGCCAAAAATATTTTCAATCATTTTCTTAGGAGACAAATATACAAAAAGTACTACAATTAATGGATGATTTCATATAAATTTGAAGATTAATAATTTAAAAATGTAGCACAAAAAGACAGTTTCCTTTTTATTAATTAGCTGTATCTTATAATGGCGGTGTAAGAATACCACCACTACCACATATCGCCCCGTGGGTGTGTAAAACTAGGAGATGGGCGGCAGCGTCTTCCGACGAGCAACTAAAAAAACTGCGGTTGCCAACCCGCCTGCCAAGTTGCCTTACTCTGTAATGAAGTGATAAACTGGCTTGGATTCTCTCCTTGTTGATTTTTATTTCACGGTAAGAATCCTTTTTTGCCTAGCAAGCTGTCTGGTCAGGTACCATGATTGAGGCCGCTAAAATAATATTGTAACAATCTCATCTAACCATTAACAAAACTGGAACATTTGTTGAAATGGTTACTTTGAATATATATATATATATATATATAAAAAAAAAAATATATATATATATATATCTAAGTTTTATTCTAACCCACAAAACTAAAGTATACCAAAAGTCAGCACGCTCGGCTTCTAAATTTGGATCATAAATCCAAACAAACTTTACCATGTGACATGCTTTATTTCCGTTGATTTAACTCTCAAATACACTGCAGTCACTATATAAAGCATATTCAGCTAATAATAATTATTGTATCACGATAACAAAATAAGTAGGTTTTTTAAATATCCTTATTTGAAGAGCTTAATCAAAATACGATTATATCGCTCTATTTGACGTCATTACAAACTAAATAACATTCAATTTTACAAACAAACAAAAAGAAAAAAATCTATCTAGTTGACTGATCTGAGCAGAATATTATGTTATACAATTTAACCAATAATTTTGTTTCGAAAATAAGTAGCTAATAAGAGTGAGTTTCTGATAAGTTATTTTAATTAACTATTATGTTAATTTAATAAGATATTATATGAATTTAATTAACCTCAGTTAGTATGTTTTTCCTAATCAGCACGTTACACTCTGTAAGAGAACATGGACTCCTCTGGTTGTTGGAAGAATAAAGTTAAATTCTATATACATTCCACTACTGAGAAAACAATAACGGCGAGCATGTTGCCGGTTATCGTCATCATCATCATTACAGCCCTTCACAAATCCACTGCTGAACATAGGCCTCCCCCAAGGAATGCCACAAAGTACGGTCCCGAGCCACCTGCATCCATCGATTTCCCGCATATCTTACCGGGTCGTCACTCCATCTAGTGGGGGGTCACCCTACACTACGCCCACCGGTACGAGCCTGCCACTCGAAAACCTTTTTTCCCCATCGGTTGTCGATTCTTCGAGCTATATAGCTGGCCCATTGCCAGTTCAACTTACTAATCCGTTGGGTTATATTGGTCACTCTGGTTCTACTGCGGATATCCTCATTTCTAAGTTTATCACACAGGGAAACCTCGAACATAGCCCTCTCCATAGCTCGCTGAGTGACCTTGAGCGTCCTCATATGGCCAGCAATGAAGTACCACGTCTCAGATCCGTAGGTCACACACACTGGTTGTACAATTTAGTTTTCAGGTTTTGAGGTATACCCGAAGATGATGTGTCATAATTTCCCGAACGCTTCCCAGCCGAGTTGACTCCCTCGATTGACCTCTCGGTCGAAGTTGGACTTACATAGTCGGACTATTTGTCAACAACTTCGAGCATAGTGCTCCCAAAAACTACCAGCATAGGTGTGACATGGACATTAAACATGATCTTTGTTTTGTCCATGTTCATCTTAAGACCCATCCGTTGGGAGACACTAGTTTAGTTTTGAAAAACCGCACGCTAAAATAGCGTTTAGCTTTCATCGAAGGTGGATTAATATAATACGAAAGAGGTTGTTTACTGTGTTTACTGTTTACTACTTTTGAAGATTTAAAATAATTTGCTAATTAGTTATTTAGATTAATAAAAGTTTAACTGTAGGTTTATTATGTAATATTTTCATCAATTTTTATTACTCTAGTAAAGAATATTTTTGCCTTTGTGTTTGTACGTCTGTTACTTGATTTGTCTTCTTGGTTCCTTGTCTTTTCGATGATATCGTAATGTTAGTGGATAAGTATCTTACTTAGACTGCCATCTAGCTCTTGAGCTATTACGGTTCACATATTTTTGTCGATTTGATGCTATGGCTTACAGAAATCCATTGAAGCTATTTCGTAGGTTTCACGTGCATCGGTAAAGCGGTGTCTTTGACAATACTTTTACTCCCCGGCTAATGCAGAGGTAATACCATAGAACATTTGCAATTAATACTTTAATGATTTCTTATATTTACGCGAACATTGCGTAAAAGAACATATAGCTGATGTGAAGCATCAACGTTCCGGGAAGTCTGCAGTTTGTGATCATATCCTAGACGGCCCCAACCATTACATCAGATTTGATAGACCACAAATCCTCGCGAAAGAACACCGATTCCTACCAAGGATGATACGTGAGGCTATTGAAATTAAAAAACATCTTAATTTCAATAGAGAAGGAGGCTGGGTACTACCACCTGCTTGGGATCCTATAATCAATAAAATTAAAACTAAACCCAAGCATACCACTGCAAGACCTCAAGACATAGTCAGTTCATTTTGCATAGATCGGACCATAAACAATAATTAAAAAAGCTGAAGGTACTCCGGGTTTAACAATGACATCGGGACGTCAGTCATCTCAGTCCCCCCGTGACCATGGGTGCTGGAAAGCGCCCGAAACGTCGGGAATTAAAAATAAAAAGTAAAAATAAACGCGATAAAATCCGTAAAAGTAGTTTTAATCATTAATACTTTATTTTAATTTAATTTAATTATTTAATATCGAGTTTTCAGAAATAAAGTTATTTCCATACTTACATACTGCTTACTTACATACTTGCATACTAACTCTGATAACATATATAAATATTAAGGATCTTCATAAATCTAAGACAAACATTCAGAAATCTTTAAAATATTGGGACCTATCTCCATCAATAATAACTCACTAGACATGCAATAACTTCCACCACTTACATTATACCAGCAAAGGTGATACTATCAAGTAATATGTGGCTGGCGCCAAGCCTGACAAACAAGGAAAAAAGAATTGAAGTAAACACAGCTTAAGAAGTAAGGAGATTCACTTGACCTTATTTTATTCCAAATGGTCTAAAATATTATTAAAAAAAACTTTCTCATAGTAGGTCGACAACAATAGATTAGTGTGAGTCAAGCATATCATGTATAATGAGTTTAGTATTCTAGAAAATATTGAATTTAATACAGCTGTAAAATCAATTAAAACAAGACTAGTCATGATTTAGATGGAGAGATTCAGAAAATAAAAAGTGGAAAGTCTAGAATTGCTATTAATTGGATTATAAAGTTAATTCAAAAAAATCAATACTTTAAAAGTACATTTAAATAACTTGGTCCTTACATATAAAATTATAGCATTTTGATACCTGAAATGAAACACAAATATTTCACATGAATGATAAGTCAATTATTAAATTACAATCCACTATAATCTTATAGGAAATATGCTAATTTAATAGACAAATTAATATCTGTTTGTCCAGCTATCTTTTATGGGTAAATGTATACAAACAAATAAAATGTATCAAAAGAATTATTTTAAATCTAAATTAATACTGGAAAATCCTATTCAGATTTCAATTAATCAAGTAAAATTACAGGGGATGCTTATAAAATGAAAATCCTTTTAGTACATAATGAATGTGATATTGTTTTTGGTACAAAAACTACATATTCTTAAGTAAGACATTACATATTTTAGTTTTTAATTTTGATCATAACGTTTTAGTCATAATCCCCATATCTAAAATTTCTTATAAGACTACAGCTATAACATGTATAATCCACATGGGTGGCATATAATAACTACATCAACTGACATAGCTTGTAAAATTGATCTTTCGAAATATGTGTATTTCTCTCGTATGCAAAGAATCCAAGAAAAGTAATGGTAAAATAAAATGGGAATCAAATTCCTAAACCTATAAAAATATTGTCTATAAGATTTTATCTAGAAGTAATAGATAAACTTAAGTTCATGCATTTGCTATTAGAAAAAATACAAATGCATAAAATTCATGGGTTAACTTTAAGTTTTATGCACTATTCTCCACAATCTTCAAACAGAGTACAGAAGAATGAATAACCTTCTAGTCTTCATAAGCCTGTTACTAAATCATTGTTAAGAAAAAAACGACTAATTAAAATTCTTACCCGGGTCAACAACTATTATGTAAGATCTCCTTCGATCTAAACTTACCTTGCTGTGGCAGTGCTGTCAAAGAGGTATTTATTTATGTAAAGCATAAAAATAAGCCATTGTCTGTATGTACAATATGTCTGTTGTCTAAAGTCGTGGTAGATAAAGTAAGAAGTTTACTTATTGTTCTTCCTATTATGATTTGGGCTCATACTGTGAAGTTAAACAGTTCTTTTCTGGTGTTTATAGAAAAAAAAAACTAGAATACAATCAAGGCTGAAGTGTAACATAATTTGGTAAAAAAGCTGAATTTCATCAAAAGGAAAAAGCAAAGAAATATACAGTAGTAAGAGAAAATATGAGTATTTTTAACCGACTTCAAGAAGGAGGAGGTGTTCAGTTCGACTGTATGTTTTTATGTGTGTTGCCTCATAGCTTTTCTCCGGGTGAGCCGATTTTGATGAGAATTATTTTTATTTGAAAGCTGATATTTCAAGTGTGATCTCATGTATATTTAATCGGGATCTGACTAGTAGTTTTTGAGTTATCCTTAATGCGTATTTGATTAACTTAGAGTACATTGATGATCTTCTCATTTTATTTATATTGAAGTCGGTTGTGCAAAGTTTTTAATATTGTACACTTGTATCAGTTACCTCACAATATCACTTGTATGTCACTAAAAATGTATGAAATTTAGTAAATTAGTAGTTAATTTTGAAAACAGCTAGTTAGGTAAAGTATTCTAACAAGAAAATACATTACTTTTTACTGCACATAGTACCAGGCATTCATTCCCTTCTCATCCTAGAAGTGGTATTGATGATATTGAAAGTGTTAGAAAGACAAGAAAAAAGAAGAACAATCTTACATCCATAAATTTTTCCGTTTATTATAAGAGGAAATTATTAATTAAGTGCGTTTGAAAAGTATAAAATAAATAAACAATAATTCATAATGGGAAATTATATTATCAACATTTATATATTATGCTTATTGTTTGTTTTGTTGTTGTTGTTCGCTCAAAATTATATGAAGTTGACGCCTCCTCTGTGTACAACCCTACCCTGCTGTATATTATTACCCACCCTAAGGGCTTGCTTGCATTTTAATTATTTTTTTCTAATTCTAGTGGATATAAATTCACAATGACATGAGGTGTTAGTGTTGCCAGTGGGAGTTCATATAGGTTGGGATACCAGTAAAAAATTAATTTTACCCCCGGAAGGTTAAAATTCGTGTGATTCTGTCCGACAATTCATGACTACACAGTATACAAACACAGAGGAGGCGTCAACTTCATATACTTTTGTACGAAGAACACTTACAGGCAAGTTATTTTGATCAAATAAATATAAATAAAATTTTTTGTGGAATTCATTGTCTAGATATGTTATGATTTGTATATTCTTCTTTTACATCATCATCGGCTCCTTATAGTACTCTGCTGACATGAGCCTCTCCCGTTATAACTGTGAGACGTTTGAGAAAATATCTCAAACAAAGTTTATGCGGTTCTTCTGGCAGTGATCATCTACCATACGTAAAAAAAGATAACCAATATTTATGATACAAAGTTAGTTAACTAACTTTATGCCGCCATTAAAAGTTTGAAACATTATTGTAATTCTCTGATTGACTGATTAAAAGTTACTTGACTAGAATTATTTATTAAACCTTTCATTAATAGCGTTTTCCTGGTATCATTGACATGAAACGAAGCTACTAGTCGTTCACTTCAAGAATGCCGTTACCTCCCGCCGCGCCCCCTCATTCCGCGCCTCAAGCGTCGCCCTTTTAGTACCGATAGCAACGTCGAAGTGTACTTACGTCCGTTTTTTATGCTCCCGTACGTTCTCTAGTTTGTTACTGTTTTTGCTGTTGTTTTTGTTACTGTTGATTTTTTGTTTTTGTTTCTGTTGATATTCGTTAATTTGTTCTGTTACAATGAAAAATCTTTAATTTGATATATTTAAAATGTAAAATAAAACCATAAAAAAATATTTTATTTTATCGAACACGTTATTATTTCATCATCATCATCATTCTAAAAATATTTTATTTCATCGAACACGTTATTATTTAACTTTATTGAAAATATCAATACTAAAAAACATAAACATGATGACTTTTTTCGTCTACAGTACCGTCAGCTGTGACGTCGTAACGGTCTACGACGGCAAACTCGAAATGAATGCGTAGTAGTAATTACTTACCCGGAATGATGTAACATTAATTTTACTAAAATAAATATAACCACGTGGCGCTATTAATAATTTTGATGAATGTCATAATTTGTTAACAGCATTGTATTTTTTTAATAATCTGAAATGACAAGAAACTTACTGTGTGTGATAATTTTTATACATCGTAGGGCTGTGCTGCAGCTATAAAGTTGTAGCGCGTATAGTGCTGCTATGTTTCGTGTGCTGAGTGTAAAGAACCGGGGATCATTTTCCCTAGAAAAAAGGCATTCAATCTTGGTCATTCTAAGGGTGACAAAGCATCTACATTTTGATTATTAATCAATGATTGATGTAGCTATTGGCAGCATCCTTCAATTGACATTAATTGGTGAATTAAGATTTTCTGTACTGTGTGCTCGTTTGTTAACTTTTTTCTATAAACAATATCCGGGTCCATAGACACCTGCAAGCGACTTCAAATAAAGAACGTTACAGATCTGTTGTCACCTTTAAGGACTAAGAAGAAATAACTCAAAACCTGCAATAAAAAAAAACTGGCTATGTACGAGTATTATACTCTTCAGACCGGGATGGTTCAGCGCAAGCGCTACTATTTGGCGGCAGAAATGGGTAAGATAGTGGTAACTCTACGCAGACGGTAGGCAGAATATATATATATATATATATATATATATATATATATATATATATATATATATATATATATATAATCCTCTTGTGAGTAGACTCTGTTGTGGCAGATCGGACTGTACGCAAATTAATTTCGCTAATTATTTTTTAACAACCTTAATATAATGAATTTCCGCAAAGTAACGCCTGATTCTATTAATTATCCGTAGTCTATTCCTACATCTGAGTGAATTGAGTTCAACCCACGCCTGCACCACTGAAATTGTTGATCGCTAAAATAAGACTGAAAATAATAAGTTTTTTCTAGTGCTCGACGGTAAAATAAAACAACCACTGTTGGGATGGCATAGATAACTTCGTAGGAAGGTTTCGAGGTATCCAATGTTTACCAGATGAATAGACGATCGCACATTTAACATTTGGTTCACCAGATAGTATGCAGCAACTATGAGACCATTTCAACAGTTCCTATAGTCCAGCCAGGAGTTCTCCGTAATTCCAAATAAAAGTTGAAATGAAACCATTTTAGAAATGAGGGAGAACTCTGCCCAGAAGTGAGGCGTATAAAGACTGTAACTTTACTTAATTTTTAAAAATAAAAGCGTTAGAATCTATAAAATACCACGAAAAATAGCCGCGTAAAGCGAAGCGACATATTCTTCCTACAACGGAAGACGCCCATATCTAGATGTGAATTTTTTTAGAATGGATGACTTTTATTTTAATATATAATACACGTAACAAACGATATTGTGGTCCATACACATTTACATTTATCATCGATTAAGAATCAAAATTCAGACGCATTTTCACTACTAAGGACTATGACGGAATGCCTCGTTGCCATTAGAAATGGTTTCCGGCTCTCTATACTCACAAATACGAAACAGCAGCAGCATTAAACTGCTATTTTACGCTGGCATTCCCTGAGAGCGTCATCCCACCGCGGTCGGACCGACCCATTTGTGCTACAACCATAATATAGCTGCAGCGCGGCTCTAACACGATGAAGAAACAGTTCCTTATTGGTCGTGGAATCCGTCTATCAGCAGGTAGGTAGTGCTCTGCGTAGATCTTTTTCATAGGTGAAGGCATTCCATATCAAACCTCAGAGGAGATATCGTTTTAATAATATCTGGGATGAATGCAAAGGTCTCTAGGCCACAGCTACCACTCATCTTATGGAAGACTATATCCTTATTTACCACTGGCGACCCGCCCCGGCTTGGCGTGGGTAGGATTTATAATTAGATTTGAGATAATCGTCAAAGACCATTTATTTTATAAATTATTCGATACCTTAAAAAATGTGCATATCTTTCGGATTAAATATAGTTTTGCTCACTTCTGGCATTGATCTCTGTCGGTTCGTCAAGTCTCATCACAATTGGACCAGCCATTCCGAAGATAAACCCGGACAAATTGATGGACGTACATACTACATTTTTAATAATGGTTACTCAGGTCTCAATTGCACGCAAATAACAACTTTAGCTCAAACAAATGTAATTATTTTGATATATTTTTTTAGAAGAGGGAGCAAACGAGCATGATGCGGCTGACTCGATGGTAAATGTCGATCGCCGATAATGACTATTGCAACACCCATGGAACGTGAGGTCCCAGCAGGTACGTTGCCGGTCTTTTTAAAAGGAGTAAGCTCAATTCTTGAAAATAATCTAGTATCGATTTTGAAAAACCACCGGTCCTAAATGATTCCGCGAAAAAGTCGGGCAAGGAGGAAAACTCTTTGTAAGTCGCAGTGGTGGATCGCCAAGCATCCAGATAGTGTGGATGGTACTGTGTGTTTTGTTGCCATGTGTGTTAGTGGAATTTTGCGGTTAAAATTAATTTTAACAATTAAAGAAAAACACTTCTACTTTATTTATGTGTTAAGATAGACTATTTTTTCATAAAATAATCAAATTACAGATAAATCATGTGAACAAAACATAAATGGTCATTACGTCGCTGTCATCACAAGAAATTACACAAAATAAGCCCCGACAATCTGAAGATAAATGTTTTGGCCGCCTCCCTTATTTCGTACGGTAATTTGTCACAAGACGCAGAGCAAGATAACTAAGAATGAAGTCTGAGCAAATAAGTAGTATGTATACCCTTTGTATGCCGACTGAGGCTATATTTTTCTTTGAGATAAGAATATTTGTGTAATTAAGCCGTCTGATGACGGATTAAGAGAATCCATCACTCCATTTTGTCCCGCGTGTGTAGGAAACAACTATTATAGGAAAATTCAGATACAGATATTTCATTCTACACTCTTAAGCAGTGGATATCATTCGGAAAATTCAAAGAGTGGATTATTTTGGCGGTTTAAATAGCCTAGAGATTGTGGTCCGGTCGATAGTTTTCTCGGCTTAATTTTTGAACGAAACAAACCAGAACTTATCAAAAAATATTAAATAAGGTAGCCATAAGGAGTCTGTCTTATTGCTGCGACTGTAACTGTTACATCGTATCAAAAGTATACTGCTGAATATAGACCTGTCCACAGATTGCCTCACCTGCCATGGTTCACCGCCTAATTGCCTGGGTAATGTCAGTTAGCTACCGCACAGTTGGCTTTATTTTAATTTTAGTTGTTATAAGGATGATGCTGCTGCCATCTCCTGATTTGTTGACCTCTGTCGACTATTACGACACCCACAGGACGATATGGTTTACTCTCACACCGCCACTTTGCTCTAATGGTCACAGAAAATCTTGACGCTGACCCATAGAATATTTAATGTTTTGTACATTGAGGTTTGTGAATCAAATGTTTATTTTTCCCTTTTGTTTATTTTTATTATTGTATTTAATTGTTTTTTTTTCAAAGACTTCTTTTTACAATTCTGGCTTTTTTCAAGCTCTTATTAAAATCTACGTCGTGGAACTGGCAATAAAATGCCATCAAGTAAATTTATAAGACTTAAACTAAGATTAGATGGTGTGGGTGATAACGTGATGAGTCATGTGGGCAGTCGATAAATGGAGGTGGCTTAGGATTTTATTTTGTTGGTTTTCCTTTTATAGAGGCCTTTATAGGCAATCTCGGTTTATTTTTATACATAGAAATACTTTTGTTCAAAATTTACAATTAGTAAATTTATTAGAGTAAATTTATTTATTTATTGCCCATAAAGTGAAGTTGGGAATTTTTTCATTCATGCATCCATACATTACAGCCTATAAACGTCCATCGCTGGACATATACCTACCTCATAACGGAATTTTGCCATAGTCACCATGCTTGTCAGGCGAGTTGGTAACCACAGTTTTCTTATGATATAACTCTTTATAACAGGACATAATACATTCATCAATCAAAACGAGTGACATGATTTATGACAATAATTTTCAAATGCACGTTTATATTACACTTAAGTTATTTATATGACAACTAAGTATATCTGTAAGCAAAGAGTCTTCATTTTCCGCAAGTTAATTTTCGCAAATGGATAAAACATTATCACACGTGGAAACGTGTCATATAGTCAACTTGATAATTTATGAAGCAAAGTTTATTAGCTGAATGTAATTAATTTCCTTCGTCACATGTGGTATAATGCCGGAATTCCGGCTTAGTAGCGTTGTGTTTGTAACGTCCGTAGTGCTGCGGAGCCGCAGGTTCAAATACCGATCAAACAGAAATTTATATGGCCTATCAATTGTTGTTCTTGGTCGTAATGTTTGTTTATGTTCAATTTTTATTTTATACTATCAAACCGCCCCGACTTCGTACGGGTGATTTATGGAAGGGTAAGAGTATCAACTAACAAACGTGACAAATATTGCAAATATCTTCCCTATGAGGCAATCTGTGGGAACACTACACGTTGAATAAAACTATTTATACGGATTATATTACTTTTAATTACCTCATTTTTAAATCCCGACGTATCGGGTACTTTACAACACCTATGGTCTATAAAAAAGATCTATAAAAACCCGTGTGAAAGAACATATAGATGATTTAAGCACCGACGCTCCGGGAAGTCTGCAGTCTGTGAAAATGTTCAAGATCGTCGCCACCGTTACGTCAGATTTGATAAACCACAAATCCTTACAAAAGAACACCGAGTCCTACCGCGGATTGAAATTAAAATATATTTACGAGATTGTTGTAAGAGGCCACACAGGGAAAGTAGAACGTGAGTTGAGCCTGACAGTAGTGGCAGTTATTGCAAGTATCCCCCTATGAGGCAAGTTTTGTGGGAGTGTTTTGTTAAGATGTAGACTTTTATAGGCTGTAATGGATGGATGGATGCATATGTGTAGTTCACACGCGGTAGAAGTAAAACCTTCAGAAAATTAAACTCCATAGTTGTACTCCATTGTTCTAAATATTTATGAAATGGTACATTTTCGCGAGCATCGAAAGGAAGTTGTAAGTTTTTTTCTGTCCTAATTAAACAAAATGATTACCAATGTAGAAAGTTTTGTACGAAGGAACAACTTAAAGTTTGGGTGGAAAATCAAATGAACAAATTCAACAACAGTTAAACACTTCATATTTGTTCTGTTGTTTTATCAACCTTGTTCACAAGTTCTTTTTATAATTATCTTCATTCTTAACTTTTATGTTTAATTTACCTTTCTTTTCTACTTTTACTAATTTTTCAAATATCTTTGGGCAGCCACTCAGTAACGGTAATGCTATTTTACGGCCTTCCCGATTCTTTTAACTTACCAAGTGGAAAATTTAAAAACGATACAGATTTGGTGAACAATCAGTAATATTATATATATATATATATATATATATATATATATAGTCACATTAACAAAAGACTCATTGGTAAAATATGGTAAGAGATTCTTCCGATTTCTCCAGAGATAGCCTATTAACTTTAAGGTTTTATGCCACAGCATCATTTCGGGTATCTAGATACTGTATATTTATTTAAGTAGGCATTATTTAATTAATTATTTAAATTAATGCAATGTATTAAATTTCAAAGTTGGTAATGGAGGACAACCACGAATTTTCTGCCACCAGGGTGGCGCCCTTTAAAAATGACATGTGATATTTGACAGATGTCATATTAGAGAAGTTAATTTGTACAAAAAATGTAAAAGTTAATGTTTCTTTCTATACTATTAGTTATATTTTATATTAATAAGATTAAAATAAATAACACAATACATTACCTGAAGATGCCTCGTGTAGAGGCGAAACACGTGTCGTATTATCGTCGATGGTGTGTCTTACCTGAAATAGTGGTGTTGGGAGTAGTGGTGCTGGGACTAGTGGTGACGGATTTAGTGCATGCAATTGAGGGAGGGCGGGAGGTGCTCTTCAATCCAGGTAAGACACATCATTGTATTTATTTAGCGGAAGGTTGCGAAGAAATTTATAATTTATTTTTTATTATAATGGATTCCCGCAAAGTAGCGCCTGATTCTATCAAGCTACATCCATCAAAAAGTCAACTTCCTATAGTTATATCGAATTATTATACGCATATAAGAACCCCACAATAACAAAGGCTCACTGAACCCCATAAGGGATATTAGATGTTTTGTACGAAGCAATTGTGTCGATACATTATTCATGGCCCGCTTCCATTCCTTTATAATTCGTTATCACGTCGCCCGTTCTCTTGCCATCAACTGAATTCATAAAAAGAGTAAATGTCGAAGTAATAATTAATTTATTTGTCTTTTTGTCTGTTCAAAATTTTCATAAATCGTACATTAAATATTAAACCTACTCGAGGGTCGTCTCAAGGGTACACGCAGAAGGTGCTATAACTCAAGGACCATTAGTGTTAGACAGTGCGTCGGCTTTATATTTCAGTACTTATTCAATGTGATATCTTGGAGTACACTTTCGAGTTACATTTAATCTTTTACTCCCTAACGAATTTTCAGAAAATGTGCAAGCTACATCCATAATAACAAATAAAAATATAAATTTCTTCGCTAAATAAATACAATTATGTGTGTTTATTTAGCGGAATGTGACGAGGCATCTTCAGATAATGTAGACTCTACGGCGGCTGACCGCTAAGTAAGTGCTTAGCGGTCAGCCGCCGTAGAGTCTACATTACCTGAAGATGCCTCGTGTAGAGGCGAAACACGTGTCGTATTATCGTCGATGGTGTGTCTTACCTGAAATAGTGGTGTTGGGAGTAGTGGTGCTGGGACTAGTGATGACGGATTTAGTGCATGCAATTGAGGGAGGGCGGGAGGTGCTCTTCAATCCAGGTAAGACACATCATTGTATTTATTTAGCGGAAGGTTGCGAAGAAATTTATATTTTTATTTTTTATTATAATGGATTTCTGCAAAGTAACGCCTGATTCTATCAATCTACATCCATCAAAAAGTTAAAGGGTTTGTTAAATAAAAAGGTGTGATGTTACCATTAAAAATCCCGTTGTGTTTCTATCCGTGTAGTGGCGGTATAAAACTATCAACTACCCCACGCCATCCCGAGGGTGCTGTAAGGGGCGACAGAGGGAAACTAAGACAGAAGATGGGCAGCAGCGTCTTCCTGATGATAACTCAAGATAAAAAGTTCTAAAAAAATCTGCGGTTGCCAAACTGCCTGCCAATTGTGCCAACTATGGAAAAACCCTCCCTGTTAGGTTACTTTGTACCACAGTTCACTATAATGGATTGGTGTATAAATGAATGGTGTTTTTCGCTGGTTAATTTCGGGACAGAGGTTTTTTCGAACCAGTTAAAAGGTAATTATTCGTCTTTATTATTTATTTTTAACACTGACATTAATATCATGGTTTATTATTTAAATTTATAATAGAAAACCTAAATCTGTTAAATGACTCGGTACACTTAGAAGGTATCGATACTATGATTTTTAGTCTCGAGTCGAGACGCGATGAGTCTGGTACCAGGCTGATAAGTGAGCGACTACCCTTGTATTAACGACTGGTTAGATTTATCAAAGTGCTTTTATTAGTTATTTTAAATTTTATAAGAGAACATAATATAGTACACAAGATAGGTTAAATCGTATATATATATAGTAATCGTAAAATGTTATGGCGGAGTGCGAGAATACAAAATATGTCTAATCACTACTTTCCGTGTAGCGGCAGTGTAAGAATATTTACTGTCCAGTGGGTGTCGTAAGAGGCGATAGAGGGAAGTAAACCAGGACATG
The DNA here is from genome assembly GCA_907164705.1 of Parnassius apollo. Classification (NCBI taxonomy): domain Eukaryota; kingdom Metazoa; phylum Arthropoda; class Insecta; order Lepidoptera; family Papilionidae; genus Parnassius; species Parnassius apollo. The sequence goes on from CAJQZP010001249.1 coordinate 117,367, forward strand.
CGGAGCAGCGTTCTCCCTATAACGACTAAAAATATAAAACTGCGCTTGCGGCGCCAAGCGTGTCAACTATGGCAAATATCCCCCCAATGAGGCAATATGTGTGGGATGTGTTCAACAATGAACTTTAATAATTTGTAACAGTAACGGTAATAACTACTTGTGAATTATTTTGTTCAGGTCACCAACAGAACAACAGTGCTTTAACAGAACAACTTTGTTGTAAGCTTATGCTCAGTCGGTGACCATTTCGTTGCTGAAGTTCAATATCAATAACATTTTTTAGATATTTATCTCTTTGTGTTAATGTAATAGTGCTGTATTGTTTTATGATATTTTTTCTTTCTTTCGCAAAACCTATATTGTCCTTGTTTTTATCTCTCTCTCTCTCTCTCTCTCTCTCAGATCCAGGTAATTTGCACCAGGATTATACATAATGGTATATCACTATCAATTAGAGACTATGAGATCTTTCTCTATTTCCCATTGGTCTGTCACTACACATGGGTAATCAACCTAACAAATATATAATTTCTTAGAATGGCGGATTGTTTAAGCAATATCATTAAAGCTGAAAGATACGCATTCAAATACCGATAAGGTAATAAAGTTAAAAGCACAAGGTATAAGAAACTTTGAGTCTTTACAATAAAGTTCTAAATAGCAAAGCTGATTATTAAAGTTTAAATCCATTAAAAGATATCTGTATTATTCTTTGTATTATATCTGTATTTTTATTGCATTATTAAAATACTTTTCCGTCAAAAAATTATATATATACATACCTCTTGTGTTTCTGAGTCTACGAACCAATCGATATCAGCAGGTATGCAAGTATCGAGTAGTCTGAAGTGCAATTGACAAGCGCTTGTTCGTCCACTTGTACGATAGTTGGAAGTCCAGTGATGAGAGGGACACACTCTGGTAGCCCGCAAAAATATTACTTCGTGAGGATTCTAGACATGGCACGTAATATATTCCTTTTCAAATGACTGTTATTAATATTGAAATAATTTTTTACAATTATAATCTTGTTTTCAACTAAAAAAGTAGTAGTTATGGTATGTGTATGTATAAATATAGAAATCCTTGTTCTTGGAAATAACTGGAACTTTGAATTGGGAATAAGAAGGGGTGAAAACTGATTATGTAGATGCCAATGGGCCACAGCATCCCTTTGCCATTAATTAGACCGTATGCTGGTTTATCACCCTCAATTACTGAAAAAACGACGGGTTGCACTCCGGGAGTGGCGGCAGAAGTGAAAACTTGAATATTAACGTTGTGCATTTTTGATATTTTGGAATGGTTAGGCAATAATTTTGCACGAATTGCTTTAAATATCAGTATAAAAGTACTATCACTTATGTGGTAGAATACAATATTTATTTATTGCGCTATCGTACACAAAAAATGACAATTTATATTAAATTCGCGCAAGCGCCCTGTGCCGCCTAAACGAAACAGCAGGCGCAGTCATACATCCCTCTACCGCTGCAGCCGAGGTGGAGTCGCGGAGGAAGAGGAGTGTTGGTATGGCGATGCGCCACTCGCCCTATCCTTCGCGACTCAAACGGGGCCGCACCGTTGATGCGGTGGTGGTGGGGCTGCGGGGGGAGAGGATTGTCGGTATTGCGAGGCGCCGCTCTCCCTACCCTCCGCCGCCGAATCTAGGTTGGCGGCGGAGCCATAGACCAGATCCGCCGCTGGGGTCGGGAAGGCTAGTACTTCTAAGTGCTCGTTTTTCCTGTCCCCATGGCCTTTGTGCATCGGACGCGGTGTCGTCTGTTGCACAGACGTAGTTGGAGGCCGTGGAGGAAGGCGCGCCATGTGTTCTGGTGCGCCTTACCTGGGAAAGAGAACGGGGAGGAATTTTCCTCTCCCGAGGAGGTGCTGCCATAGGGCGGCAGGCGCTAGTAGGGCCGCGGAGGTGTGCGAAAGCGTTCCCGTAGCCCTACCAATATGCGACAAAGGTGGAACACCATGGGGTTTTAGTCGGTGCGAGTCCGACATAACCCGTCCTTGCCCCCCGCGAGGCGGGTATGCGTAGGCATTTCCCCATGCAAAAAAAAAAGGCGCAGTCATACATTTTCGCCGCACCGTAAAAAGAGGGGGAATACTTCTTCTCCTACGCCTTCCGTCTTACGCATGTTCGATCAGGTCACCCATTACCAAAAAAGTGAACAACGCCGCTAAAGAAGTTTTCATTTCAAAAAACGTACTGTTTTATTAAGAATGACATCAATATCTAGTACCTACACAATTGTAGAACTTATTTACAATAAATTTTAAAATACCAAAAAAGACGGGATTAACATTTGTTGGAACCTATTTCGTCCGAGGTATCATCCAAAACAAATAAACGTCCCCAGGCATGATTGTGATCAGTTACCCCAAGAGCTTTCCTTCGAATAAAACAAATGTTTATTGGAATCAGGGGAAGACCTGATAACAACTACCCTACGACCTTTGTAAATAGAATATTTGTGTTTTTTATTTGTGTTACTTACTACATAAATCAGTTAAGCTGCGATCTTACGCTAGTATTCTGTGAGAAGCTGTCCTTCCCCGGTCGAGTCAACCCATTCGTGCTACAAATATATTAGTAATATAGCTGCAGCACGGCTCTACCACGTGCCTTACCTTCCTCTTGTGACCATGAAAATAATCTATTTCACACTTTGCACCTTAACAAAAATTTTGCAGTGGTTTTCGCACTAGGTACGTAGACCTGTATTATAGTTTATATTGATTGTCTCATATGTATACTTGTCACAGTTGCCTCGCTTGACCTATGTGCTGGCAAGTTAAAAGTTATTTTCTAATTGCTGTTAGGAAGACGCTTCATATCTCCTGGTTAGTATCCCTCTGACATCCCTTACGACACGTCCTTACGATTTGGGGTAGTAGATATTCTTGCACCGTCACTACACGGTTGGTACCTAAAACATATATTATTATAATATATTATCTTACTCTTCAGCATATTTAAAGAATAAAAATAAAAAAGTTACAGCTTATATACGTCCTACTGCTGGGCACAGGCCTCCCCTAATTTCTGAGAGGGTTTTAGGACAAGTGTCCGCCGCGCTGCCCCAATGCGTGTTGGCGAACATTACATGTCTTCGACATATTTTTTTCTTATTCCTCGGACATGCAGGTTTCCTCACGATGTTTTCCTTCACCGCCGAGCACGTGGTAAATCAGCATTTAAAATTGCATGCATTGCATTAACAATTTCATGGTGCGAACCCGGGTACGTAGTACTATTATTTATTCTGTGACTCGGGTTACTCGCGTTCTGTTATATTTACAGCGAGCGTTAATCATCTGAGCTACCACGGCTCTAATTTAGAAAATACTAATGGATATTTTTAAATATGTGTTTAATTGAGAATCGATTCCATTGCGCTCGAAACGAATTTTATCTAAACTTGATGTTTTGCAGGGCGAAACGATATAACCTTTATGGCAAATGCGAGGAAAGTGGGCGGCACGTCTGAAGGCACGGAGCAGCGGCGGCCGGTGTTTTTGATCTTACGCAGCACCTATGATGTCGGCATCAAGAAGCGCACTCCGCTCACGATAATCGGCTTTGCCCACAGAGTACTTTTGTATACTATGACAGCGTTGCCACTGAGTATTTTTGCGATTCAAACAATACAAAAAACCATTATTCATTTTAGCTCGACTTCGACTCAGACCGACGAAGAAAGATCGACAGAACTTCAAGTTCATTCAGTGACGCCAAAACTATGCTCAATAAACCGTCACCGTTACAGACTATTAAATCCACTGCTGAACATAGGCCTCCACCATAGATTGCCTCATAGAGGCAATATTTCCCCCATAGTTGCCACGTTTGGCAAGCGAGTTGGCAACAGCGGTTTTTTATTTTTAGTTGTTATCAGGAAGACGCTGCTACCATCTCCTGATTTGGTTCCTTCTATCGCCTCTTACGGAACCCACGAGATTACAATTACACTACTAAACGGTATGCTCAACATAATATTAGAGAATCACACATTTATATTATGCACTTAAAATAATTTGCAACCAACATTATAAACATGGTTGAGCCACGATGTAGCTATATTATGGTTACAGCACGAATTGGTCGGCTTGATCGGGGAAGGGCATGCTCCCACAGGATACCAACCTCAAATAGTAGATCAATGCAGCTGCGTTTTGTATTGTGTGTGTGTAGAGAAGAGTCTCCGCTTTTTACTTGAAACGAGGCATTCCATCTTTGTCTTCAGGGGTGACAGCGCAGTTTTAATCGAGGTTAGTTCATTCTCACCGAGGTATAGAGAGAGATGCTTGTTTCCTTGCATCAGAATCCAATCCAATCAAATCAAATCAAATCAGTTTATATTGTGAACATAGGTTATTTTACAGATCCCATTATATGTCATAGTAAAATATAAGGTAGGTTCTCTATGTCCCGCCAGTAGGCATACAAAATATAGAATAATAATTGCTTAATAATTTTTCTTCTCTTCTGATATCAGTTTTTAATTGAAATAATGTATTAATATAAGAAAATTTTAAATATAATAAAGGTATAGTATAATATAACATATAATAATTATCATCATTTTGTCTAATTGTCATCTAGTATTAATTGGCACATGTCATGATAGGTATATATTCAATGTAGTATTTTAATGTTAAAATGTGTCGCTAAGGAATTCATCTAAAGAATAATATGCTTTTTCATTTAGTAGATCAAAAAGTTTACGTTTATAAATATTAATGTTGTCACAATCTCTAATGTATTTAGGTATTTTGTTATATACTTTATACTACTTTATATTGTGTATATACTTTTGGTGCCATTGCATATATACTCTTCTGTAATAAAACAGTTCTACTTGATACTAAATGAAGCTTATCTGAGCGACGTTGACTTTCCACAAACTTATACATGTTAATATTACGTTTTACAAAAATGCTTGTTTCATAAATATATAATGATGGAAATGTTAGAACTTTTAAATTTTGAAAATGCGGCTTGCATGTGTTTGTGCTTTTTAAACTACAGATCGCACGTAGACATTTTTTTGTGCGATGAATACTTCGCGAATGTTAGGTGCATTTCCCCAAAATATAACGCCATATCTCAGGATTGAGGCGACATAACCATGGTACGCTGCTAATAGTGCTCTCTGGTTTGCAATTTTTCCCAACATATAAAAAACGTAGGCTAATTGGTGCAATTTTTTACAAATAAAATCAATTTGAGTTTTCCACGACATATCATTGTCTATAAGTAGTCCCAAAAATTTTTTAACTTTTGTTTCTTTTTACTTCTTGACCCATATATTTGATGTGTAGATTTATTGAGGTGTTTTTTTTTTTAATTTGAAATGTCATTATTTTCGTTTCATCCAGATTAATTTTTAGGTTGTTTTCTTTCAACCAGTCAATAATTGATATAAGACTCTTATTAATTTTACTTAAAGTTACTTATGAACCACAGCGTCGTATCAAGATTAGATACAATATGTGCTCGTTTGTTACCCTGATATCAAACTAGCTGATATCCGTGCACGATTATATTTTATTGCGGAACCAAGATATAAAATATCAATAAATATTTTATGGGACTATCGTAAAATCCGTTCTCAGTGAGCGTATACATTGTGAAATGACTGACTATACTAAATTTCAAGTCAATTGAGTGTATAGTTTCAGAGATATCGTGATGAGTCAGTTAGTCAGTGAGTGGTATATAAAAAAGCGCTCATCGTCACCTCCCATTTTGCGACGATATAATCCTTATGTCAGAATCGTTATCTGACATGCCTATGAAACAATCTACTCGAGAGCCTATGTTCAGCTGTGAACTTTTATGGACTGGAATGGATCAATAAATACGAGATGATTTATTCTCTATTTAGGTATATACGAATTTATAAAGTTAGTACTTTTGCATTTAAAAAAAAGTTACCCTCACAGTTAGGAATTTGACCTGTTTCGTGAATGCGTTTTTACATATATATATTACGAAAGTAATATTACTAATATAGCATAAACATTAAAAATATAATTTTATTATCATTTATATAATAATAGAGCGATTATAAAACTTATTTATTACTTATCGCAAGTAATAACATATTTTTAGTTAAATATTTTATAACTTTTAATTTTTATACTTTTAATATTCGTTTCGAACCTGAGACTACACAATCAGCAGTTGCGTTTATCATCGTCATAATTCAAATAGACATAATTGTTTTATAATATAAATTACAAACATCCCTTTTATTTCTTTAACCATTACGCATTAAAGCTATACCTTAAAATATCGGGTAATATAATATAATCAATCAAGTATATTGTAACAGAATTCTTTAATATTTTCTAAAAGTCAGCTCAAAATGACCCAATCCTACGTCCATGTAGTAATTTTCTACCTTGATAAAACTGGGTTCATAGTGTAATTTTTTAATTTCTTATATTATAACTTTTATTTAAATAAAATTTTAATAATTGATTATAACTACTTTTACGGATTTTATCGCGTTTATTTTACTTTTAATTACTTTTATTTTTAATTCCGTAAAAATAGTTTTAATCATTGTGTAGTGTTCGCTTAAATATAAGAAATCATTATAAAATTTTAGTAACTTAATTATGTCGTTTGAGTGACAAGGATCATTAAGATAGTCGGTGATTTCATCTAAAATAATTTGTTTTAATGATGTTAGACATCTTATTTATGGTCTATAGTTTTGCGAACTTTGTCTTAAAATGTGATTTTAATTATAAAAATAATGTATATAAATTGCCGAGTACAGGCAGCATAAAATTATCAACTAGCCAATATAATCTCAAATCCGAAACTGAGTGCCGGTATAATTGCATAAATGCATGCGTGAGACATTCTATCTTAACCCTCAGAGGAGACAACGCATCTGAGTATCTGAAGTCTTCATTGGGAGAAGTTATCGACAGGTGTCCATGGACTGAAGTACATACTAGTGTTATCAGCGAAATTTGTTCTCAAGCGACAACTATCCAATATAAAACAGGGACAAGAAGATTGTGGTAAATATCACGGTTATAGTGATGGAAGGGTGTGAAAAACCTGGATCTGACAGCAAATCTCAGATTAAAGAAACCTTCGTTAGAGAAAACGTCTTTTACGTAGTAGAGCCATATTACTGCTATATTGTGGTTGTAGCACAAAACGCTCGGCTCGAACGTGAAAGTACCACACTCTCACAGAATACCAGCGTAAAATAGCAGCTTTATACTGCCGTATTTTTTTATTTTTTGGACCTTTTTTATTTGAAATGGTCAATCTGTACGTATTTTGATTATTAACCAATAATAGATGTAGATGTCTATGACCCACAGTATCCATTTACTCTCAGGTGGACTGTGTGTTCGTTTGTGAACGTTATTCTATAAAATCATTATGGACTGTTACAGGATTTTATTGATATTCGTTCAATGTGTTACGCAATTGATAATTCTGAGAATATAATATGTGAATATATAATAAATGAGAATATTATAAGAATGTTTTTATTATTTTTAAATTAGATCGAGAAAGCTGATATTTAATTAAAATACTCAAAATTATTTCAGTACTGTTTTTTTATCTGATTCCATTTTACGAAATTGGTTTAGAGAAAACTAACTTGTTTCAAATAAGTTGTTGCAAACCACAAAGCTATTATAAGAACCCAAAGAGCTCCATCAACTTTCCTAGCGTCGGTCTAAAAACAAGAGACACAGAGTACTGTACAAGACTATTAGAAACAAATTACCTCGAGGGAGCTGCATGTTATTCTTTTTTTAAGACACACAAAATAATTTGTTCTATGCTTAAAACTTCTTTGGTAGTTTCCTTTGAGAGATTGACGATTTTACTTTTGAATACAATTAACACACCTACACAGCTGTCGTTTGTTGACCGCGTGAGTGAAATCTATTTTCTTTTTTTTAACGTGCACACATTCCAAATACGTAATGTGGCTCATAAACATCGACAGCAATCCTCGGTTATTAATCAAAATGCAGATGCGTCTTCACTCCTAAGGACTAATATAGAACGCCTTATTTCCAGTAAAAAGTGTCTCCGATTCCCTACACTCACTGTACGAAACACAGCAGCATTATGCTCCTACTTTATGCTACTTTATCCTGTAAGAGCGTTAGTGCGGCCGCCCACCTTTGGCTTGAGTTTTCCTCTATCGCCACTTACGATACCCACGGGACGACATGGGCTAGTGGATATTCTCATTCCGCCACTACATATGAAGAAACACAACGGGGACTTTTTAATGAAAATTTACAGTGAAATGTATACAATTCAATATGAAACATTTACAAACAGCATGGCAATGTTTACCTCATTCCCTGAGGTTATATTAATCATGTAAATTTAGATATTATTCTGAATCTTTTCAAAAAACAGATTGGGTTTTATAAAATTATTAAACATTCTGATAGATATTAAATATATAGAATTGCCGACGGCGAGACCGTATGCAAGGAGAAGGAACTCCACGGGAGGTTCTACAAAGCTCTTCATGATCTTTTCGTAGCCACAGTAGCCTCCCTCCACTGGCTACGCTTTGGTGACCTCTTCGGGGAAACCGAGGGTTTTTTATGTGCAATACAGAATCAGGTTGTAAAGACCAACAACTATCAGAGATACATACTAAAGGGTGGCGCCGTCGACATCTGTCGAACTTGTCGCCATCCCGGTGAGTCGAGAGTAGTGTTTAGATCTTAAAGATTTCTGTGAGTTAGTAGTAAAAGAATCCCAAAGTGTACTTCAAGAAATGTCCTAAAATAAGTACTGAAATATAATGCCGACGCACTATGTAGCACTAATGACCCTTGACTTATAGCATCTTCTGCGTATACCCTTGAGAAGGTCTAATAATTAATGTGCGCTGTCTGAGAGTTTCAAGCAGACATAAAGACAAAAAAAATTAAGGATTTCTTAGAACTTTACTCATTTATAGAGATTCACATAAACAACACTAAGGTAATAGAATAGTAGTAAAATAGTCTTATCTCTATAGTATATGATTATAATCTATGGTCTTATCCCACCAACTAAGCTGGGGTGTATTAACTAAGGTAAGTAATTCTGTGTCCTTCTCCCAATAGACATGCTTGTCATGACAGCCTGATACGAATTTCTTTCATATATGTCTTTCAAAAATTTACATTGTGTCGACGTGCGATTAATAGGTTACGCAAGCATTTTAAAATAGGTAGATAATACTTATTAAATGAAAGGAAAAAAATGTATTTGGCAACATAATGATAACGCCGTATAGTACGTAATAATCTCCATTTTAACGTTAATAAGTAGAACTAGACGTTGCCGAACGTTACGAAAAGGGGTCGCAATAAGCTTTTGGCGTGGCAAACCACAGCCACTGTTTTTCACTGTAGCCTGTTTCGTCTCCTTCGAGTAGTTCGAGCAGTTTTAATATAATTTTAAATAAATCCTTACAATAAATAGCAAAACAATAAACACGAGACTAGAATAGAAACTACATAACTTGTGTTCTAACTATTAAGCTTAAAATGTAGACACAATAAAAGGATAGCGATAAAACTTAAATACAATGCCTAAATGTTTGATCTGTTCCTTATCTTTAAAATTTATGTACAATTTCCACGGCTATCAAAAATCCTTTACTGAACATAATCCTTCCCCATAGATTTTCTTAAAGAAGGAATATTCACCATATTCATTCAGTGATAAACACATACTCTATGGTCGTCGCATGAGTAAACAAGTTAAATAAAGCCCTCTGTAAATTTTATCTAATAAAAATAGTTAAAGTAAATTATTAGTCATATCTTTTGTTTAATTAGTCAAAGTGAAATCTAAATAACAAGTGAAAATGAAATCCAAAAAAAAACATAATTGAATAAAACTAAATTTACGGATTTTAACGCGTTTATTTCACTACTTTTACTTATTTTTAATTCCCTAAGTTTCGGGTGCTTTACAGCACCCATGGTCACGGGAGGGACTGAGATGTTTGACGTCCCAATGTAATAGTTAGTCCTGCTATCTATGAAATTGGGACGTCAAACATCTCAGTCCCCCGTGACCATGGGTGCTTTAAAGCACCCGAAACGTCGGGAATTAAAAATAAGTAAAAGTAGTGAAATGAACGCGATAAAATCCGTAAATTTAGTTTTATTCAATGTGTAGTGTTCGAGTAAATTTAAGAAATCATTATAAAAACATAATTATAACAGCTAAAACAAAAATAAACAATAATTTGTCGAATTGATGTTCAAGTCACTTTGACTTGAACATCAATTCGACATAAGAATTATTAAAGGGTTTTTGACTCTAAAAGTGCTTAAAAGCCTTGTAAATCCCTATGGACAACAGTTTATAGTGAATAAAATAATTTTCCAGTGCATAAAAAGATCAAATAATCTTTTGAAAAGTGTGTGTGGTAAATATAAATCGTTACAAAATTCATAAACCGGTCAACTCATTCGTAAACAAAAATATTGTTACGAGCTTGAGGTTCGTGACGATAAAATCTGCCGACTGAATTACCAAAATTTACGTTTTAATTTTCTTTACACCAATTAAAACTTAAAACACTAATAATTAATCACACTGATTCACTTTATTCCGCTCCGAAGCTTCGCTTGTCTCGCCAAATTCAATACTTCCCCGATCGCATCTTGCAGCGCCTATAAATACACATTATCACCAAAACATTCAGAATATTCAAGTAAATACGCGCACCAATCGACAAGGCAACGAAAGTTCGAATGTCAGCTTCTAGAAGCTTAGTTCTTCGTTTCGATACTAGATGGAGCTGTCGGTTAAAAGATTAGTGATGTCACTTTCTGGAAAGCTCTCCTTGCTCCGTTACCCGACACAGATAGCACTAGTGCCGGGTACATGACGTCAACTTAGGCGCGCAACACTGCCCCCTCCTAAGACATGCTCGACCCGAGCATTATCGGCGCCATAATAACGCACCAGGCGATCCACATGGACGATCTTAGGAGTCCCTCTTGCGCCTTTCTGTAACGGCTCCGCAATGTCAAGGGCTATCCTATCCCATGGTGCAGCAACATTGTACAATTTCGATGCTCCTCTACTACGTGTCTGAGGTCCCCTCACAGCCGCACAAGTTGTACATGTACGACACCAATCCTCGACATCGTCACGATAATGAACCCAGTAAAACTGTTCTCGGACCTTCAGTAGAGTTCGTTTAACTCCCAGATGGACTCCTGAATGACCATTATGGCACAGCTGTAGAACATTCGGCACTCTAGCTTTAGGGACGACCATCCGCAAACGACAGCTGTCTCCTCGACCATTGTCCCATTTACGGCACAGGACTCCATCCTGAATCAGCAAGCTGTCCCATTGGGCCCAATAGCTTTTCGTGGTTGAACTCGTCGCTGAGACGTCGCTCCACTTAGGCTTGGTAGCACGGGCCTTCATCCATTCCAGAATCGGCTTGATGTCCGGATCTTCCTGCTGTGCATGTCGTAGGCTGTCCTTCCACTCGTTGCTGAGGTGGTCCGTCTTGAGCATCCTCACGGATACCACTTCCTTACTCTCTTGCCTATTACAATGTTTCCAATCCTCAGGACAAGGTCTTCTTGACAATGCATCAGCGTTGCCATGAGATTTCCCGCTGCGATGTCTGCTAGTAAAGTCGTATCTCGGCTGCTGCTGGGCGGTGATGTTAGCCGCACTTCCCTTCTGAGATCGTTCACCTTCCCTTTCTAGGGTTCGCTTAGGGCAGCTGGATCGGAGATGGCCCCCTTCCCCACAGCCATAGCACCTAGGGCTGTATCCTTTAATGTGGGCGCGAACCGTAACTGCTGCAACCTCCCTAGCGCGAGGGGAACGATGATCCTGTCGCACGGCTTCCACCTCCAGTGCATGGGCCAAGGCATCCTTAAGCGTCTCGTGGTGCCCGAGCCTCACAGCAGCTCTGACTTCAAGGTCGCGGATGCCGTCGATGAATGTCTGAACCAGGTTCCCTTCAATGAGCGCAGGTACAGACTGGTATGCTTTTCGAACCATCTTCTCCACCTCAAGGGCCCACTGCTGCAGGTTTTCGTTGCTGCGTTACACGCGATCTTTAAGCTGCGCGCGAAAGATGTGTTCCAGGTGAGCGTCGCCATATCTCGTCTCCAACGCCTCAAGGAGTTGCTTGTAGGTCACTTTATTACCGAGAGCTTCCAACACAGTTAAGGCTTGGTCGCGTAGGCCTAGGTAAGCTTCTTGCCAGATAATCTGAGTTCGTCGATATAATACCTGACACAGATGGCGCTAGTGCCTGGTGCATGACGTCAACTTAGGCGCGCAACAATATTGTATGACATCTATCGACGTGTAGCTAAACTAGCAAAGTTGATCGATATTATAATACTAATATGGTACTGTGATAAGTCAAAAGAGGGCAATAAATAACATTATATACAGAAACAAAATAAAGGCTTGAAATAGAGACTGAAATGGAGTACCAAAATGTTACCTTTCGTTCTCAAAAGACCAAAAAATTAAATGAATCACTAAACTTGTCATTTATATCGACGAACTCAGATTATCTGGCAAGAAGCTTACTATATTTATCCACTGCACAGTTATATAACGAGGACTGTGAGTGCTACAAAGAGCAAATATTAAAATTACAGGAGCATTTACAAAATAGATAAGTTAAACTCGGAAAACAGCAATCTAATACAGCAAATTAATGAACATGAACGGAAAATTCTGCATTTAAAACAAATTTGTACAGGTTCACCATACGTTAAAAAAATTACTTATTCTATAATAACGAAGAAAATGCAAAAAAATCTGCAAGAAAATAATTTGAACACGAGTAGTGATCTTGGACTAAAAATAGATGACGAGATTATACCAACAGATGGTGGCACCAGTAACACGCATACAACAACAAAATATATTGTCTGAAGTGGTTCCAGAAACTCAAAATGCACCAGGATGTGGCGTTGATATACAATAAATGTCATTGTATAACTTCAGCCACAATCAACCACAAGATGGCACTAGGAACTTAGCAAATATTAATGTACAGAACAACCGAAGAATATTTATTATTGGAGAACAGCGGTGCATGGGTCTTTGTAAAAAGCTAACAATTTCGAGGGATACAAATAAATACGTAAAATACAAAATGTATTACTTTATAAAACCATTTGCTAAGTGTAATGAGTCGTTGAAACCATGCTAGAATTTGGCCATATCAGAAAAATATTGGGTTATATTATGTATTGGTGAAAATGATGTAAACCCAAATCAAATCCATTTTCACTTGAAGAATAGTTTAGAATTGTTGACTAAATGTAATGTAATAATACTTAGCGTTACATACCTAAATGAAAAAAAATTAAATCACTTCTAAAATTTACAAGTCACACTTACCATAATTGCCATTTTTTTGATATATCTATATCTATATCATATATATATATATATATATATATATATATATATATATATATATATATATATATATATATATATATATATATATATAACCATAGAACTATGTCTAATTAAACTTTCCAAAAATAACTATCCGATACAGATTTTATGCTTTAGTGAAACTTTTATAAAAAGAGGGATGTGTCGCATATTACTATAAAGGGATATACAATGGGAAGTTACTATTCTAGGAAAACACAAAAGCGTGGTGGTACGTGCATTCTAACATCTCTCTCCGGCCATGTAATATAAGCTTATCATCGGACTGTGATAGTGAGGCAATAGAGGGTACACTTGTACTTGCGCATACACTCGGGCACTATAATGCTGTCCCACGCAGATGTTCAGTCCTCCGTTGAGACAGGCCGCCTGGACTAAACTTCGGTCTGTAGGACGTTATTATTATTACTACAGCCTATCAAAAGTGCCACTGCTGCACATAGTCCTCACCTTGCCCCAATTTATATATATAGAATAAGGGTGACAAGCGAGCACACAGTGTACCTAATAGTAAGTGGATGCTGTGATCCATACACATCTACATTCTATCCACGATTAAGAATCAAAATACAGATGTGTTTTTACCTTGAGGGCTAAGGTGTAGTTCGTCTTATCAAGATAAAAGGGAGCGGTTCTTTACATTCACCATTGTTACCGAAAAATGGGTCTCCAGTTATTTGGATTCACCATAATATAAACGCATTATTCTGGTGTTTCACGCTGGTATTCTGTGAGAAATAAAAACATAAGGAGTAATATATATGTTAACTTTTATATATTATATTTTTATGGTCTCTGTGACTGTCTTCGTAGTGTTATCACTGTCTTAAGGCCTAAGATTAAATGACAGAGAATTTTTTTAGCATTAAGTTTGTAAGGTTCAGTAAAGTTTAAATAAATAAATAAATAAGGATGAATGGAATCGTTTCAAACAATATAACATTATTTTTGTTATAAAACTGGGTAAATCCTTAGGGAAAAGAAATCCAATAAATCTCACTTTTCGAAATTCGTATTTCCCTCGTCATACATTTCTGGGGTAAAATGGTTAAAATGTTTGATCCGATTATAGACGAGAGCAAATTGTTATTATGTTATATATACGGTTATTTCAATGTTACAGTCACAACGATTTATTCATATCTACTCTCACGTGAACATTACTCTTTTCCTTATGGTTTTAGAATTTGGTTTTTACTGTTTTATTTTATCAACAAAACTACGTTATAGGAAAGTCACTTGAAACTACGAAAAACGCTTCGAAATAGAATAAAGACAAATCTCTTTCAAGATACATTTTATTACTTGTATTGAACTTTGATCCGGGACTTACTTTATATTCGCTCGAAGCTAATTCTAATAACAGCTTTTAGGAAGGGATTGTTTTTAAAAATCAAATGAACACTTAAATTAAATGCGAATGACTTCTGATTTCTTTCTTCATCTTCTTCTTCATTCATTACTGGTAATGGGTAGTAGAGAGGATTTGGATTCGTCTTGATCACCGGGACTGGTTTTAACGGAGGCTAGCAGATGCGCAGGACAAGATTATAGTGCCAGAGTGTATGCGCAAGCACAGATGCACTCACTATTCCCTCACTCTCATAGTCCGATGGAACGGTAATCTGACACGACCGGAGAGATCAGGATCAGAGATCATGCTTTCCGAGGCACTGGACTGAAACACCGCCAACTCCCTCCGGGCTGAGAATTTCTTGTCAGAAAAACCCAATAACGGATTTCGAACCAACCCGGGTTTCGAACCCGGGACCTCATGGTTAGCAACTGTGTGTACGGTACAAGACCAACGAGGCAATCAGTCAACGGGCCTCTTATTGTCGAGCAGCTGTCGGACATAAGTATTTATATAACCAAAAATAAAAACATAAAAAGGAATTAAACAAAATAGTTTTCTTATCTACACTAATATTATAAATAGGAAAAATGTGTTTGTTTGTATTGAATAGGCTGCAAAACTACTGGACCGATTCGAAAAATTCTTTCACCAATGGAATCCTACATTATCCCTGATGAATATAGGCTATAGTATATTTTCAAAAAGTTCGGGATCCGTATAAAAACTTCGTTAATATAACCCACGGCGTGAAGAAAATACCAAAAGAACCCTTATATCGCATACGCTGCGGTAACTATTGACAAAGTGATGTACTACAGTTATATAGAAGATATTTAGATCTACAAAAAAGTCCGCGATACCGATATGCTCGTATTACAGTTATGTCACAATAACTACTTTTTCATGTTAAAATATGCAAAGCCCCCCGAGTATGTGCAATGGGATGAGGCTACTTATTAAGGTAATGAAGGAAAATTTAACTGTAGCGACCATCATCACCGGCCTATCAGCTGGTCAACTACCTCATATACCGAGGATATTTTGCTGCCACAAAATAAAACAACATCAAATATAGTTTACTGGGAAGCTCTGAACTAATAAATTTATGTTTTGTAGATATTATCTTTTTACAAATAATATAATAATATTTTTAATAAAAATAAAATAATCAAAATTAAAAAAGAACAAAAAAATAAGTAAAAAATATTAACAAAAAAATCATCACTTCTTTACCTTAATATTATGAAGAAGAAAGATTTTTTTGTTCATTTGTTACTTTGTACCAAATAAGCTCCAAAAATACTGGACCAATTTTAATAATTTTTACCAATAGAAAGCTAAACTATTACAAAGTAACATAGGCTATAATTTATTTTCAAAAAAATTGGAGATCTGTGGCGGCGCTGTCGTCGCGCTACAAGAGAAACACACCGAAGCCTAAATCGCGCTATCAACATTCCGAATCATACACAGTATATATAGAACATCTCCAAACTATTACACGGAGCGTTGGCCGCTCCCCGGGCAGAACACCTTGCCCGGCGGAAGATCTCTTTCCTTCCACGGCCACAGATATTTAAGAAAATTGTAACCCACAGTAGCAAAATTTTGCCTACAAAATTCATTATTTGGCGTGCGCTGAGAAAACTTGATGATAAATAGAAATTATGTGCTACATGATTCACATACACACACTCATTATTACTAACTATCATAATTAAGTCACAATAGTAGCTTTTGTATTCTAAAATTTAATTAGATCACCGGCCGAAACAAAAGTCGGTTACAGTCGTATCGTAGTATTAATTCCTATTCAAATAAATAGTTTTATCATAATGAAAGAGTTAAGAAATAATTTGTACCTCTTTTTAAAGAGCATATTTTATTCTTTACTTTAGTAAAGTTGGAAATTTTAATATATCTAAACTTTGAGCAAAAAAAAAATCGATTAAAGATAAGAAATGTTCATATTTTGTGGCAGATTGCGCAAAAACTATATATGATATTGCTTTCGTATGTATAAAAGGTTGATAGAAAATTCATTATGAATCATATCGTACCTCCACACTTTTCATTACCATGTACAGTTATCTTTAAACTGAAAAAAAAAACGCGTTTTGGGGCACTTTCAGGGGCATTCATCCGGAAGAGGGGAGAGAGAGTGGATAAAATTTAACTTTGCTGTATAACATACATATGCCGAACAAACGACATTAAGTTTGCCAATTTTTTAGCCAAAATGATTGAACGAAATGAGCGAGGTGTCATGTCATGTCGCGCGGCGTATACGAGGGTGAAACCCTTGGGCACAGCTATATAAAATATTTTAAAAACAAAAACTATTGTATAATTTTTGTGTCTGTTTTTCTGTTTGTTCCGGTAATCTCCGAAATAGCTGAACCAATTTTGTCAGGACTTTCACTGGCACATGGATAGTAGTTGATGTTATAAGGAGTAATTTGGTCTTATTTTTATTTTAGAAAAAGAATTGGGGTCATTCGCAAAAAATTCAAATCCATGGAATTCAATCGTAATAAATTTCACGCGAACGAAATCGCGGGGAACAGCTAGTTTAACAATAAATACAATTAAAGTACTTTAACGCTGCCGCCCGTCGCAAGTCTGGATCTTTGACGTTTGACGTAAACGAGATGTTTATACCGCCATCTATCAGAAATCATAAAATGTTGTGGTATTTCCTAAACTCGTCTCTTACCACCCCCACGAGATGAAATGGAGTGATATAATCTCTTTCAACGTCACCACACGTAACTATGCGACTTAATTGCATTTGATTAGTTTCGAATTAAAATATCTTGTCATACATATATATACCGTATAGTGGCGGTGTTGGAACATTCTACTATCCCATATCGCCCTGTGGGTGTCGTAAGAGGCAACAGAGGAAAATTAAAACAGGTGCTGGGCAGCAGCATCTATCTGATGACAACTCATAATAATATATACTGCGGTTAGCAACCCGCCTGCCCACCGTAACAACTATGTCAAAATTCCCCCAAAGAGGCAATCTATGGGGGAGGCCTATGTTCAACAGTGGTCTTTTTTGGCTGTAATAGATAGATGGATATATAAAAATAGGTATTAAACCCATTGAAACATATGCAATCGAATCGGTTTTCATAGTGGATCAAAAGGAGTTGAAACACAAGTGATCAAAAATTAAATTCGGGTCCACTCTGGACTCCTACTTGTCAAAGGGCTCTACGGTAAAATTTATTCACTTACGAAGAATTGAAGGTACAAATAGATTTTAAGACTCGAAAATTGAAACAAGTGTAGTTTCAGATAATGCTCAGTTTTCTTATGTTTTTAAAAATTAATGTTATTCGATTTTTTTTAATATAAAGTTTACCCTTATATGAAAAAAAGCCACGTCCTCAATTAAGAATCATAATGCAGATGCGTTGTATCCCCTGAGAACTGAGATGAAAAGCTTCGTAGGGCTTCCGTTTTATTAAATTCATCATACGAAACACAGCAGGATAAAGCTACTATTTTACGACGGTATTCTGTGATAGCGTAGCGTAGTCCTTCCAGGCCGAGCCTACCAATTCATCCTACAACCATTATATGGCTGCAGTGTGGCTCTACCAAATATTTAAGAACGTAATTTTTTGAAAAACTTGCGTGGTGTGTTTGTGATTTTTTAAATTATTGTTAAAGATTCTTTCGGAGATTTTTTACAGGTAAAAATGTAAAACGAGCACGGAGCTTCCGCAACGGTAAGTGGATGCTTTCGTTAATACTAGATAAATAACATCGCTTCAAAATATACGATATCGTTGCACTTGTTCATAGGCGGCGGTAGTCACTTACCACCAAGTGAGCCGCATGCTCGTTTATCCCCTCTTCTTAAAAAAAGAGAAAAATGACAAAATAAATCAAAAAAATATATATATATATATATATATATATATATATATATATATATATATATATAATATATATATATTAAACCTTCCTCTTGAATCATTCTGTCCATTGATGAAACCGCAGAGATTTCATTTCATTTGACTTCTACCGCGTGTGAACGGCACACGTATTCTTTTAAAAATAAAATAAGGCTGGCAGACAAGCACACGTTCCACCTGATGGTAAGCAAATGCCGTCGCTCATAAAGATCTACATTTATTCTCGATTAAGAATCAAATCAAAACGCAAATGCGTTGTCACCCCTGAGGACTAAGTTAGAATGCGTGTGACAACCATAATATATAGCTACAGCGTGGCTCTACCACGTAAAAACTATTATCAAATAGTTTAAAAGCTTTTCTCGCGGCGGATGTATTAATATTTCATTAAATAAATTGAAAACACGCCAGGAGCGTGCGGTTTGCGGGAATGCTTAACGGGACATACTTCAGAGAGTGCAAATGGCAGCTCTTTTATTTTAACTGAAAGCATTAAATTTATACTGCCTTCACAATCGTGAAATTTAATACAATTGTGGCAATATATCTGAAATATAAATTTGACATAAAAGATATAGTGATAAATTGTAAGGTATGATTTATAGATGCATATAATTCTAGACGATATCGAATATATGAATACTGTACATGTACATTATTCATAGTTATTTGTAATATTATTCAAGTACTCAGAATGTGGTAGAATCGCTATATTGATTTTTTTATATTCACATAATTACTACACATTAAATGTAACTAATTTTACGCTTAATATTCAAAAGCTGAAGGTAGTCGGGCTAACTGTGAAGCCGGCTACATGTTGGCCGAGCGAAGGCGAGCGCCAACGTATAGACAGCCCATTAATTTGTCCAGCCTCGCCATTGCTTGTCGACGCTCGCCTAGCTGGCCGAGTGCAGGCGAACGCCAACGTGTATACGGTTCGTTTGGCGTGCCTTGCCGCCACTCGGGATTGCTCGCTACGACTCGTCCACTTCGGCTTGTCGTCCGTCCCGATGAGATATTGATTTTAATAAGTTGCAACTATAAAATAATTTCGACAATTTCACTATACTAACGAGGACATCTTTAAGTTTTTTTCTTTTACTGCGGAGTACACTGACATAATAATTATATGCACTTATTAAATAAATAGCAGAAGCAACAATAACTTCTATGTCGTCCATATCATATCAGTTCTCAATGACGACTAATTACGGCTAACATGTAGATAGCTCCACAAAAACTCGTGAATATTGGCCTTGGAATTGGTCTCTTTCGAACTTGACCAACGTGTAGACTGTAGCAATCGCAGTATATCAATTTGCCTACGCTCGCGTTGGCTGAGGCTTGGCCAACATGTTGTATTGCCGGTATGACATCGGGACGTCAAACACCTTAGACCCCCGTGACCACGTGTGCTGTAAAGCACCCGAAACATTGGGCATTAAATAGTTAAAATTAAATGCGATAAAACCAGTAAAATTAGTTTAGTTTAGTGGTAGAAACCCTATTCTACACAGATGTGCATTTTGTTCGATACCACCTTCATATCTATTTCTGCTGCGAAATAGCAGTAGTGTTAATATGCGAACAAACTTCTTAAATGCCTTACCCCCAGGACACTTTGTTTTTCTAGGAACAGTCAAATATATTCAAAAATGATTTAAAAACGGGCTTGTTTTATACTGATTTAACCTTTCAATCTCCATAAAAATCCCATGGAGTCGCATGCGCTCGGCAAATCTTAAAAATAAATCCTAAATATAAGTTTTAATGGTTTAAAGTGCTGTGTGTGTGCGCGGTAGATTCCGACAGCTTGAATTTTGACGG
Organism: Parnassius apollo; assembly: GCA_907164705.1. Taxonomy (NCBI): domain Eukaryota; kingdom Metazoa; phylum Arthropoda; class Insecta; order Lepidoptera; family Papilionidae; genus Parnassius; species Parnassius apollo. Next base: position 137,975 of record CAJQZP010001249.1, read on the forward strand.
AATAGCGCCGTGGTCCAATTCGACCGCTAAGAGATTGAAGGGTTAAAAAAAGAATGTTCTATTGTGTGTTACGAGATATTTTCCTCAGTTGTTGTATTTTAGGAGTAATCACAAACATATAAACTGGGAGAAATAATTGCACCCCTAACTGACAGAAAATGGGAGCTAAAGTTTCTAATGTCGGAGCTTTAATTCTTCTATAGATTATGTTTTAACATCGACATTTGAAGCTCGTATGTGACAATAGTTTTATTGTGTTTATTTTTTTTAAGTGGCTTTTAGTTTAAGAAATATCAACCCATATTGAAAAGTTGTAACAAGAGCCATATTACTTACAACTTATCGATTATCTTAACAACGAGTATGTTTGAACAATTCGGCGTGCTGCTGAGACTGCAAATATTAACTTAGTTACCAAAACATGGATGGAGTGTGTAATAAACTTATTAACAAAATAAATATATTTATAGTATCCGCACAGCTCAAATAAAACCACCTGTATCTGAAAACGAGATTTTACAACCAGTGCTCGTTGCCACTGATGACTTATGGATCTGAGAAGTGCGTTAACAAAATTATTTCAAAAAAATGTTACATGTTGCGTTCGAATTATGAGTATATTATCTATTTTATTAATGCCAGTAAATTATCACAAAGTTGAGTAAATAAGAAGATTTTTAAACAGCGCTTAAAATGAAAACCTTGACTCAAACCAATAAAAATATTCAACATTATTCTTATAGGCTTTTTTTGGTCATTACCTTAGAGTATAAACAAGCAAGCTACTTAAAATACTCTAAGGTCATTACACAATACCGAAAAAATACTGAAACTGAACGCAGCTCCAGGACATATGCAATAGTTGATAACGCTCTGGCGTAGCGCTTAGTACGTTGTAGTAATAAGTTTCTGTATTCATCTGTTCTTTAGTTTTTAAAAAGATAAATCGACTGTCTAATTTAACAGAAAGTTAATGTTTAAACATTTGAAGGTGGCCTTCGTTAACTGTGGCATTTAGTCACCCCACCACCACACCAAACCACATCACCAAACACCTCAGTCAAACCCGTGATGACCCTGGGTGTTGTAAATTATCCTAAACTTCGGGAATTTAAAAATGTTTTGATTCAAACTACTTTTACGGATTTTATCGGGTTTATTTATGTTATTTTTAATACTCGACATTTCGGGTGCTTTCCAGCACCCATGGTCACGGGGGACTGAGGTGACTGACGTCCCGATGTCAAAGTTAACCACGGAGTACCTTCAGCTTTTTAATTATTACCTTTGGTCCGATCTACGCAGAATGAACTAACTGTGTTTTGAAGTTTGGCAGTGGTATGCTTGGGTTTAGTTTTAATTTTATTAATTATAGGGTCCCAAGCAGGTTGAAATTGGGATGTTTTTTTTAATTTCAATAGCCTCAGGGCTGGCTCAGGGCTGACTATAGAAGTTAAAAAACATCCTAATTTCAATAGAGAAGGAGGCTGGGTACTACCACCTGCTTGGGACCCTATAATTAATAAAATTAAAACTAAACCCAAGCATACCACATAAGAATAAATTGGTTACAGTTACTCTCAGCGATAGAAATACCGATGTTGCCAATTACTATGCCGCTTGCCAATATCGGAAGTAATTCATGCATGTATAGGGTGTTATATACGAAATACGTATTACTGTCGTATTACGTTCCGAATTGTTTTAAATTGATTAGTTTATTGGTAAAGTCCGGAAAAATAATACAAATAAAAAGATGAATGTTCTTGAACTTATAATGCTACTAAAATAAATGTGCACGAGAGAGGTGTGTCAGGATCGCGCCAAATGGAAGTCCGTAGTCCTTTCCCTCTCAGTGACCGGCGTGAATGTTTATGTTTGTTTTCGTACGTTTTTTTAGTAGGAATACAATGTGAGGGAATCTGCCAATTAAAAAGTAAGTGTGACGTCACGTACTCCTCAAAATATGAAAATAAGAGTGAACGAGTACGTATTACGACTGATGAAATATAGATTTGAGATATGCTCATTAAATGCTGGTTGTATGAGGAAGCTTAAGGTTGCTTGATAACACACGCATTAGTATCAAAATAATCACTATATTTTACTTCACTGCCGAGTGAAACCCGTTAACGTTTATAGGTTGTAACTTTAACTTTTATAGATTTTTACATAATATTTATTGAAAGTCGTTATTTTTATTTATCGCTGGTTAAAAAAATACCTCCGCCCTAGGAAGGATCAGCAAGAAACCCAGCGGGATTATTTTTTGGATATATAATTTTACAATCATTTTGTACAATACATCCTTTGATTATATAAAAGGTATATAATCAAAGAATACGTCAAAAGAATAGAACAAGCATGATAGCGATCACCTTGTACCCAGGGGTTATTTTCATTCATGTGTCAGTCATTAATTATTTCTGTTCTTAACAACCGCATGGATTAATAATATCAGCGTAAGTTATTTTACTAGAGACCTTGTCGTGTGACCTTGTGCAAGTTTTCGTCTCTTAATTAATCTGTAATTGTCAGTGTCCATGTATAAATTAAATCGGAGACCAGTGCCAATCGGTAAGCCTGATAAACTGTTACAGGAAACGGCACGTGAATGGGCATGTTGATCTCTTTGTCAGCCATTGAGTTCATGTGAATATCTCTTAACTATCAAAGTTGAATAGCGTTTCAAAATTAGGATCGTAAAATTTTATTTACAGAAGCTGGCTATACTATAATATTTTACGATTTCTCCTTATAATTTTGTTTTTTGTTAGTCAATTTTGAAACTAATTCTATGTGTTATTTTGTCTGATGTTTGAATTTATATTATTACTAGTTGGTAAGACTCCTTTTTTGTCTCTCTGCTTTTTGGCCTGGGTAGGCATAACTTTTTACCTTTTACTGGTGCCAAATAGTACCGTTTGTAATAGTGATGAACATAAGCCTCCTCCATAGATTGCCTCATGGAGACAAGAAACAAATACAAACACTCAATAGACAAAATACTCAAAAATAAAAAATGGCAAAGGTAACTTTTTCACTTTGTGGCAACTTCACCATCAGTGTTTATAATGAAAATAATAGAATTGGTTATAAAAATAATAGGAATTGTGTGGAAGGTAAGTTTACTTCATAATATAATACACAACACTCAGAGTTAGGAATTGTTCCTTTAATCATGATGCAAATGCAAAGTTTACGTTTGTGGTAAAGTTGTCCTCCCCTTTTTATATTTTCCATACAAACTTGAAAACATGTGTTGGGGTTATCAAAAATCCTTGATTACGTACTTTAACTATATTTTTATTTAAATCTTGTCACAATATTTTCTTAAGCTTGTGGCGGCGCTGTCGTCGCGCCACAAGCGAAACACATCGATGCCTTAATCGCGCTATCAAAGTTCCAAAGTAAAACAGTATATATAGAATAGCTCCGAACTACCAACCTGTGCCACTGCGCCCTCTTTTCTGCCAAGGAGGGTTGCGTCCGTATACGGCTTAGAGATCTCTCGTCAGATTGGTAAGCGAATCCATAAAGGCGGTGTTTAGTGCGTAAAAGTCTCCGCATAACCACGCAGCCGGCTGCGTGGTATGCTATGAGCATTCACCGCCTCCCTCCCCCGCTTTCCGGAGGATTGCCCATATTTGCTTCGGGCGCAAAAAAAACTACCAACAGGAGCCTTGGCCACTGCACGGGCAGTACACCTTGCCCGGCGGGAGATGTCCCCTTTACCTTCAACGGCCACAGTGGTGACTAACTGACGTGATCTGAACACGAAAAACAAACCAACAGTCTTCGGAAACTACAACTTCAAGTCTTCGTCATTATCCTCAGGAGCAACTACCATTCACTCCTGAGAATCGTGTTCTGGAGTCTTCAGTTTATGCAAGCCAGTCCAACTTCTCTTCATCTCGACTCACCGAAGATTTATAAAGCAGATTTCTGGCACTTGCTCCGGCCTATCGTTCTCACCGGCATCACTTTCAAGTGCGTAGTACGGTATGCATTACACACCGGCATATCGTTCGCACCTGCGTCACTTACCCTTACGCACACAGCACGCTTTCCCCACCGGCATTAAGGACGCACCGGCAATCAGACTGCACTATCGACTTCCTGTCTGAGCAGGGGGGTGATGTGGCGGTGCTGTCGTCGCACCACAAGCGAAACACATCGATGCCTAAATCACGCTATCAAAGTTCCGAAGTTAAGAAGAACGCTAGTAAAACAGTATATATAAAATACCTCCAAAGTACCACTCGGAGCGTTGGCCACTCTCCGGGCAGAACACCTTGCCCGTCGGGAGATCTCCTCTTTTATAACACGGCTATAAGCTTATGTGATATATACATACGTGTCAAACAAAAACACTCTCCTCTAAAATCAAAAATCAAATTCGTGCAATAATAAACTTAAATCAATTATAGTATAGATAAAAAGGGCTTTTCTCAATCATTTTCAACAAGTATTCTTTTTTATTAGTCATCATCACCATTTTATTACAATCAGGTAAAAAATATTGCAATCAATCTAACTATTGATTTACCATAATAGCTTTATAAATGACACTGCTTTTGGGTGCAAATTAATATCAACACGTTAAGTTCAAATTATGGAACATGCTGAGTAGTAATAATATTATGAATTTCCTGCAGGGCAGTAGAATTAATACAGATTTTTTTTTTAATTACCCGACGTTTCGAACGCTTTACAGCACTCATGGTCACGGGCAGGACTGAGATGTTCAACGTCCATATGTCGTAGTTAACCGCGGTTACCATAGATTAAAATTTAACTTTTGTTCCGATATATGCTGTATGAACTTATGGTATCTTGAAGTCTTGCAGTTGTATGCTTGGGTTGGGATTTAATTTTATTTATTATAGGATCCCAAGCAGATGGTAGCACCCAGCCATCTTCTCTATTGAAATTAGGATGTTTTTTGATTTCAATAGCCTCGCGAATCATCCTTGGAAGGAATCGGTGTTCTTTAGCGAGGATCTGCGGTCTATCAAATCTGATGTAGTGACGGGGGCGATCCTGTACGTGTTCACAGACTGCAGACTTCCTGGAGCGTCGATTCTTCACATCAGCTATATGTTCTTTAACGCGGGTTTTTATTGATCTTTTAGTTTGTCCTATGTAGGAGAGACCACATTCACAATCAAGCTTGTACACTCCTGCATCTTGTAGAGGGATATTACACTTGACCGATGGTAAAAACTGACCAATCTTCTTCAGCGGCTTGAAGTATTTTTGATGGAAGCGCGCTTCAAGATGTAGCCGATCTTGTCAGTGACTCCTCTAACATATGGCAGTACAGCAGGTATACGCTCGACTGTGGCCGGCTTCACTCGTTCACTGTGACGTAGGCGCGGGACTCGAAGCTTGTTGTCATGCAAAACTTGCTTGACATGGTGGAGCTCTGCAGCCAGGTGTTTACTGTCACAGATCCCTCGTGCTCTCTGAAACAAAGATTTACCCACAGTAGCTAACTGTGAAGGATGGTGGTGAGAATTACCGTTTAAATATCTATCTGTATGGGTCTTTTTTCTATACACTTATATTATACTTATATGGCTCAAGGTGTTATCAGGATTCCGAATTACTAACACATCTAGAAAAGCTAAGGAATTGTTTGCCTCTAACTCCATTGTCAACTGAATTTTAGAATTTATAGAGTTAAGATGGTCTAAAAATGCAGTTACTTTATCTAAAGGTAGAATTGTGAAAGTGTCGTCTACGTACCGCTTGTAGAACCTTGGATTTATGGGAGAACTAAGCAGGGCTTTCTCCTCAAAGTCTTCCATGAATATGTCGGCGACAATGGGAGATACAGGTGAGCCCATCGCTACACCATCTACTTGCTTGTAGAAGTCCTCCTTCCACAATAGGTACCCAGATGTAAGGCAGTGTCTGAGTAATACTGCATATTCTACGGGCATGTTGTTTTCTCCCAGCCTTCTAGTTACAATTGAGATGCAGTATTCAACAGGTAAGCATGTAAACAATGACTGCACATCAAAACTGACCATAGTTTCAATGTCTGCTAGATGTAGGTCTTTAATCTCGCTGACAAAATGGTAGGAATCCTTTATGAGTGCTCTTGTATGTCCCCTGAGTGGTGAGAGGATTTTCGCTAAGTGTTGAGCCAATCTGTAAGTTGGTGAATCGATTTGGGTCACTATGGGACGTAATGGAGCATTGGGCTTGTGTATTTTTGGTAACCCATACAATTTTGGTGATTTGGCGCACGTAGGTATTATCCATTTTACGTCCAGATTTAATTTTACGGAGTGTTTTTTATGAGGTCACTAGTTGTTTTTAGTGTGCTATTTGTTGGGTCGTTTTTAACCTTTTTATAAGTACTTACATTCGACAAAAGTTCTTGTATTTTAGAATTATAATCTGACGTATCCATGACTACCGTGGCGTTTCCCTTATCTGCGCGGAGAATCGTAAGTTCGTGTTTATTGCGTAGGTTCTTTAACGCTATAAATTCGTCTTTGGGAAGATTCGGTTTAGGCACTGAACATCGACGTAACATAGACGAGATGTCTTGACGTATCGCCTCCAAATCTTCTTTCCGCATATTGTTTTTAAATAAACAGTCCTCGACTCTACAGATAATTTCTTCGTACGGTAATTTGCGGGGTGTAATTGCAAAGTTGAGGCCTTCGGATAAAACCCTAATTGTTGCATCATCCAGTGTTTGTTTTGACAGATTATAGAGCGCGATTAATTTATGATCTGTGTTTGTCAATGGTTGCTTTCGGTTCTGGCATTGATTCAGATGTTTGACATTTGACTTGTTCGTTAATTTTTGATATTTTTCTATATGTTTGTTTTTGCATTCATTATATTTACTAATTTCGCGTTTATTTAATGTTTCCATGCAAAAATTATAGTCAAACGTCGTTAAAACTTTCTTCAATTCACTGGATGATGTGTCTATGGATTTGTTTATGTCATATAGATCGGAGCGTTTTTGTTGGATTACCGTCCGTAACAACTTTTTACTCGCCTGATTTAAGATCTTAGCGCTTCCTCGAATGTCCTTTTTGGTTGATATTTTAACACACGTAGGAATGAGATTATGGTCACGGCATCTCTTCAAGAAATTTAAGGCTGTTAGATATCTTGCGCGCTTGGTCTTTAGATCTTCTAATCGGCGTATTTTATTTGCAATTACCAGTCCGTACTGGTTTACATAATGATTTCTTATATTTACGCGAACACTACACATTGAAATAATACTAGTTTTTACGGAATTTATCGCGTGAATTTAATGCACTTAATGCTGTGCTATTTAATGCACTAAATAGCACTTTTTAAACAATAAAGTGAACGTTGAGATCAGCGAATCTCGTTTTTGCTAAATAAATTAACAGTGAAAATAGCCAAGATGTCCGCGATTTAACATTTCTTGCACCTTTTCATAGAAAAACATGACCTTATATAGTATAAACTGGCTTAGGTTAGCTAAAAGCTCTGATAAATGTTTAACTTTCATCAATATCGTATCTATGATTAAAAGTTAATACAGTGATAAACATGTAACACAGAAACTGGCAAATCTTTGAACGCTAAGCCCAGTGAATAATGAACTACTTATTCATAATTTTCATAATGTATGTGAGGAATTAGTTTATTTTCTTACGTTTTCGTATGTGACTGTGAAGCATTTCCCAAATTGTAATATATATATATATATATATAGATTTTAAAATAATACCGAAATGTATCATGTTTATTAAAAATTCACTTGTTACACAATTACGCGAAACAACATTCTGTGGTCCTCTTTTTCAGAGCTATTTGCAAACATATTCACTTACTGTAAATAAAACAAGAAGGCTTAATAATACTTGTTACCTACATGATATTTCAGCAATATTAAAAGAATTACAAGGATTCTAAAGTCTAATTTTTCTAAGAACTTCAAAACAATGGGGCGCATATTGATTTAGTGATATATTTGATATTTGTAGCATTAAGCTTCGCTTCGGGACAAATACGTAATGCCCAGCTGAGGCTTAGGCAATTCGCCTTCGGGTATTACCGAGAGCTCTACCTCCAGCCAGGGTTTCAGTTTTCCGATCTCACCCACAATCCAGTCCTGGTGTGCCTTATTCATGCACGTTACCAGAATCCAACCTGGCTTGCGAGTGAAACCCGAAAATTTTGGCCCCATTCCCGGCTGCACCGGGTTGTCTTAGCGATGGCCCGTGTTAGTGCCCGGTGAACCAGCCTCATCTGGTCCACACTCATGGGATTCGAATTGCGCGGAGCCAGTTACGGCACTGAAGCTGAGCTTCTTCTCCTCCGTTGCCAGCTTCACAGTCTTCCTGGGCTGGTCTTTGGGGGACTCTTCCTCAGACCGACTGTTTTTTTTCGCCTTCGGAACTGGGGGAGGCTTGGGCAGAGGAATTTCGTCCCAAGGCTTCTTGCAGAGAGTGAGGGCCTCTTCGGCTCCAATCTCAGCTGCTATCAGCCTTCGGTACCTTTTCCTCGCAGCCTCACTAAGCTTATAAGGCCTGCGAAAAGCCTGCGAAAGAGAAAAAAAACAAAGTTTTCCGATAATTGAACTACTAGCTCAAAGCAACAAACACTATACAGATCTCTCAGGATTATTTTCTTTAGTTCTATACAGGCATAGTTGAGAGTCAAAGCTAGTGTTTATTAAATTATAAACATTTTTTCTCAATAATTTAAATATTCACTTTTCACTTTAGTACAGTTTAACGCAAATTCTTGATAGTACAATGTGAATAAATAATAAATTCTCAATGCTATCTCCATAAGCAGATTTTCATTGAGAGACCCAATTCAGTACCTAATAAATCTTTCAAAGTGATATGTTAAAGTGATATTTTGACTTGTAAAATATGTTTAAAAAATTATGGAAATCAAATTAAATTTCTTAGTCTTCCTGTTAGATAAAAGATTTTAATATAAGTTTTAAAAAGGCACGGGCGTAAAAAAATCAGCCGTAATGTTACACTGAAAATGTGTAAAAAAAAGAATATGGACGAGAGAGGGATCGGTATGTCCTCTTGAACTTGAACTTGGCTCAAGTAGTTGTTGTGACCAAAAATAGAAAAGATGTCACTCTTGATGGTACAACCTTGACCGATTTGTAGTAAGTCATTCCCGGTCAGTGACTCCATTATCATTCCAGTGTCAATGCAAAATATGCGCACTGTGCATTTCCCACAGCAAGAGAATAGCCACCTGTTATCGCATTGTAACTTAATCCGTCGCTCGCGACACGGCACCTCCTTTGTATGACACATTATTTTATCGTGTATGCTCAAGTTACAAATTGCTTGTTTTATTTGTAACTCATAAATCGGTTTATCTATAGAGAATAACAATCTGTTTGTCTGTGTATGGACACAATTTTGAATGTCGGATTCTGATAGCGTGAGGAGCAGGTCTCTTTGCAGATTGAATGCGATATAGGGTGTTATAAATTCCACAATGTAATTCTGCTGCGGAAGACTTATAGCCTTATCCAGCTCAAAGGTTTCCTTGTTGACCAGAGGAATCTTAATTTCGATAATCAGATAAGAGTTGCTCAGGTCACCACTTATCTTCATCAATTTGTATAGTTCCCTAAAGTCGTGCATATCGGCAGGCAAAGTCAGGTCATTTGGTATGTGTCTGTATATAATATTGAGCAGCTCTTCCAATTGTTCTGGAGGCAATAAGTGGGCGTCCATATGACCATTTGCAAGGTCTGTTAGGGTATTAATAACACTTTCCTGCAAGTGCCGAACATTAGTGATAATAATCATGGCTGACATGGATGCTGACAGGATATGTAGCTCGTCGTTATTCATTTTCTCTATTCGGTTGGTAGTGAAGGTTATAGTCTGTAGGTATTTCTGAACCAATCCAAACTGCTTGTTGATGATGGCTTCGTTTCTTTGAAGAATATTGTAATGTGCTTCTATGACACTTGTTTGGTATTCTCGCATAAAATGTTTGTAGCTTTCTGCGAATGATTCATTTTTGGACATCTTATTTTCCAAATTATAGAACTGTGCGATCGCCTTTGACTTTGATTCACCTAGATCTTGTTCGAATCCAGGCTTCATAGGAAGAGCAACCTCGTATCTTCCGTCAGGTAGGCGTCTTGTCGTAGATTGATAGAATTGCTCACAGTACTGTTCATCAGGTGTCAATTCAGCAGCTTAGTCACTGATTTCTTCGAGCTCCCAGTATTGAGAAATTTATGATAGGTCGGTTATCACAACGTGACACTTAAACGTTTACACGTTACCCGAGAAGATCCAGCCCAACCTCGTCTGTTCAGCTATTGGAGCCATGTTAGGACCTTTGATCAGGCCTCTCATGATGATCTCGGAGTATATGCTTGCGTCTAGTAGCAGATCAATAGGCCTAGAGATGTTGTACTCGGGATCAGCTAACTGTATGTGCTGCAAGTGTGGTCAGGACTCCCTACTGAACGACATGTTTGGCAGATTGTTGATGACGTGATTGATGACTAATGCTTGAGTTGTAAACTCATAGTCTTGGTAGATAGACTGGCATTCGAGCGTGACGACTCCCTTGCCGTACTTTGATCCATTTCCAATGCCAGATACAGATGCGTAGTACCGTTGTCGAGGCAAGCCCAGCATCTGAGCGGTGTTCTCAGAAATGAGTGAAATCTGAGAGCCTTGGTCTAAAAGACATCTCAAAGTGAAGTCCCTTCAAAAGCTTTGACCCTGACAGATAATGTTGTCAACAGGATCTCTTCGTCATCTGTAGCAACGTGATTCACGCTATGTTGTTTGTTTTCGGATCGCGTTGAAACTTGAGGTCTTTGCGTAACTGGAGCTGTAGGCATGTGCGATGACGACCCGGCGGGCGATTCGGCCGCCCGGATTACCGTCTGTTGATTAAGGTTCATATTTGCGTATGCGTCATGTAGCATTGTGTTATGACCCTTTTGACAGACTTTGCATCTTTTCGTCGACGTGCATATGTTATCGGTGTGTGCGTACAGACAATTGTGGCAAATATTGTGTTTCGTGACGACCCTTAGCCGCTCGTCCGGTGCAAACTTTAAGAATTTGCTGCATTTGTATAGGTAGTGTTACAAATCGGACAAATTGACGAGCATGTCGCAACAGCTTGAAATTCTCTGTTCGGGAATTTTCCATAGCGATGAACACCAGCATGTTGAAACTGAGGGTTATATGGTTTGTTGTTGATGATTTTCGGAGGATAAGATCTATTTGATGATGTTGAGATCTCTCGTTCCTTTTTACCTATTGGCTCTAAGGCGTCGAATTTGCTTTCTAGGAAGTCCATTAGCTCAGAAAGCGATGGTATGTCTCGCGGCGATTTTCGTGCCTCTTTTGTAGTCGCTGTATGTTTCAGCATCTAGCTTCTGTCGTGAAGCGACAATTAAAAACTAAATAACCTAACCTAACTACAACAAAACAACCAAAAATAAAATAAATTATTTAAAAATTTGAAAAAGATTTACAGTTTCTTTTTATAAAAAAAAGGTATGAAGGTGATGATGGGCTGTAATGATGATAGTGATTTACAATATTATTAAAAAAAAATAACAAAAATAAAGATACTGCAACGAAGTATGCACAGGCTATGCCTATGATAGGTGCACAGCGCCTGCTCTAGGTACACGCAGAATCTGGAGAAAGCACATGCAGCGTCTGGAGAAGGTACACGCAGCGCTTGGAGTAGGCACACGCAACGCCCGGAGCAGATACACGCAGCACCCGAAGTAGACACGCAGCGTCTGGAGTAGGTACACGTGGCGCTTGAAGTAGGCAAACACAACGTCCGGAGTAGACACACACAGCGTCCGGAGTAGACACGCAGCGTCTGGAGTAGGAACACGCAGCGCTTGAGACAAGCACGCTCAGCGGCTGAAGATAGCGCGGGCACTAATAGGTGGAGGCGTAGGCGTGGCTAGGCGACGACTTCAGGAGAAGGCTTGCAAGATCCCGAGGCAGTGCGGATAAAGCCTTTCAGAGGTGCTTCTCGTATCAAAGCTGAAGTGAGGACCTCTATCGGCCGATTCTTCGGCTTTTATCCTTTTTGACGGATCTGGGATAAGAACGAGAAATTATTTGAAATTATTTAAATTAAAAGCAAATTTTTGTAAATGGCCAAGAAGAAAAGAGTATTTTTGAAGTAAAAACATCAGGCCGGTAACAATATTTGAATAAAAATTGCCACGACAACCAGATAAACAACGATGTCAAAACATGTCAAATTTTGGTTTTAAGCTCGTAATACAGAAACGGCAAGATTTAAGTGAAAAATGAGATATTATTTATATAGGAAAAAAGGTAGCGCAAGAGCGCGCACGAAACCCGAAATTGTAGAGTTACGGAGAACTAAATAAAAGATCGAAAAAAGGTAGACTCCATTGACACCGATTTAAAAAGTGCTGATAACGTGAAAATACGAAGTGAAAATGATTTGTTATTGTGTTCTTATGAATTAAAAATATTACAGGATCCTATGGAAATAAAGGTGATGCAAAATATCCAGTTTTGAGGTGAATGTAGAAAATCAAAAACAGAATGGAAAAATAAAAATAAAGTAGTGTAAAATGATATGTAAGTATGTATGTAAGCATAACACTACATTTTCCCAGCGACAATTAAAAACTAACTAACCTAACCTAACTACAACAAAACAACCAAAAAATAAAATAAATTATTTAAAAATTTGAAAAGATTTACAGTTTCTTTTATAAAAAAAGGTATGAAGGTGATGATGGGCTGTAATGATGATAGTGATTTACAATATTATTAAAAAAAATAACAAAAATAAAGATACTGCAACGAAGTATGCACAGGCTATGCCTATGATAGGTGCACAGCGCCTGCTCTAGGTACACGCAGAATCTGGAGAAAGCACATGCAGCGTCTGGAGAAGGTACACGCAGCGCTTGGAGTAGGCACACGCAACGCCCGGAGCAGATACGGGGGAAAATGTAGTGTTATGCTTACATACATACTTACATATCATTTTACACTATTTTATTTTTATTTTTCCATTCTGTTTTTGATTTTCTACATTCACCTCAAAACTGGATATTTTGCATCACCTTTATTTCCATAGGATCCTGTAATATTTTTAATTCATAAGAACACAATAACAAATCATTTTCACTTCGTATTTTCACGTTATCAGCACTTTTTAAATCGGTGTCAATGGAGTCTACCTTTTTCGATCTTTTATTTAGTTCTCCGTAACTCTGCAATTTCGGGCTTCGTGCGCACTGTTGCGCTACCTTTTTTCCTATATAAATAATATCTAATTTTTCACTTAAATCTTGCCGTTTCTCTATTACGAGCCTAAAACCAAAATTTGACATGTTTTGACATCGTTGTTTATCTGGTTGTCATGGCAATTTTTATTCAAATATCGTTACCGGCCTGATGTTTTTACTTCAAAAATACTCTTTTCTTCTTGGCCATTTACAAAAATTTGCTTTTAATTTAAATAATTTCAAATAATTTCTCGTTCTTATCCCAGATCCGTCAAAAAGTATAAAAGCCGAAGAATCGGCCGATAGAGGTCCTCACTTCAGCTTTGATACGAGAAGCACCTCTTAAAGGCTTTATCCGCACTGCCTCGGGATCTTGCAAGCCTTCTCCTGAAGTCGTCGCCTAGCCACGCCTACGCCTCCACCTATTAGTGCCCGCGCTATCTTCGGCCGCTGAGCGTGCTTGTCTCAAGCGCTGCGTGTTCCTACTCCAGACGCTGCGTGTCTACTCCGGACGCTGTGTGTGTCTACTCCGGACGTTGTGTTTGCCTACTTCAAGCGCCACGTGTACCTACTCCAGACGCTGCGTGTCTACTCCGGGTGCTGCGTGTATCTGCTCCGGGCGTTGCGTGTGCCTACTCCAAGCGCTGCGTGTACCTTCTCCAGACGCTGCATGTGCTTTCTCCAGATTCTGCGTGTACCTAGAGCAGGCGCTGTGCACCTATCATAGGCATAGCCTGTGCATACTTCGTTGCAGTATCTTTATTTTTGTTATTTTTTTTAATAATATTGTAAATCACTATCATCATTACAGCCCATCATCACCTTCATACCTTTTTTTATAAAAGAAACTGTAAATCTTTTCAAATTTTTAAATAATTTATTTTATTTTTGGTTGTTTTGTTGTAGTTAGGTTAGGTTATTTAGTTTTTAATTGTCGCTTTACGACAATTTTGTAGTGTTATGCTTACATACATACTTACATATCATTTTACACTATTTTATTTTTATTTTTCCATTCTGTTTTTGATTTTCTACATTCACCTCAAAACTGGATATTTTGCATCACCTTTATTTCCATAGGATCCTGTAATATTTTTAATTCATAAGAACACAATAACAAATCATTTTCACTTCGTATTTTCACGTTATCAGCACTTTTTAAATCGGTGTCAATGGAGTCTACCTTTTTTCGATCTTTTATTTAGTTCTCCGTAACTCTGCAATTTCGGGCTTCGTGCGCACTGTTGCGCTACCTTTTTTCCTATATAAATAATATCTAATTTTTCACTTAAATCTTGCCGTTTCTCTATTACGAGCCTAAAACCAAAATTTGACATGTTTTGACATCGTTGTTTATCTGGTTGTCATGGCAATTTTTATTCAAATATCGTTACCGGCCTGATGTTTTTACTTCAAAAATACTCTTTTCTTCTTGGCCATTTACAAAAATTTGCTTTTAATTTAAATAATTTCAAATAATTTCTCGTTCTTATCCCAGATCCGTCAAAAAGTATAAAAGCCGAAGAATCGGCCGATAGAGGTCCTCACTTCAGCTTTGATACGAGAAGCACCTCTTAAAGGCTTTATCCGCACTGCCTCGGGATCTTGCAAGCCTTCTCCTGAAGTCGTCGCCTAGCCACGCCTACGCCTCCACCTATTAGTGCCCGCGCTATCTTCGGCCGCTGAGCGTGTTTGTCTCAAGCGCTGCGTGTTCCTACTCCAGACGCTGCGTGTCTACTCCGGACGCTGTGTGTGTCTACTCCGGACGTTGTGTTTGCCTACTTCAAGCGCCGCGTGTACCTACTCCAGACGCTGCGTGTCTACTCCGGGTGCTGCGCGTCTCTGCTCCGGGCGTTGCGTGGGCCTACTCCAAGCGCTGCGTGTACCTTCTCCAGACGCTGCATGTGCTTTCTCCAGATTCTGCGTGTACCTAGAGCAGGCGCTGCGCACCTATCATAGGCATAGCCTGTGCATACTTCGTTGCAGTATCTTTATTTTTGTTATTTTTTTTTAATAATATTGTAAATCACTATCATCATTACAGCCCATCATCACCTTCATACCTTTTTTTTATAAAAGAAACTGTAAATCTTTTCAAATTTTTAAATAATTTATTTTATTTTTGGTTGTTTTGTTGTAGTTAGGTTAGGTTATTTAGTTTTTAATTGTCGCTTCACGACAATTTGGCGCCCGACGTAAAAGTTCTTCTTTTCTTCACCTTAGCTACGCCTTATCCATTTCCTTTTGATTGAATTGCTTTCTCTTTCGTTCTTAACTCTTTATTTACTCATCCTTATCATAACTTCCAAATTCTAAAACAAAACTTCATCTAGTTTTTCAACTTATCTGGATTATATTTAGACCTACATATAACACTTACATTCATCACCTTAATATTTTTATTCTAGAGAACTTAAAGAGGTACTATCTTCCAAATTCTAAAACAAAACTTCATCTAGTTTTTCAACTTATCTGGATTATATTTAGACCTACATATAACACTTACATTCATCACCTTAATATTTTTATTCTAGAGAACTTAAAGAGGTACTATCTTCCAAATTCTAAAACAAAACTTCATCTAGTTTTTCAACTTATCTGGATTATATTTAGACCTACATATAACACTTCACTTACATTCATCACCTTAATATCTTTATTCTAGATAACTTAAAGAGGTACTATCTTCCAAATTCTAAAACAAAACTTCATCTAGTTTTTCAACTTATCTGGATTATATTTGGACCTGCATATAACACTTCACTTACATTCATCACTTTAATATTTTTATTCTAGATAACTTAAAGAGGTACAATTTTTAATTAAATTTTTATTTCTTATTCTTTATTTTATTTTATTACTTATTCTATTTGCACTTAACTAAAACAATGAAAAGGGTTATTGAGTACGAATTCCTTAATAAGGCCGAACTCGATTACGAAGTGAAGATTAGATGTGAGAAACCAGCTAATACTGTTTTGCATGACACTACATTTGTATATATGTTTGTATATTTGTATATTTGTATATATGTTTGTATATATGTATAATTGTTACCTGATTAATTTCTTTATCTTTATCTTCACTCAGGAGCGGATGACAACTCCTTAAATAAGCCTGAATGTTCTTTTAGTGATGTTGCTCATCTCTGGCTTTGAGCCCTACCGCTCTGGCCGTTCTTAATCTTTACTTAAGTCATAGCGGCTAAAGCTTGCTTAAGATTAATTTCTTTAACTTTATCTTCACTCAGGAGCGGATGACAACTCCTTAAATAAGCCTGGATGTCCTTTCAAAATGTTTTTTTTTCCACGCAGGAGCGGATGACAACTCCTTAAATAAGCCTGAATGTCCTTTCGAAAACACACTTTTAGAGTGGTAGTCATTGAATGTGAACTCCACCCTTACCTGAATGCAGATGATGAATGTAAGAGATAGTATATCTGATATTGCCTGGTGATGTCTGTTACTGCAAAGCTGTGTTTTTATGGTTTATTTTGGAATGTACATCTCAAAATTTTTGCTGAGTCAAAAATTTTCCAGGGTCGGGGGGAAAATGTAGTGTTATGCTTACATACATACTTACATATCATTTTACACTATTTTATTTTTATTTTTCCATTCTGTTTTTGATTTTCTACATTCACCTCAAAACTGGATATTTTGCATCACCTTTATTTCCATAGGATCCTGTAATATTTTTAATTCATAAGAACACAATAACAAATCATTTTCACTTCGTATTTTCACGTTATCAGCACTTTTTAAATCGGTGTCAATGGAGTCTACCTTTTTCGATCTTTTATTTAGTTCTCCGTAACTCTGCAATTTCGGGCTTCGTGCGCACTGTTGCGCTACCTTTTTTTCCTATATAAATAATATCTAATTTTTCACTTAAATCTTGCCGTTTCTCTATTACGAGCCTAAAACCAAAATTTGACATGTTTTGACATCGTTGTTTATCTGGTTGTCATGGCAATTTTTATTCAAATATCGTTACCGGCCTGATGTTTTTACTTCAAAAATACTCTTTTCTTCTTGGCCATTTACAAAAATTTGCTTTTAATTTAAATAATTTCAAATAATTTCTCGTTCTTATCCCAGATCCGTCAAAAAGTATAAAAGCCGAAGAATCGGCCGATAGAGGTCCTCACTTCAGCTTTGATACGAGAAGCACCTCTTAAAGGCTTTATCCGCACTGCCTCGGGATCTTGCAAGCCTTCTCCTGAAGTCGTCGCCTAGCCACGCCTACGCCTCCACCTATTAGTGCCCGCGCTATCTTCGGCCGCTGAGCGTGTTTGTCTCAAGCGCTGCGTGTTCCTACTCCAGACGCTGCGTGTCTACTCCGGACGCTGTGTGTGTCTACTCCGGACGTTGTGTTTGCCTACTTCAAGCGCCACGTGTACCTACTCCAGACGCTGCGTGTCTACTCCGGGTGCTGCGCGTATCTGCTCCGGGCGTTGCGTGGGCCTACTCCAAGCGCTGCGTGTACCTTCTCCAGACGCTGCATGTGCTTTCTCCAGATTCTGCGTGTACCTAGAGCAGGCGCTGCGCACCTATCATAGGCATAGCATGTGCATACTTCGTTGCAGTATCTTTATTTTTGTTATTTTTTTTTTAATAATATTGTAAATCACTATCATCATTACAGCCCATCATCACCTTCATACCTTTTTTTTATAAAAGAAACTGTAAATCTTTTCAAATTTTTAAATAATTTATTTTATTTTTGGTTGTTTTGTTGTAGTTAGGTTAGGTTATTTAGTTTTTAATTGTCGCTTTACGACATAGTGCCCGCGCTATCTTCGGCCGCTGAGCGTGCTTGTCTCAAGCGCTGCGTGTTCCTACTCCAGACGCTGCGTGTCTACTCCGGACGCTTGTGTGTGTCTACTCCGGACGTTGTGTTTGCCTACTTCAAGCGCCACGTGTACCTACTCCAGACGCTGCGTGTCTACTCCGGGTGCTGCGTGTATCTGCTCCGGGCGTTGCGTGTGCCTACTCCAAGCGCTGCGTGTACCTTCTCCAGACGCTGCATGTGCTTTCTCCAGATTCTGCGTGTACCTAGAGCAGGCGCTGTGCACCTATCATAGGCATAGCCTGTGCATACTTCGTTGCAGTATCTTTATTTTTGTTATTTTTTTTAATAATATTGTAAATCACTATCATCATTACAGCCCATCATCACCTTCATACCTTTTTTTTAGAAAAGAAACTGTAAATCTTTTCAAATTTTTAAATAATTTATTTTATTTTTGGTTGTTTTGTTGTAGTTAGGTTAGGTTATTTAGTTTTTAATTGTCGCTTTACGACAATTTGGCGCCCGACGTAAAAGTTCTTCTTTTCTTCACCTTAGCTACGCCTTATCCATTTCCTTTTGATTGAATTGCTTTCTCTTTCGTTCTTAACTCTTTATTTACTCATCCTTATCATATCTTCCAAATTCTAAAACAAAACTTCATCTAGTTTTTCAACTTATCTGGATTATATTTAGACCTACATATAACACTTACATTCATCACCTTAATATTTTTATTCTAGAGAACTAAAAGAGGTACTATCTTCCAAATTCTAAAACAAAACTTCATCTAGTTTTTCAACTTACCTGGATTATATTTAGACTTACATATAACACTTCACTTCATTCATCACTTTAATATTTTTATTCTAGATAACTTAAAGAGGTACAATTTTTAATTAAATTTTTATTTCTTATTCTTTATTTTATTTTATTACTTATTCTATTTGCACTTAACTAAAACAATGAAAAGGGTTATTGAGTACGAATTCCTTAATAAGGCCGAACTCGATTACGAAGTGAAGATTAGATGTGAGGAACCAGCTAATACTGTTTTGCATGACACTACATTTGTATATATGTTTGTATATTTGTATATGTGTTTGTATATTTGTATATGTGTTTGTATATATGTATAATTATTACCTGATTAATTTCTTTATCTTTATCTTCACTCAGGAGCGGATTACAACTCCTTAAATAAGCCTGAATGTACTTTTAGTGATGTTGCTCATCTCTGGCTTTGAGCCCTACCGCTCTGGCCGTTCTTAATCTTTACTTAAGTCATAGCGACTAAAGCTTGCTTAAGATTAATTTCTTTAACTTTATCTTCACTCAGGAGCGGATGACAACTCCTTAAATAAGCCTGGATGTCCTTTCGAATTTTTTTTTCCACGCAGGAGCGGATGACAACTCCTTAAATAAGCCTGAATGTCCTTTCGAAAACACACTTTTAGAGTGGTAGTCATTGAATGTGAACTCCACCCTTACCTGAATGCAGATGATGAATGTAAGAGATAGTATATCTGATATTGCCTGGTGATGTCTGTTACTGCAAAGCTGTGTTTTTATGGTTTATTTTGGAATGTACATCTCAAAATTTTTGCTGAGTCAAAAATTTTCCAGGGTCGGGGGTCCATTCTGTTTTTGATTTTCTACATTCACCTCAAAACTGGATATTTTGCATCACCTTTATTTCCATAGGATCCTGTAATATTTTTAATTCATAAGAACACAATAACAAATCATTTTCACTTCGTATTTTCACGTTATCAGCACTTTTTAAATCGGTGTCAATGGAGTCTACCTTTTTCGATCTTTTATTTAGTTCTCCGTAACTCTACAATTTCGGGTTTCGTGCGCGCTCTTGCGCTACCTTTTTTCCTATATAAATAATATCTCATTTTTCACTTAAATCTTGCCGTTTCTGTATTACGAGCTTAAAACCAAAATTTGACATGTTTTGACATCGTTGTTTATCTGGTTGTCGTGGCAATTTTTATTCAAATATTGTTACCGGCCTGATGTTTTTACTTCAAAAATACTCTTTTCTTCTTGGCCATTTACAAAAATTTGCTTTTAATTTAAATAATTTCAAATAATTTCTCGTTCTTATCCCAGATCCGTCAAAAAGGATAAAAGCCGAAGAATCGGCCGATAGAGGTCCTCACTTCAGCTTTGATACGAGAAGCACCTCTGAAAGGCTTTATCCGCACTGCCTCGGGATCTTGCAAGCCTTCTCCTGAAGTCGTCGCCTAGCCACGCCTACGCCTCCACCTATTAGTGCCCGCGCTATCTTCAGCCGCTGAGCGTGCTTGTCTCAAGCGCTGCGTGTTCCTACTCCAGACGCTGCGTGTCTACTCCGGACGCTGTGTGTGTCTACTCCGGACGTTGTGTTTGCCTACTTCAAGCGCCACGTGTACCTACTCCAGACGCTGCGTGTCTACTCCGGGTGCTGCGTGTATCTGCTCCGGGCGTTGCGTGTGCCTACTCTAAGCGCTGCGTGTACCTTCTCCAGACGCTGCATGTGCTTTCTCCAGATTCTGCGTGTACCTAGAGCAGGCGCTGTGCACCTATCATAGGCATAGCCTGTGCATACTTCGTTGCAGTATCTTTATTTTTGTTATTTTTTTTTAATAATATTGTAAATCACTATCATCATTACAGCCCATCATCACCTTCATACCTTTTTTTTTTTAAAAGAAACTGTAAATCTTTTCAAATTTTTAAATAATTTATTTTATTTTTGGTTGTTTTGTTGTAGTTAGGTTAGGTTATTTAGTTTTTAATTGTCGCTTCACGACAATTTGGCGCCCAACGTGGGGCACGAACCCACGACCCTGAGATTAAGAGTCTCATGCTCTACCGACTGAGCTAGCCGGGCACTAATAGGTGGAGGCGTAGGCGTGGCTAGGCGACGACTTCAGGAGAAGGCTTGCAAGATCCCGAGGCAGTGCGGATAAAGCCTTTCAGAGGTGCTTCTCGTATCAAAGCTGAAGTGAGGGCCTCTATCGGCCGATTCTTCGGCTTTTTATCCTTTTTGACGGATCTGGGATAAGAACGAGAAATTATTTGAAATTATTTAAATTAAAAGCAAATTTTTGTAAATGGCCAAGAAGAAAAGAGTATTTTTGAAGTAAAAACATCAGGCCGGTAACAATATTTGAATAAAAATTGCCACGACAACCAGATAAACAACGATGTCAAAACATGTCAAATTTTGGTTTTAAGCTCGTAATACAGAAACGGCAAGATTTAAGTGAAAAATGAGATATTATTTATATAGGAAAAAAGGTAGCGCAAGAGCGCGCACGAAACCCGAAATTGTAGAGTTACGGAGAACTAAATAAAAGATCGAAAAAGGTAGACTCCATTGACACCGATTTAAAAAGTGCTGATAACGTGAAAATACGAAGTGAAAATGATTTGTTATTGTGTTCTTATGAATTAAAAATATTACAGGATCCTATGGAAATAAAGGTGATGCAAAATATCCAGTTTTGAGGTGAATGTAGAAAATCAAAAACAGAATGGAAAAATAAAAATAAAGTAGTGTAAAATGATATGTAAGTATGTATGTAAGCATAACACTACACTTCTTCGCCATGATGTGTACTAGCAACGGATCTCAGGTACTTGTATCGATACCAAGGTTCTGTATGGCGTGGATACATTCCATGGACGTGTCGTAGAGGTGTCTGATCTCGTACGATGATTGCTTGTGAGCGACGGGTTGATTGAGACAAATCGCAATCTGTTTTGTAAATAACAGCGGGGGTTGTATTCTCATAGTCGGATAACTTATGGTTGTTTACTTGGTACTCGGCCCACTGTTTATCAAGGGCATCGAGTCGCTCGTTCAAGTACTTACGAGTCTTGCGTGTTGCGGAATCCTTGCTGAAGTTTCTCTCTATCTTCTTGATCGCTTCAACAATCTCCTGTTGGCGCTGAAGTAGATTTTCCATTATGCTTGTTCACTGTGTGACACTCCGAGGACGAAAAAAGGTACACTCTAAGTTCACTGCTCACCGAGTCTTAGCACTGTTCACTGTGTCAAATGTCGACGACAACTGTCCACTTTGATAGCAGCTGTAGCAGATGTTTGTCCAGCGGTCCAGGCCACTCTATATCTTCGCGAACCTAGTACGACCTTTTTTGCGCCTTCTCAATAAAACTGGTGGAATCCGCTTCTGGGAAGCCAGTCAACCGATTGGCAGTCGCACAAAATCCACAAAGAAAATAAAGTGACGTAAGCGTAGGAACCACTGTACCTGTATTTTCCAAATGTCGATGGAAATCCACAGATGTAATCTTGTCTTTTCGAAGGACCAAAAACACTGTAAGGTGTATACAGTATATAAGATGAATGAGTGCAGATGGGATGCAAGGGAAAGTTAGTGTACAAAACAAACCCAATGAAAGTCGATCTAACACTGAATTTAATGTAAAGAATTATAAATTGATCTATAGGCAAAAGTACGGAAGTTACATGATTTCACAAGTAACAAATGCATTGTTTCTGCGTGACCTAAATAAACGAGTCATTGAAATAAAATTACATAAAATATGTGCGGTAACCCGTACAAAAACATACAGTCGAATTGAGTACCTCCTACTTCTTGAAGTCGGTTCAAAATAATAATCAATTAAATCAGTTTACAATATGCAAAGAAGTCACGTAGCCTACATATAAATAAAACATAAAGATGATTAGCGAACTCTATCTATGCAAGATTATATATCCAAGTCTATGCAAGACCAACATTGTTCAGCACAAGAGTCAATAAGTTCATAGTAAAACCGCTCACCTGGATGTGCATTGAAGTCACCATGTCAAATATGTACGCGGATTCAACACCACAGCTCTCTATAATGGCACTAACCTCACTGAGACACTCAGTAAACTCTGGTATATTTTCACTTGAATCGGTTGGCATGTACACTGACATTACAAGGAATGACTTATCTTTGAGAACTATTTTGATTGCCGCGAGCCGTACACTACTACACGGTATCACCGACACCGACGTAAGCAGGTTCTTCCTCCACAGAAGAGCTACGCCGCCGTAAGGCCTCCTACGAAGCAACCAAGCTGAGGTGTCCACTGCGGACACACCTGTGTAGGCGAAATCATCATCTATAGATCCCAAGAACGAAATATCATGAGGCAGGAGCCATGTCTCTTGCAACGCCACCACGTCCGCTGTGCGACATATTTTTCTCACACAGTCTAATGATCTAATAACATTCTTGCAATTGAAGCTAACGAATTTTATTGTTTGTGTATTATTCATAATACATATATGTTATTCCTCGACAGACCCACGCTTTCTGAGCCTATTTTCACCAAAGTTGATAAAACGGCGATAAGCAATTCCATCAGGCCAAAAGTCATCCTTCAAAAATATATCTACTTTATGGTTAGGCACGTAGATCTTGTATGCATCATAATTTTTCTCTACCTTCGTAACCATTTTTTCCATAGTCACCTTTATGTTTACCTTATTCTCAATGTAATTCATTATGTCACACATGGACACCTCCTTCGACACGTTATAAACATAAATAGGAGTGTTGACAACCGCTGCTCTGAACTTTTGATTTGGCTCTGTTGAAGCTTTTCCTATATTTCCTACAAAGCGGTTTTTAAGTCTTTTACGTTGCACTGTTACCCATTTTTCATCAGAAGTCGGTTGTCTCCATACTCCGCCGCGCGCAATATCGGCTAACGATCGTTGTAAAGGTACTGCAGTACAACCGCCGGCCTTCGTGGTTGTGTGTTCGTCGCTCGCTTGCACCGAGCACGGCTGCGCGTGAGTCATCGTATCTGTGCCGCTCACTTGTTTAGGACGTTCTCGCCCAGCTGATTCACCAACCGCTAATTTTTGAAACGCTGATTCCTGCGTCTTGTTACCCTCCAATAAATTATCTGTGCCTAACATCGGCCGATACTCCCGTAATTGCTGAGGGGGTGGCTGATGCACAGGGGAAGTAATGTTAACATCCAGTAATGGATGTAACCCCATAGGTCCACTATCATAGGCAAAACTATTTAATAAGCCAACACCTCGTCTGGTATTTACGTTGTCAGTGAAATGGTTTACAACCGATGTTTTCTTCAGTGATTCAAGATCAAGCTTTATCTCCTCAAGCTGGCTAGTGGACACATATTGTTCTTTGATTACTTTTAATTTAGATTGGATTCTTACGATATCTTTGAGGAGCCGTGTTACATCGACGTGGTCAAATAGAACCGGGGGTAATTTGTGCAATTCCCGCGCGACAAAAATAGGGAATTCTTTAGGATCTGTCTCTTTGATAACACAGATGATATCTTCTATATCTCGCCGTGTCCCTCCCTGCCTCTTCCTGATTTTCTTACGCCTTGCAGTCGTTAAAGAATCGAATAAGAGATTCTTGGCGTTCACAATATCAACTTCCGAAAAAGCACTAGTACATATTTGTGCAATGCTAACTTCGTCTATCACATCCACTTTATTACAAATAAAAGCTAACACTTCGTTGATTACTACGTTGCAGTTAGGACATTTCACTAATTTAGACGACATTGCGAAATTACAATGCGCTCGATAATTGCGCGTGACACGACCGGTCGTTGACGCACGCGTCAAAAAAATGACGTTGATAGTATGTTTTAGGTTTCGGTGCATTAAGCTTGTGGCACGACGACAGTGCCGTCACAAAGATTATATATATTAGTCGTTTTAGTTGAAATTCGATATATTGAAATATATTCTACATGAACATTAAAGACGATTTGCAAATTTTCAACTAAAACATTCACTTTACAACTAAAGATAGCAGTGTTAAACTCAGATCCAGTAATTAAGGTAGGTAAGGTAAAGTGCAAATTTGCGGGTTTTGCTTCTAATTCACAGAAACTCAGTAACGAGAGCCGTAATCAAGACCCTTGCTTAAAACTTCTAGTTCAGTACTAAATTGTTATAGAAATGATAATAAAAATAAAGAGTTTATATGTCAAAAATTTCCTTAAAGTCGTTATTGACGACCGCTGCAAAAATGAATAATGGAAAAATAAATAATGTATTAAGCGTTTATAGAACTTACCAACACCTACAAAAAATTCCGCGAGAGAATATGGTCAACCACTATCATAGTAAAGTGACAATAAAAGCTTTTTGTTGTCTGTCTGTCTGCCTGCCAGTTCGTCTCTCTGAGCTAATCTTTGAAATGGCTGAACCGATTGTATTGAAACCTAAACTTGACTTGTAATGAAAGTAAACAGGAAACAATGCCAGATGTGATCTAGGATATATTTTATTCGAAAAACTTGAGACTTTTTTTTCTTCAAAAATAATCGAAATATTGATAAAATAAACGACGATAGATGATTATCTTCAATCTATATAACTCCAAATTATGATGATCTATTAATATTAAAAATAAAACTATACTTTTTTATTTTAAAAACTCGAATAATAAAGTAATAAAGCTGTCTGAAAAGTTCGTAACTTAATTTTGTAACCATCGTTCTTACTAGTAGTAACTTACTTATTATTTTATCGTTCTTTAATTTTCTAAAGTCTCATAAATCAAAGGGTAGACGATATATAAATAAAATTACAAAATCTAATAGGTTACTAAAACATTTACAAAATCAAGATCTATTTTATAGTAAACAAAAGGCAGAATAAAATCATTAGGTGGAAAATCTTAGGACCTGGCTAATGAAAAAAGAAGCTCACCCCCATGTAAATTTGTTAGAGGAATTAAAGTCGTTTACAAGAGACTGGGATAATTTTTTAAGAATCTATCATTTTCGTCTCTGATTCATCCTTTATTGCTGTGTATAGCTATATATAGTATAACTAACGCAAATAATCGAAAAGCAAAAAACTTTTATGAGCAATGGCGAAAACTGAGCGATTAACACACGTTATGATTATCGGCACAGTTTCCTCAGATTCTGTTTTATCTATTCAAATTTTCAGACTACTTCGTTCGATGGTAAAGTTTAAAAAATGTGATTATTTTTGAAAGAGAACAAAGTAAAACGATATTTGAAATAAGAATAGAAGGGGAGTTGATTGAGCCAAGTGGATGAGTTCGTGTATTTGAGACGTGTATTTAGCAGCGATGGTAGATATGATAAGGATGTAGATCGACGAGTTAACGCAGAAATAGAGCGAATGGGGCTCTACACTCTATTATGAAAAGCCATAATTTGTTAAAAAGGTACGTATGGCATTTCATAATTCTGTGTTAGTTCCTACTTTAATTTATGGTATTGAAAGTTGGATGTGGCAGAAGAAACACGAGAGTAGAACGAACGCGGGAGAAAAAAAAAACAAAGTTTTCCGATAATTGAACTACTAGCTCAAAGCAACAAACACTATACAGATCTCTCAGGATTATTTTCTTTAGTTCTATACAGACAAAGTCGAGAGTCAAAGCTAGTGTTCATTAAATTATAAACATTTTTTCTCAATAATTTAAATATTCACTTTTCACTTTAGTACAGATTAAATAGTAACGCAAATTGAATTAAATTGATAGTACGATGTCAATAAATAATAAATTCCCAATGCTATCTCGATAAGCAGATTTTCATTGAGAGACCCAATTCAGTACCTAATTAATCTTTCAAAGTGATATTTTGACTTGTAAAATATGTTTAAAAATTATGGAAATCAAATTAAATTTCTTAGTCTTCCTGTTAGATAAAAGATTTTAATATAAGTTTTAAAAAGGCACGGGCGTAAAAAAATCAGCCGTAATGTTACACTGAAAATGTGTAAAAAAAAGAATATGGACGAGAGAGGGAAACAAACCAGGAGATGGCCAGCAGCGTCCTTCTAATAATAAGTACAAAACAAAAGAACTGCGGTTTAAAATAAAAAAAAACCCGCAAGCCATTGGTGGCAACTATTGCAAATATCCACCGTAAGAGAAAATCTATCTGGGTGAAGCCCGATATACATAGATATGATGGAGCTAACGATGATAAGTGATCCGCCCGGCTGTCAACAGAGAAGCCCCTGCCAGCCGAATAGTAGAGATGAGGGATGATTTTGCGACAATAAGTATTGGCGCATATGTTCGTGAATATTTTAAGTTTTTTTCACAAGCCTACAGATTTACTTACGATATTTATCTTCACCACAAAGTAGTAAGTATAGATGGAAATAGAACTACATATTTCAATTAAGAATTAAATAATTGCTGGCGGGAATTGAAATTGTTTTACTTGCGTAAGTAACGAGTACTTAGCCCCTGAACTACCACCGCTCCAGAACTCGCAGTTAACCTGAACTGTATATTATATGTCACAAAGCATTTTCATCTGGTAAGCTTTGTGGCATTACTTGGGGGAGGCCTATGTTCAGCAGTGGATTTGTGAAGGGCTGTAATGATGATGATGATGATGTACATTATATGCGGACAAAAATGCTTATCAATTTCATTATTATCTCATTTTATAAAGTGACCCGTGACATACATATATTTTTGTGTGTGATGTAAGTAACATATCATATTCTACGAGCATGTTGTTTTCTTCCAGACTTCTAGTTAAAATTGAGATGCAGTCTTCAACAGGTACGCATGTGAACAATGACCTCAAAACTGATCATAGCTTCATTGTCTGTCTTTAATCTCGCTAATAAAATGATAGGAATTCTTTATGTGTACTCTTGTATGTCCCCTGAGCGGTGAAAAAATTTTCGCTAAGTGTTGAGCCAATCTGTAAGTTGATGAATCGATTTGGTTCACTAAGGGACATAGTGGAGCATTGGGTTGTGTATGTATATATATATATATATATATATATATATATATATATATATATATATATACATAAATACACAAGGGTCGATCAACATGGGCGTCTTCCCCAGAAAACATAATGTGTGGGCGCAATAGGGTCACGACCAACAAACAAAGTAATCTAGATCACGAACTAATTTAATTGATACAAAACACAACGAGTCATGTGACGGTTCCTAGCTCGATGTGATCCGTCCGGCTGTCAACAGAGAAGCGCTCTGCCAGCCGAATAGTAGAGATGAGGGATGATTAGACAATGGCGACAATAATACTGCGTGTGCCATATCTTTGCCTTTATTATAAACGACATGAAAGTCAAAACATTGTAAGTAGGCCCACCGCCTATGGACTCGCGGTAATCGATACACATTCTATATGAACCGTCGCGGTTTTTAACCAAAAGGGCCGGACTAGCAAACGGAGAACTACTCGGTCAATAATATTTGCACGCAGTAACTCATCTACACGTTCACGCATTATTTTTCTTTCTGCCGCGCTCAGTTGATAAGGTCGTCTTTGTATGGTCAAAGAAGGGTCAATTAATCGAATCACAAGTTAACCCGTTATTACGCGCGTTCGCGACATACCGGTAATAAAATAGTCCAAATATCCCTTTAAAACTGAAACAATCGCAGATTTATGATCGAAAGACATGTCGGTATCAATAACGGTCTAATTAAGCGCTGGCGATCGTTTAATTCAATTTTAAAAGCTATCCTTTGCAACTTCAAGTCGAACTGAGAAATGTGTGTGACTGTCGTTGCCACCACTATTTGTTCGACGGTATGATTCTTCCCACGATTAAGCAACAGTGACATGACTGCCATACGCAGCTAAAGCGTCACCTTCTTTGGGCTTGTACTTAACTTTATCAGTGTACCCGCAGGCGTTTCTGTGCTCACAAATCTTGCAATAAACAGCTTTTTAAAAAACAATCATCAAAATCGGTTCAGCCAGATAAAAGTTCTGAGTGTTACATAAAAACATACAGTCGAATTGAGTACCTCCTACTTCTTGAAGTCGGTTCAAAATAATAATCAATTAAATCAGTTTACAATATGCAAAGAAGTCACGTAGCCTACTATAAATAAACCATAAAGATGATTAGTGAACTCTTGTTTTGAAGTTACCTAATCATAAAGTTAATCTTAAAAATATAAAATACTCTTTCGTTTAATTTAATAATTCAGTCTGCAGTAAAAAAACAACCATAATGACGATAACTGTAAGCTTTACCAGACAGTACAGTACTTACAGTACAGCTTTAGCAGCGAAAAAACCATTTACCACTTTTATATTTTGACGCTTTTGTTAAAAAAAATTAAAATGAAAACGATAAAAAAATATTGAATTATCATTTGTTTTGAATACTTCCCGATTTATCACAATTAGAATTAAATTTACAATGGAAACACCACAAATACGTTTACTGTTTTTTTATTATGTGCGAGCAGCTATGCAGGTCTAGGTAAAGAGACCAGTATTACTGCGACCTAGAAGATCTATTGTGATCGCTGCTATGGCTATAGTTCACTGCTAAGCCCTCTGTCTTCAATGAATCGAAGGAGTTGCTTAGCCGTGAGCAATTTCACTTCTTCTGGGCGGAGTAGATAGTGTCCCAGATGAGTGTTACGTTTGCGCATTAAGGGTCCGCAATCGGTTAGAATGTGTAGAGGCGTTTCTTCGGTTATGGAACAGAACCGACACATCCTTGAGTTGCTTAGTCCCAGGATGGACATGTACTTTTTAAGACAACAGTGTCCAGTTAGGGCTCTTGCCAGAATGCGCAATTTATTTTTACTTAATCTCAGGGCTTCTGAAGCGAATTTAAGATCAAAAGCCCGGATTAAGGTTTTAGAATGTTTTAAGACTGGTGTGTCAGACCAGATCTTAAGTGATTTATTGTGATAAAGAGTTTCAAGGGTCAATCGGGCTAGGCTTCTTGAGATTCCACAAAATGGCTCGGATCCAAATTGTGTGCACTTTGAGCCCTCCCGTGCAAGTTTGTCGGCAAATTCGTTGCCTACAATACACTCGTGACCCGGAACCCATCTTAAAACGACCCTGTTGTTACAACCCAGGGCGTTTAAACGGGTCACGCAGTCTCCAACTAGCTTTGAGTTCACTAAGTTTGATCTCAGCGATAGCAGTGCTGCTTGATTATCAGAGTTTATGTAAATTTTATGGCTGACGTAGTGTTTTTGCAGATTGATTTCCGCACACCGAAGTATTGCGAAAATTTCTGCCTGGAAGATAGAGGTGTATCTACCCAAATTCATACTAAGTTTGAATTTGGGGCGTTCCCGTAAATTCCAAAGACTACGTCGAGGCCCATTTTAGACCCATCGGTTTACCATATGAGGCTACCGACCTCACAAATAACCTGGCCATTCAGCCAGTCTTCTCTGGAGGGTAATTACACTATATACTTTTTATCAAAAGCGTATAGTGGACGCATGATATCTGAGATCATGCATAAGACCGGTGATTCCTTAATTGAGTCGAGCATGGATCTCAATCTGTAAGAGAGCAAGCCCTGGGTGTTAATTCTATAAAAACTAGCCCTCGCCTCCTTGTCTAGATAGAGATCAAGGGGCGTTAGGCATAGAAGTGCATTAAGAGCGGCTCCAGGCGATGATCGCATAGCTCCAGTTGCCATTAGGCAGGCAGTCCTTTGTAGACTATTTAGTCTGTCTGCAGTCGTCTTTTGGTTGGCCTTGTTACATCAGACAATAGAGGCGTAGGTGAGAATCGGCCTCACTATGCTGCTGTACAGCCATAGGATCATACTGGGACGCAAGCCCCAGTTGTTCCCGACTAAACGACTGCACGTACCTAAAGAAATTTTTGCTTTATGGCATACGTTGCTAAGGTGAGAGTTCCACGTTAGTTTTTGATCAATTGTTACGCCCAAGTACTTAACTTCCGTGGAAAATGGTACTTCTTTGCCATTAAGTTTTGGTTGGACGAATTTGTCCAACCGCCTCTTTTTGGTAAAGGGTATTATAACAGTTTTATCAGAATTAACTGATAAACTGTTATCCCTACACCAGTTATTTATGGTGTTTAGGGCTCTTTGTATTATTGACGATAAAGTACTTTGGCAAAAGCCCCTTGCAATGATCTTAAGGTCATCAGCATAACCTAATGTGCTAATGCGTAGGTCTGCCATTTTGTACAATAGTTGATCAACCGCAAGAGTCCAAAGAAGGGGTGACAAAACACCTCCTTGTGGGCAGCCTCTTGTGGTTGCAACCTCAATCGAAATTTGAAACAGCGCTATTTTTGCCTTTCTGTTTGAGAGCATCGACTTCACCCATCTGATGGTTGTGGGGTCAACATTTTTATATGTTAGACCCCCAATCAGCAGTGATGTGGGGCTACTGTCGAAGGCGCTCTCAATATCTAGAAAGGCACAAAGAGCTATTTCTTTATCCTCCAGTGCTTTTTCGACCCTGTCAATGACACTGATC
Organism: Parnassius apollo; assembly: GCA_907164705.1. Classification (NCBI taxonomy): domain Eukaryota; kingdom Metazoa; phylum Arthropoda; class Insecta; order Lepidoptera; family Papilionidae; genus Parnassius; species Parnassius apollo. Next base: position 169,317 of record CAJQZP010001249.1, read on the forward strand.
AGGGCTGTTTCCGTAGCTTTGCCTCTGCGGTAAGCATGCTGGTTGTAATGTATGGGCCTCGTAGCTAGAGCTACATCCCTTATATATCTATAACCTTTTCCAATGTCTTAAGAAGAAAGGAAGACAGGCTTATAGGACTAAAGAACTTTGGTAAAGCGTAGTCCTTTCTACCAGCCTTAGGTATAAATAGAACTTTGACAATTATTCATCGTTCTGGAATATATCCCCATGCAAAACTTGCTCCGAAGATTTTCACCAGATAATGAAGAAGGATATCGATACCCCTCTGTAGTTCGATGGGAATTATTCCATCCTCCCCGCTTGATTTAAATGGTTCAAAGCAGTCAACAGCCCACTGCACCAGGTTTGGCCTTATTATCTTTGCAGCCCTACGCCAGTCCTCATTGCAAGGCCTTCGTAGGGCTCTGAAAGAGTTCAATGCTGAAGTCTTGTATGACCCTGGGAAATGGGTTGACGCTAGTAACTCCAATGTTTCTGTTTCACTATTAGTGAAGTTACCATCTGGCTTTTTAAAAAGCCCGATCTGATTAAGTTTAGCTTTCGATAGCATCTTGTGTAGTCTTGCACTGCGAGGCAAAGACTCAACTTCCTCGCATAGCTTCCTCCACGATGCTCTCTTTGCTTTCCTAATTTCTTTATTATATTCAGTTAGGGCTGCACTATAATTAACCCACTCTTTGGTTTTCTTAGCCCTATTAAATAGTTTCCTGGTTTTTTCCCTAAGGTCTTTCAGCTTAGAATTCCACCAAGAAACTTTTCGTGTTGAGGTCTTGGTTTTGACGGGACAACTGTCCTCGAAGGCTTCACGGATACCCACGGTTACTGTCTCCGTCGCTAACTCCAGACCTTCAATTGTTTTGATGCTTTTAGGAAACGTTTCCAAATTCCTCCTTAGGCTATCTCTATAGATACCCCAGGAGGTCGCTTTCGGATCCCTAAAAGTAACGGTTTCAAAGGATGGTGATGCTCCAATCACAAACTTAATGTGCTTGTGATCAGACATCGAGTTTTTGCTAATAACATGCCAGTCATTTATCCGCCTGGACATGTTATTGGTAGCAAAGGTTATGTCTAACACTTCTTGCCTAGCACGCGTTAAAAAGGTTGGTGTACAACCTAAGTTTAGGCTTACCAGGCGGTTGGAAATGAGAAAATCATAAAGGAGCTCACCTCTTTCGTTGATGTTGGTGCTTCCCCAGGCTGTGTGGTGAGCATTAGCATCACAACCCACCACAAGTTCGGCGTTGTGTTTTCGAGCGAACTCCGACACTCGCTCTAACTCGATGGTAGGATTTGCGTTCTCACCGGGAAGATAGGCTGAGCAAATGATTACTCTGGCCCCTGTGTATCCCTTGAGATTTATGAAGGCTGTAACCAGGTCATCATTGCTCGTTATCATTGCATACTCTGGAACAGCTAAATGTTCAATATTTTTGTTATAAATTATACAAGCTCTGGGCAGTAGGCCTTTGGTATTGACAAGAATCTTACCGGCAGCCGCCAATCCCAGAACTTGACCGTTGGCCTCGCAAGGCTCTTGCATAAGGGCGAGGTCAATGTTGTCCTCTGCAAAGCAAACTTCCACCACGGCAGAAGCAGCTACTGCATGGTGATGATTTTCTTGGAGGACCCTCGTCTTACCCTTGGGTTTAGCCATTTATGGGCGTGGGGGGGGGGGGGGGCAGGGGTCTTTTCAGCCTGTTGAGGACGAGGACGTCTTTTGCTGCGAACTTGACCCCCGCCTTACCTTTCTTCGAACCGCTCCCACCTCTCCTCCCCCCGGCCTGGACGACACCAGCGTAGGCCGTCGGACCGAGGCGAAATCTGCGCCTTGGGTCTTGTCACTCTCACCGGTGGCGTTCAGCCTCATCCCGAGAGGTGGAGGGCTAAGGGGATTGGGGTTGGGGTTGGGGCGGTTCGGGCTCCATTGCCGCGTCAGAGCCTCCCCTGACTTTAAAAGTTATCATCTTAAAGCCAAGGATGACTCTGCCGCCTGCCTTCCGAAGAGCCTCCGCCGATGGGTCGTTCAGAGAAAAGGTTACTAAGAACCCATTCTCCTCGTCCCTACGGTGGAGGATTCTCCAGAGCTCAGTATGGAGCCCTTCATTTTGTGCCCTCAACAGCATAGCCGCCTCATCTGTAGAGTCGGCTTCGCTGCGGGGCAAGTAGCTAATGCCCAGCGTAGGCTTAGGCAGTTCGCCCTCGGATATTACCGAGAGCTCTGCCTTCGTTCAGGGCTTTAGTTTTCCGATTTCACCCAGAATCCAGTCCTGGAATGCCTTATTCAGGCACGTTACCAGAATCCAACCTGGCTTGTGTGTGAAACCGGAAAATTTTGGGCCCATTCCCGGTTGCGACCCACAGGCCATCTTAGCGATGGCATGTGTTAGTGCCCGGTGGACCAGCCGCATCTGCTCCACACTCATAGGATTCGAATCGCGAATTCTTATACTCGCGGGCCAGCTACGCACTGAAGCTGAGCTTCTTCTCCTCCGTTGCCAGCTTCACAGTCTTCCTGGGCTGGTCTTTGGGGGACTCTTCCTCAGACCGACTGCTTTTTTTCGCCTTCGGAACTGGGGGAGGCTTGGGCAGAGGAATTTCGTTCCAAGGCTTCTTGCAGATAGTGAGAGCCTCTTCTCAGCTCTCAGCTGCTATCAGCCTTCGGTACCTTTTCCTCGCAGCCCCACTAAGCTTATAAGGCCTAGCGAACTTTTTCTTTTCCCCTCCCTGATTCGTTTCCGATTGTGGTTCGGCTGCAAACGTGCCCTCCACTTCACGGCTCGTCCCAGGTTGGGGCGCACTGTTGCAGGGTGTTGGTGAGGCTAAAAGAGCCTCTTCCAAACCTGCAGCTAATTCCATTAAAGGAGACTTCTCACTGACTTTTACCAAATTCATCCATTTTGTTCCCACGAGTAGCTAGGGAAATACTTGGTCAACCTCGGCAGAGCCCCGCATGCCGAGGAAGGGCTTAAATTCTACCCGAATCGCCCTGGTCTCGGGTAGGCACCTTTTGCGACTGGACTCCCTCGCCTGGACGCATCCATCGGCACGGTACGCTTGACACCTTGGATTGGTTTGGGATAGGAAAAGGGGGGAGGCATAAAAGAAAAGAAAAAGAGGATCGTCCGAGTGTTTCTGTTCTGTCTGTTTTCTATTGAACCAGACCAAATAACAGGCGGCAACCACGTGAAGGAGAACTCCTCAGACTTGCCCTGGGGATCAACACAACCTGCGCTCTCCCCCAGAGCCATACGCCAAACTGCTCGTCGGACAGGAGAGCAGAATAGGTGTTAATCTAGTCCTATTTATAATATCAAAATTTGGAGTATACTTACCCCCGCCCACGTTTACGGTTTAATTTTAAATGTAATTAACAAAATTGGTTAAAACCACATTTGCATGGGGTATAATCAAAATCAATTATGCGCGCATTGAGCTATTATGTACTACGTACAGAGGCAACACTGCATTCAGCTACTATGTTCCACTCAACTGCGGTGCATACACCGCACTTTAATCAGTCACTCGCTAAGCGCTTGTAGAGATGTCACGCGTTGTGTTGATTTAATAAAAATCTCTTGATAAAAATATGCCGTCGTGTGTACTTAGATATTGCACAAATAATTCAAGAAATGTCATTAAAAACGAAGGAATTACTTTTCATCGGTTAATAAGATACTTAATCAATAAAAAAGTATTATAGATTAATAATGAAACAAATTATTCCTAAGACGCCATCTCGTGTCATGGAATATAGATTATGAAATTAATATGTTCAGATGCGACATTTCTGTGGGTACTTAGGTATAGGACGAATATATTAATATACACATTTTTTGTAGAAATATTTATAAGTTATTATAATTAGGCTAAACTTTTCATATTTAAAATTATTTTATTTTTAAGTTTCCAAATCAAAGTCAAAGTGGAATAAATTGGTCTATTCATGATTAAAACTACTTTTACGGATTTTATCGCGTTTATTTTTACTTTTTATTTACTTTTATTTTTAATTCCCGACGTTTCGGGCGCTTTCCAGCACCCATGGTCACGGGGGACTAAGATGACTGACGTCCCGATGTCATTGTTAAACCCGGAGTACCTTCAGCTTTTTTAATTATTGTTTATGGTCCGATCTATGCAAAATGAACTGACTACGTCCTGAGGTCTTGCAGTGGTATGCTTGGGTTTAGTTTTAATTTTATTGATTATAGGATCCCAAGCAGGTGGTAGTACCCAGCCTCCTTCTCTATTGAAATTAGGATGTTTTTTAATTTCAATAGCCTCACGTATCATCCTTGGTAGGAATCGGTGTTCTTTCGCGAGGATTTGTGGTCTATCAAATCTGATGTAATGGTTGGGTCCGTCTAGGATATGATCACAAACTGCAGACTTCCCGGAACGTTGATGCTTCACATCAGCTATATGTTCTTTTACGCGGGTCCTAATTGATCTTTTTGTTTGTCCTATATAAGAGAGACCACATTCACAATCAAGCTTGTACACTCCTGCATCTTGTAGAGGAATATAAAAGTAGTTTTAATCATGTATAGTGTTCGCGTAAATATAAGAAATCATTATGTAAACCAGTACGGACTGGAAATAGCAAATAAAATACGCCGATTAGAAGATCTAAAGACCAAGCGCGCAAGATATTTAACAGCTTTAAATTTCTTGAAGAGATGCAGAGATCATAATCTCATTCCTACGTGTGTCAAGATATCCACTAAAAAAGACATTCGAGGAAGCGCTAAGATCTTAAATCAGGCTAGTAAAAAGTTGTTAATAACGGTGATTCAGCAAAAACGTACCGATCTATACTTCATAAGCAAAACCATAGACAATTCGTCCAGTGAATTAAAGAGAGTTTTATCGACATTTGATTATAAAAATTGCATGGAAACTTTAGATAAACGTGAAACAACTAAATACAATGAATGCAAAAATAAACACATTGATAAATACCATAAATTAACAACTAAATCAAATGTCCAACATACGAAATCGTTGACCACAGACACGAATCATAAACAACGCGCTGTCTACAACTTATCAAAACAAACACTGGACGACGCCACAATAAAAGTTTTAGAAAAAGGTATTAATTTCGCAATAACACCGCGAAAAATACCGTATGAGGACATTATCTGTAGTGTTGAGGACTGTCTGTATAAAAATAATATTGGTAATGAAGATTTAGAAGCCATACGTCAGGACATCTCGTCTATGTTACGTCGAAGTTCAGTGCCGAAATTAAATCTTCCCAAAAATGAATTTAACGCGTTGAAAAACTTACGCAACAGAACAGAGCTTACGATTCTCCGCGCAGATAAAGGAAATTCTACGGTTATAATGGATACGTCAGATTACAATTTTAAAATACAACAACTTTTGTCGGATGAAACTACTTACCGAAAGGTCAAAACAGATCCTACAACTAATACGCTTAAAACAACTAGCGATCTAATTAAGAAATACTCCGAAAAATTGAAACTGGACGTTAATTCGATAATACCTTCATGTACCAAACCACCGAAGTTGTACGGGTTACCAAAGATACACAAACCGAATGCTCCATTACGTCCAATAGTGAGTCAGATTGATTCGCCAACTTACAGATTGGCTCAATACTTAGCTAAAATATTATCACCACTCAGAGGACACACAAGAGCACACACTAAGGATTCAAACCATTTTGTCAGTGAGATAAAAGACCTACATCTTACTGACAATCAAACCATGGTCAGATTTGATGTTCAGTCTCTATTTACATGCCTACCTGTTGAAGACTGCATCTCAATTATAACTAGGAAACTAGAAGAAAATAACATGCCAGCAGAATATGCAGTATTACTAAGACATTGCCTTACATCTGGCTATCTATTGTGGAAGGAAGAGTTTTACAAGCAAGTAGATGGTGTTGCGATGGGCTCACCTGTATCTCCCATTGTCGCCGATATATTCATGGAAGACTTTGAGGAGAAAGCCCTCCTTACTGCACCTTTTACACCAAGGATCTACAAGCGGTACGTAGACGATACTTTCACAATATTACCATCAGACAAAGTAACTGCATTTTTAGAACATCTTAATTCCATAAACTCTAAAATCAAGCAAGTTTTGCACGACAACAAGCTTCGGGTCCCGCGCCTACGTCACAGTGACCGAGTGAAGCCGGCCACAGTCGAGCGTGTGCCTGCTGTACTACCATACGTCAGAGGTGTCACAGACAAGATTGGCTCTATCTTGAAGCGAGCTTCTATTAGAACATTCTACAAGCCGCCGAAGAAGATTAGTCAGTTCCTACCATCCGTCAAGTGTCATATGCCTCTACAAGATGCAGGAGTGTACAAGCTTGATTGTGAATGTGGTTTCTCTTATATAGGACAAACAAAAAGATTAATTAGGACCCTCGTAAAAGAACATATAGCTGATGTGAAGCATCAACGTTCCGGGAATTCTGCAGTTTGTGATCATATCCTAGACGGACCCAACCATTATATCAGATTTGATAGACCACAAATCCTCGCGAAATAACACCGATTCCTACCAAGGATGATACGTGAGGCTATTGAAATTAAAAAACATCCTAATTTCAATAGAGAAGGAGGCTGGGTACTACCACCTGCTTGGGATCCTATAATCAATAAAATTAAAACTAAACCCAAGCATACCACTGCAAGACCTCAGGACATAGTCAGTTCATTTTGCATAGATCGGACCATAAACAATAATTAAAAAAGCTGAAGGTACTCCGGGTTTAACAATGACATCGGGACGTCAGTCATCTCAGTCCCCCGTGACCATGGGTGCTGGAAAGCGCCCGAAACGTCGGGAATTAAAAATAAAAGTAAATAAAAAGTAAAAATAAACGCGATAAAATCCGTAAAAGTAGTTTTAATCATGTATAGTGTTCGCGTAAATATAAGAAATCATTAAATTGGTCTATTTTTAACTCTTGCGTGCCCAGCATTTATGAACAACTCTTATTCTAATTTAAATAAATATATTTGTAATTTAAATTTTATGTTAATACGTTTTGTTAAACATACATTTAGTATGTTTTTTATATTTGACATAGATTTAAAATACCGTTAAAATATTCAGATAAAAATCATTAAAATATAATTGTGATATAATATTATATTAAATAAGTAAATATAATATACAAAATAAATGACGATATTTAAATATTTTTCTCGATATAATTTACCCATTTAACAATACAATATACCATTAGCTACGGATCATTCTACCTATATTTATTCTATGATAAAAAAACAACCGCGCGAACTGTTCTACGACAACGAAGCTGTTCTAGTACGTAAGTACATATTACTTCAATGTATGTAAATTTTTGCCTAAGAGTGCGTCCGGGTAGGTAGCACCCTCTTACCTATTTCTGTCGCCAAATCAGTTCCTGCCTTCCGGTCTGAAGGTTATATAACGCCAATATAATTACAGGATGTGAGGTATTCCGCCTAAATCCTCAGACGTGACAACTCAACTGCAACCTTTTTTGCAGGTACCCATGGACGGCATTCGATACTTTTTATAATAGAAATACGGGTGACAAACGAGCACACAATCTACCTGATGGCAAATGGATGCTGTTGCCCATAAATGTACCAACAAATTTTCTCGATTAAGAATTAAAATGCAGATCCGTTGTCACCCCTAAGGACAAAGAATGGACCATCCTCACAGACGATAAGTCTTCAAAGGTGTCAAGGCAACCGTAGTTGGCTGCATCTGTCCATAGGCTACAGTAGTCACTGACAATCTGGTGGAATATGAGTATAAAAAAGAATAAAAATAAACGTAAGTATTCTTTTTTCCACCACTATTTTACGGACTTAAACGGGCCTTCTTCTCCTACTATAGGGAGGATTTTTCTAAATCGTAGTGATTAGCTGGTGCTCACTACATGGAGCGTAGACCTGGTAAGACATGCAGGAAGTTGATGGATTCAGGTGGGTTAGGATCGTACTTTGTAGCATTATTGGGAGAGGCCTATGTACATCAGTGGAGTTGTGATGGACTGTAATTATGATGAATGATATAGCGATTGGCAGATGGAACAACTATCTCAGTACCAGACGTCGCGCACCTACAATGTAAACTGTCGCTGATCTGTAAACTTAACATCTGGCGTAATCGAGATGGTTGTACTGACATCTGTCAGAAGTCATAAGACTTCTCTGGCATTTTTTTATAGTATTAGGGTCACAAACGAGCACACAGTTTAACTGATGGTAAGTGGTTGCTGTGGCATATAGACAGACACCTATATCTATCCTCGAATACGAATCAAAATGTAGATGCATTGTCACCCGTGAGGACTAAGATGAAATGCCTCGTTTCCCGAGAAATGTGTCTCCAGTTCTCTACACTGATTATACGAAACACAGAAGCATTAAGCTGCTATTTTACGCTGGTATTCTGTGACAGCAAGGTCCATCCGCGGTCGAGCCGATCCACTCGTGCTACGACTATACTACTAATAAAGCTGCAGCAAGGCCCTACCACGTAAACACATTTCTCATAATCACCGCTTACGACACCCACGGGACTAAATGTGGTAGAAGATGGGTTCTCTTACCCGCCAGGTACCTTTAATTAAGTAATAAACTTAATATAATTTTAGTATGATACCCCAGAAATAGAAAAACTGCAATTTACTTAAATATGTAATATCTGATGAATAAAACTAGATATTCGATATTTATTATTTTTACACAATATTTTTAAATTATTGTATAAAATTAATAAAAATTGTACGAAGAAAATATAGTAACGAATTTAGAACATAAATATGGATTCAAAATTAATGAAAAAAAAAAAGTTCCTAAATCGTATGCATATAAACAATAAAAAATATTTTATAAAAAAAACCAAACTAAGAAAGTTTTAAAATAAAATTTTAGACACAGATTTCTTTTGTATGCTAAAATAACGAGAAGTCTAATAAAAATGTAGTAAAAATGCTAATTAAGTTAATAAATTAAAGTAAGCGTTGCGAATGGTGAATATTTGTTTCGAATCTCGCTAACTCTTCCAAGTATTTCTTTAAATAGTGAAAAATTAATGAGATTTTTCTTTGGTGACACATTCATACCAACAAGAGCTGAAAACGAACGTAAAACATAAAAAAAACATAAGGACTTAAATAGTGAAGATCCTTTTATTTTGTTTTTTTTTTTCAGTTCAGCTTTGGAATATAAAACAGGAAAATACGTAATAATGATTTTGTCAAATTTTATATATCCATAATTTTTTGTATAAATCCAGGCTGTAATTATTTCTCTTGTAGCTTGGGATATACTGTGCGAAATTAATCAGAAAATTAAGGAAATTAATCAGGTTCATAATATTATTACGTTACTATTCTGTCAAAGCTCGGTTTGTCAGTCAGCGGGCTGCACATCTAACGGGGTATGTTTTTATTTAGAGAAAAGTCTGCTACTCTTCCCTTAAACCTTATTTCGTATAAGCCTGCTCCTTTACTATGCAATAATAATATATGTGCAGCGCAGTGATATTAATGCCATATCATGCTATATGTAGCCATTTCGTTGCTAAAATTATTTTATTGCAATGTAAGTAATCTCTGTATTGTTAGTACTTAACCTGTGTCGTACTGTAGCATAGAATAAAATTTCCTTCCTTCTTTCCTTTTTTCCTTTTCTCCTCCCTTCCTCCTAAAAACTAACGGTTTGAATTCTGCACAATGATTATATAACATAAAAACTTCTATAAAATGAATATAATTTCTACAGCTACATGATATATTTCTTTCCTCTACTTTTCACCATCGGACAACCAGACGGCAGGCGTGTCTTCACTTTTTTGCTTATGATATTCAGCGCACTCGAACCAAACGGTTTATTTCCTTTTTCGTAATGTATACAACAAAGAAGTGGAATAATATGCCACCGTCCGTATTTTTACTCGATAACAATCTAAGTGCCTTAAAGGCAAAAGCAAATAGGCTTCTACACTAAGAGAGTGCGCTTAACTATCTTCGGCTATATGGGGTTATTTTTCAAAGAGAAGTTAAATTTTAAAATTATGTTTAAATACATAAATAATGATATACCATTATTGCAGTTTTTGAAAAGAGGAGTAAATAAGGCTTCTAGTTTTATTTTCAATTATTCTAAATTGAATGTGATATATGGCAACAACGTTTTCGCCTGCCGATCTATCCTTACAAATGTATACGTGCGTAGTGAAGTCAGTTAAAATAATGCATTATCATACATTTTGAACTTAAAAGTTTAAAAATTTTTCTTAAAATACTGTTAAAATGCACAAATATTTTATTTGCGAATTGCGAATTGTGCTATGAATAAAAAAAATCGCCAAGTCCTTCGCGGGTCCGGTAGATCATTGTTATACGCGTATGAAAAGAAATTGCAAAAAGGTTGACCCTGCAGGTCATCCCTAGAACTTCCCGCTAATTTCAAATTTCATCAAATTATGTTGCGTCATGTTAAAAAAAACTTTTTTTTTCAAATTCGTTCTCCTTCAATATCTCACGAAAGAATGAACCGATTTTAATTTTCCAAACGGCATTCGACGTAATTTTTTGAGTATAAGAGCTGATTAGTTTTTGAAATCGAACGGTAAGCCGTTTAAAAATAATTAAAAGAAACGTTTTTTCAAAATTTTTATTATTAAAATTTCTCATAATCTCCGAGTTCGTATCAGTTCATATTATCACCAAATCTATTCCACATTGAGATCTTTAGAACGCCGTAAACCGCATCTCAATTGATCAAGACATTCAAAAGCTAACACACACATACACACATACACACACACACACACACACACACACACACACACACACACACACACATACACACATACACACACACACACACTCGTTCTCTCGTTCCTGCACCGCTTAGCACGTAATAAATAAGCAATTAAAATTGCTATTCACCATTTCATTGTTGCCGGCGAGGATTGTACTCATAATTCTCGTATTCTATGAACACACACACACACACACACACACACACACACACACACACACACACACACACGTATATATTTTAAAAAAATCATGACAATGAAAGCTTAATAAGTTCTAATAAAAGAGCGTAAATTAGTGTAAAATTTGAAACAAAAATGTTTAAAAATTACTGGCAAAAGAACGAAATAAAATATTTTACTTTGGATTATTATTTAAATAAGAAAGATTTTATGTGATGAACTCGTAGTTTTGTCGATTTACTGGATTTACAAACATTGATTGCTGCGGGTGTGGTCTAGTTTATCGCATGGTGGTGACGTAAGAGTATCCACCCAATATTAACTAAACATGAGATGCACAGTACAGCTCAAAGTAATAAATAAAAACTGCGGTTGCCAACCTGCCTGCCAAGTGTGACAGCAATCGAAAATATTCCCCTGTGAGTGAATGAACGAAAGTTACGGGCGAGAGGATTTACATTTGCGAGAAAAACATATTTCAAATTCATCATCAGTTCAAAATTGAAAATAGTAAGCAATGGAAAATGAACAAAATCGCATCATCTTACAAATATGTAGTAAAATTTTTGTTATTATTTACCTAATTACATCTAATAGTAAGAGTGACAAACGACCACGTAGTCAAACTGATGGTAAGAGCATGTTGTGGCCCATTGGTGCTTACAAATAACCTTTTTGGATAAAAATGAAATGCCTCGTTTACCACTAAAAAAGGGGCTTCTCACCCATGATAGAAAACATGCGATACTATAATGTTATTCCATGCTTGTATTATGTGCAAACACGTTTGACCCTTTTCTCGATTGGGCTGATCAATTTTTCTGCAACCAAATACTCTGTAGCGTTGCCCTTTCGCAAATACAAAGAGCCCTTAAAACACCATTAATAACTGGTGTAGGGATAACAGTTTGTAATTTAATGCTGATAAAAATGTTATAATATCCTTTACCAAAAAGAGACGGTTGGAAAAATTGGTCACACCAAAACTCAATGGTAAAGAAGTACCATTTTCCACTGAATTTAAGTGCTTTGGCGTAACAATCTCAAGCTGTGCGATCATCATCTGGAGTGGCTCTTATTGTACTTCTATACCTAACGCTTGCTCATCTTTATCTATATAAGAAGTGAGGGCTAGTTTGTATAGGATTAACACCCAGGGCGGTTTGAGCTTGCTCCCCTACAGATTGAGATCCATACTCAACTCAATTAAGGAAACACCGGTCTAGGGACGCCCTAAGATGTAACAGCGATCAAAGAGTACACAATTTGAGCCAGTGCCATTTTGTGGAATCTCAAGAAACATAGCCCGATTGACCCTTGAATCTCTTTATCACAATAAATGACTTAATATCTGGTCTAACACACCATGTTTTAAACATTCTAAAACCTTAATGCGGGCTTTTAATCGTAAGTTAGCTTCAGAAGATCTGGGATTAAGCAAAAATAAATTGCGCATTGTGGCGAGAGCCTTATCTGGACACTGTCTTAAAAAGCACATGCCCATCCTGGGACTAAGCAACTCAAGGATGTGTCGGTTCTGTTCCATAACCGAAGAAACGCCTCTGCACATCCTAACTGATTGCTGACTCTTAATGCGCGAACATAACACTCATGTGGGAAACTATGTACTCCGTCCAGAAGAAATGAATTCCTCACCGCTAAACCTTCTATTCATTGAAGAAAGAGGGCTTAGCAGTGAACTATAGCCATATCAGCGATCACAATAGATCTTTTAGGTTGCAGTGATACTGGTCTCTTTTCCTAGACCTGCATAGATGCTCGTAGATAATAAAAAAAGTACATTAGATAGGACCCGAACTAATGCTTGATTTTACCATATGTTTTAATGTTAAGTAGTTAGTTTTAACAATATCCAGTACTTAAATAACGAAAATCTTGGCAAAAATATCAATATGTGTTAGTAGCATAAAAACTTCACGAACATTTACCTAACGTTTCAGCCATTCCGAAGATTTGTCCGGACAGACAGATAAAAAGACAGACAATAATTTTAAAAATGGTTTACTCATGAACTAACGGCAAGCAAATAACAACTCATTAAGAAGCAGTTACTTCAATATTACAGACACACACTTCTATTTTATTATTTTTTATATTTATAATTTTATTTTATATTAATATGAATCATAAAAAACGGATAACGTTTTTATTTGTGTAACTTCAACAATAATTATTCCCACTTTAAGGTGATCTGACTGACTTTTAATCACACACTTTTAATCGTACACTTTACAACAGGTGCCGCGATGAATATAAATGAGATTTTTGGGATGTAAAATTACCGAAAATGGGAAACTAAGTTGCCCAAGTTCTGTTTTATTATACTTTGAATAATAAGTTAAATACCTTATGAACTAAAATTTGATGTAGATTTTCGTGACTATATGGAATTATCAAGATTTTCCTGGTAGTTACAATATTTCGGGTCCATCATTCCGGCTCTCGATGTTTATCCTTATGAAATTTATTTAAGTGATTTGCCCACGCGATACGGGAGAAAATCCTAATGAAGAAAATAAATAAATACGTAAAATAAATTTGTCGTGTTGCTATACACTAGAACGTCGCCGCTACGCCCTCGCTACACCACTGCTACGCCTTCGCTACGTAGCTGTACCGTTGATCGCTTTGTACTCAAGCCTTACGATAAGTCTTTACTAAAAATTTATTGATCATACTAATACATCCGATTTAAGTCCACTACTGAACATAGGCCTTACCATAGATTGCCCCATACTAGGAATATATTCTATGAAAAAATATATACTGGGTAGGCAATCGATTTTTTTTAAATATTGTAGTTGTTATTAGGAAGACGCTGCTGCTCATCTCCTGATTTATTTCTCTGTTTCGCCTCTTACTACAGACACGAGACAAAGTGGATAGAAATTAATTACTTAAGATTCGCTTAGTAAAATTAAATGACGAGTCTTACCTAGTTTGATGAGCACCTAAAGCCCAACCTCAAATGCGTCCTCTAACCCTGATACTAGCTACAGCTAACTACTAGTAGTACGAAAATATGTTTTTTTCAATAACTTTCTGTCGATGTTTTTAACATTACTAATATTCCCTATAACCATTCCTGGTAAGCTTAAAATTATTGTCTTAGGTGTGTATCACAAAAGTAGTCGAATGGTGGCTTCGAAACTGATCGGCATCATGCTTTTAAAGGCTATTGTCGCACGACATTAGTTGGACGGGAGATTCGAACCCACGGCCTTTTTTGAATTTGCAGTTCCGGGATAATTCTACCTTTTTTAAGTTACTGTCGCTATATTTTAATTATCTAAGCCTCCACTTAGTGAGATATTATGTACCACGTAATTTTTTTATAGAATAAGGGTGACAAACGAGCACACAGTCCACCTGATGATAAGTGGATGTTGTGGTCCATAGACATCTACATTTTTTATGTTAAATTAAGAACTAAAATGCAGATGCGTTGTCACCTCTGAGGACTGAGATGGAATGCCTCTTTTTCAGTGAAAAGGGTATCCAGTTCTCCACACTCACCGTACGAAACACAGCAGCATTAAGCTGCTATATACCCCGGTCAAGCAGACCTATTCGTGCTGCAACCATAATATAGCTGCAGTTTACTTAAATGCATTTTCTATACATGAGAACATCTTGGTGTAGATTTTACTATTTCAGGGTAATTTTTTAAATAAAAAGGATATTTTTTATAAGATCTTTTTATAAAGTTTTATAATCTGTGTATTTCCATCACAAATTTAGAGCGTACTTGTGTAGCGGAACTTGCAGCTGGAGACAGGTTTTGCCACTCTAAGGAATCAAATGCATTTAACTTTATGGTATTTTTTATAAAACTATTACTAATACCCTAGCCAGAACATGTAACACATACAATGAAATTATGACCAAGATACCGGACATTGACATTTTATGTATTTTTTTTTGTAGAATATATTCCTATTGGGGGGCAATCTATGGTATGTTCAGTAGTGGACTTAAATTGGATGTATTAGTACGATCAATAAATTTTTAGTAAAGACTTATTGTAAGGCTTGAAGTACAAAGCGATCAGCGGTACAGCTATGTAGCGACGGCGTAGCAGTGGTGTAGCGAGGGCGTAGCGGCTACGTTCTAGTGTGTAGCAACACGACGTATTTATTTTACGTATTTATTTATTTTCCTCACTAGGATTTTTTCCCGTATCGCGTGGGCAAATCATTTAAATAAATTTCACAAGGATAAACATCGAGACCCGGAATGATTAGTTGTAGGCCATACAAATACTTGTTCCGTGCGGGATTCGAATCTTCGGCCTTTACTGCTGTCGCTCATGTTGAAGTCACTGCGCCACGGAGCTGTGAAAACATTATTACTTGATTCTTGACCTCTGGTCTAGTGGTCGTAAATATGACTGCTTATCATCAGTTTGTGTATTTATGTATTTTTGTCAGTGGGAAGTATAGTGTAGCCCACACGACATAGTAACTATAGTGCAGACCACGTAACATAATAACTATTTACTATGATATTTAATAATAAAAATAGTAATGTCCTCCAATCAGAATTTCGTTCACGGCGGCCAGTCTTCAATGGAGACTAGCATTGGACAGAATTATAGTACGCAAATGTATGGACAAGCAAAGATGCACTTTTTATTCCCTTCGGGGGATTCAAACCCCGGACCTCATTATCAACAATCGTGCTTACCACCACTAAACAAATGAGACAGTCATGATATTTAATATGACGAGAACTAAGCCCTAGTGTTTTTTAAATACAGTGAAATGATAAACGGACTTACAGAGCACTTGACGGTAAGTGGCTACTGCTGTCCATGGACACCTGAAGCCAACTTCAGGGATAGAAGGCCGTTGTCACCTCTAAAGACTAAGATGGAATGCCTCACAGCTTGTAATTACTGGCTTCCTATACCCTTTAGAACAGAACACAGCAACGCCTTTGTGCTATGTGGCACAAATAAGTTAGAGGGTGATACCTACTCTCCCGCTGGGTTTCTTGCTGGTACTTCCCAGGAAAGAGGGTTTTTCCAAGCTAGTGGTCAAGCTTAAACGAGTTTCAATAAGTATTCTTGTAATCTATGTTGAATATACTTAGGCAATCTCTTAGGAATAAAAGAGGTCCTTGAATATTCGCTTAACATTGCGTTGTATTTTTCTAAACAATGTTATTATAAATTTCGCATTGGGTTATGGTCTTAATTTAGTTTCTCTAAAATAATTTAATAAAGTTTTAAAACATCGTTATCTATAACAGACGCAGCTGTTGTCTAGCAAGTGCAACTTTGTTTATGTTTTATTTGTTTGAAGTGCTTTTTGATTAAGAAACTTGAAAATTAGTTAAGTCTCTTCGCAATGTAATTCAAGGTTGTTATATTTTAGTTTAAAATGAAATGCCTACATTATTGAAAACTATAACAAAGACATATTAAAACTAAACACTAGAACTATCACACTGTCTACTTTATTATCACCATCAGCGGAAATAGTTCCTTTAGAAAACTCACATTAGTTCCTACAGCAATTGGCACAAATGTGTAGTCATGTCTGACATATGCACCACTTAGTTCAGCCGCCTCTGATGTCACCCCTCGTCTAAATTTTATCTCATCATTATCGACACTTTCTCTCATCTAAGGTGTATACCTTAGATGAGAGAAAGTGTCTACGCGAGTAACATACCACACAAAGGCTTTTTTACCTCTCCCCCACAAAAAAATCTTACCGTTGGGTATTAAAAAAATTTAGTAACAGTCCAGTTCTTTTTTTATATTTATATTTACGTGCTAGATCCACACTTCAGCTATCTTATGGTTATAGTAAGAATAGATCGGCTCTACCGGGGAACGACAACGTTCTCACAGAATACCAGCAAAAAATCGTAGCTCGATGCTTCTGTGTTTCGTATGGTGAGTGTAGAAAACCGGATACTCTTTTTACTGGATACGAGGCATTTCATCTTAGACCTCAGGGTTGACAACGCATCTGCATTTTCATTTTTAATCGCAGATAGATGTATATGTCTATGGGCAACATCATTCATTTATCATGAGGTAGGCTGTGCGCTCTCTTGTCGTCCTGATTCTTTAAATATTTATTTTGTCAGTAAACATATACATATAAATGTAGTTGAAGTATTTGTCTGTAAAATCAAAATAACTGTTTTTTAAAACTCATGAGGTTATTTGCATGCCATTTAAACATGAATAACTAATATAAATTTTTGTTCGTCTTTCTGTTTGTCAGTCCGGGCTAATCTTCGGAATGACTGAACCGATTGTGATGAACATTCACGATCAGATATTATGCGAGTAATAACAGACGTGATCTAGGTGGAAAATAAAATCGAAGAAATTGTAGTATCTTTAATATAAATTATCTTTGATGACGCTACATTAACAGATCCAAGCCAGACGAAACCGAAACAGGTCTTATTCATTGAAGGAAATTTCAAATATCAACGTATGCGGGAATTATGAGTATCACAACAAAAATTGAGAGTAGAACTCGAGACTCCCTAGACTCTAGATAATTAGCTTTAATCAGCCATTCTTAGATTTGACTCTTAGACCGGACTAAATTCTCAAATTAAATAATTAAATATCACCATATTATTAAAAATAGTAAGTATTTAAACAAAACCTCAAAGTGAAAATCAATTTCCAATTTTTAAAAATAAAACTAAAGTTTTCAACCGCTACTGATACATATAAAAGCACTTTTATTTAACGAAGAAAGATTAATAAAGGAGAATAATGACAGGTTTCAATCAAAAAAGCAAATTGTTTTCATTAAGTCTAAAAGTACAAGTTTACTATGTTTGAACATTCCTTTTAAGCTGAATAAATTGTTTGTCCTAGGAAATTCCGCTCTTCCAAAAACAGTTTTAGTTCAATAACGAGAGCCCAGCGATTAGAATTCGGAAGGAGAGTTCACTCAGGAAATATGTAGATGCATAGTACGCGGGCGACCCAAGTTCGATACTAGCTTATTGTTTTTTCCTATTGTGCCTATTGTTAGTAAGCGCCTTATCCATAAACAATATGGTAATGTTTTATAAAATAGTGCATGGAACTACGGACAGCGCTGAGCTACTGCAAAAAATAAAATTTAATGGTTCAAGACGTTATCCGCGTAAATCTTTACCTTTGTTCTTTCTATTTCTTTCCAAATCTAATCTAGGCTACAACAATACTTTAGCTTTTTAGCTTAATCGGATTGTAGCGGCGCTGTCGTCGCGCCACAATCGAAATACACCGAAGTCTAAATCACGCTATCAACATTCCGAATCAGAAACAGTATATATAGAACATCTCCGAACTATCACACGGAGCGTTGGCCGCTCCCCGGGCATAACACCTTGCCCGGCGGGAGATCTCCCCTTTTCCTTCCACGGCCACAGTGGTGACCCCGACGTGATCTGAACACGCAACCAACAACCTTCGGAAACTACAAGCTTCATCATCGTCATAGAATACCCCACCCATTCGCTCCCGAGCAGATATCGTCTGCAGTCTTCATATCCTGCAAGCCATCTAGCTTCACAAGGTTCATCGCAGCACTGGAATAATAATGCTTCCTGTTCCTTCAAGCTACTCTCTGCGCCATACAGTGTTCGGCACGGCTCTGAGCCTTAATGCTCGCCTCTGCTTCACGGCACTCTCGCAGATTACTTGCCTTCTTCTCGACTCACCGCAGACTACAAGGCAATCTCCTGGCACTTGCACATTCGTCGACAACTCGACTGCACTATCGACCTCCGGTCTGAGCAGGGGGTGATGTAGCGGCGCTGTCGTCGCGCCACAATCGAAATACACCGAAGTCTAAATCACGCTATCAACATTCCGAATCAGAAACAGTATATATAGAACATCTCCGAACTATCACACGGAGCGTTGGCCGCTCCCCGGGCATAACACCTTGCCCGGCGGGAGATCTCCCCTTTTCCTTCCACGGCCACAGGATTCTGAGGACAGTTTTAGCGATTCCTTGTCCTGTTTTACAATCCAGTGCTTCAGATTTTTTTTGTTGATTTATTTTTATCTTATATTTTGTGTTATTCTCTATTGCATTACCCAAAGGATATTACATTTTAACTTGTTTTATGTTACGTGTTGCGACTGGAAAATATTAAAAATTTAAAAGCTATTAAGCTATTTACAAAAAGTAAAGATTAACATCAAAAACTGAGAACTATAGCAAATAACAGCTTCTGAAGTCGGTGTCGGTGTTGGTTATCGAATAATTAAAGTCCTGACTTCAGAAGTAGTTATATGGACTTAGTACCTCGGTTGCCGAGGCGTCGAAAACAGATGTCCTCTATGCCGTACACGTAAACTCCAGCCCGGGGCACAGAGGAGTGTTCTAATTTATAGTTCAGTTAGGAAATATAACGGGGTGGGAGGGGGAGAGAACTGGACCTCTGGCCAACTGAACTTATCCGATGAAATGCAGAAGCACAGCTTCTACTTCACGCTGGTCTTCTGTGAGGTTGTGGTACCACCCCAGTTCGAGCCGAACAAAGCAAAAGCCGGCAAAGGCTGCCATGTAGCTCTATTAATGATGAATCCTTATTCCCTCACTTTCGTAGTTTGATGTGAAGGTTATCCGACACGATCGAAGGCAGATCAAGTTCAGGATCAATGGCTTAACGTGCTTTCCAAGGCACGGGGTTGATGAAACACCGTCAACTTCCAGACTCCGGGCTGCTACTGAGAATTTCTTGACAGAAAAACCCAGTAACTAATGTTGGCCCATCCGTGGGTTCTAACTCGGGACCTCATGCTCAGCAACCGTATTTACGACCACTAGATCGACAAGGCCGTCACTTTCAACTATATATTTATACTACCAGGCTCCGGACTGTAATGCTATACTAAAACTTAGTTAAACAGTTTTGAGTTTTCATATAATTGCTATTTGCGTAATATTCGTAATGAAAGCTCTGCCATTAGGAAGATTTGATTATAATACTAATGAAGTTGCCTTCGGTGTTAGAGTGCAGAACTAATTTTAAATTAGAAACCTAATTCTTGTTATAAAACTGTAACTTGCTAAAGTCATTTTAGAGTAAATGTATTCGACAAGTATGTTGCAGTTTATATTACTTCACTCGTTTTCATCCATCCTTCCATTACAGTATATAAAAGTCCACTGCTGAACATAGGCCTTCACATAGAGTACTTTAAAAATGAGATTTTGTTGCCATGCTGGCAGGCGGTTTGGCATATATATTTTTTTTTGGAGTCATCAGAATGGTAGCCTCTTACGATTTTCACGGAACGATATGAGAAAGTGGATATTCCTACACACTTAAACAACATTGTAGTGTCTCGTCAAGTACCTCACAGCCTGTAATATTGCTAAATCTCTATATCCTTAAGACCGGACACAGTTTAAGTAGTGCTTTTTAGCTGCAGAAAGAGATGACAGGGTGATACCTGCCTCGAACTCCTAGGTGACAAGGAGTCCCTTCATCTCGTATTACGTCTGACACGATATGGAACGGTTGACCCATAAGATCTCTCTGGCATTTTCCATAGTTGCTTCTTATATCACCCACTTTTTCTTAAAATCATATATCAGGTTATAGATTATCCTTAAATAAACTAATATAGCTGTTTAACATGTTAGATTACATGCAACACGTTGTACGTAAGGCTTCTAACCTTCTTTACAGTATATGCTGCGATATTAAGATTTCCAGCTAGTTCAGATATATGTGGGCTCTACTGAACCTAAAAAAGTAGAATTTTTCTCAATCGCCACACTAGGTTTTTTATTGAATTTTGTACTTGTAAAGATGGTAAACGAGTACACAGTTTACCTTAAGGTAAATATGAATTCAGAGGATCATAGACACCAAAATTTAATTAAGTACCAAAACGCAAACATATTCGCAGAATTAGGATGGGATGCTATGTTACCAGTATAAAAGGTCTATTTTGTACCAACCCAGACAAACTCCCAGATACAACATTCCTATCCAAGTTAGTGATACATTCGTAAATGAATGAATAACATAGTCACTGCCACCCAAGAGAGGCAACTATGGCAAAATCCCTCCTATAAGGCAATATTCGGGGAGACCTAGGTTCTGTAGTCTATTACTCTTATAGGCTGCAATGGATGTATGGATTTAAATTTAAATTTGTTTTGAGTAGACTAAGAACTATTAGAACCTCAAAATAACAACTATAATGTCGACTATACAGTTACATCTATAATTAGCTATTATAACATTTGATTTTAATTGGGACCGCCCTTAAAAATTGGCCAATCTAATAAAAAATCATTAACAAGGTTAACAAACAATAAGCGAAGATATATATATATATATATATATATATATATATATATATATATATATATATATATATATATATATATATATATATACTAGACCATATATATATATATATATATATATATGGAGGCTCCGCGGCGCCGTGGCTTAACTTGAGTTGCAGCGATTAGTTCGTCGCGAAACTCGTACGAAACAAATATTTGTACGGCCTACAAATAATTATTCCAGACCTGGAAGTATGTACTTGTGCAATTTATGTTTGTAAAACTCCTCCACGATACAGTAGACATTTAAAAAAATTACAAGAAATACAGTCGAAGTTGAGAGCCATTTCCTTTTTTGAAGTCGGTTAAAAGCTCGTTAAGGTTAAGGTGTCATTGTCGTGTAAGTTGTTGATAATTGTAATAAGATAAACAAATCCAAAGATCTCCAATTTAAACACACTACGTATTTACAGTAAACCACATTGTTTTTTAATTTAGAATTTCCAGCGCTCAGTAACTTCACCAGACATAAAGTAAGGTTTAGGACGTAAATCCTGTTTACGAGCTGGACATTGGAAATTTACATGAGATCGTGTACTAGTGCATCTTTTGAGTTAGTTGAGTAGCAAAATTGTTTAAGCTATTTACTTTGCAGACTGGTAATTAGGTATCTTATACGAGACTTAGTTACATGTTTGTTGAATTATTGAACATAGTCATAGGTGTGCAGGCTTATCACGTTCTGGCAGCCTAAGTCAATCCCTCACCCCATTTCATCCCTTAGATGTAGTAAAAGCCGACAGTGGATAATTCTAGAAGAATCTTTCTTTACTCCGTTAAAAGGCAATATAAACATCTCGTTAACGCCATAGGTAAAATACCCAGACTGGTGACGGGCAGCTGCGTTAAAGGTATGAGAAATCTGTTAATGCGCCATTAACCGAACTTAGTTTGACCCTTCGACGTAACGTTTATTGAAAAAGGACATCTGTGTCCACCAAAGATTTAGAATAGCATATCAAACAGGATTTTTTGTTTTACGGTTCAACCGTTACTATGTAATTAACAACTTCCCTGTTCGCGAAATAGATACAATAGCTAAACAATCGAAATGTTCATATATGACTCATGGGACTGTGAAATGGTTAAGTAAACGGTATTCTTCATATATTACTTTTAACAAAAGCAAACTTTACATTTACTTCAAAAAGATGGTAATTTACTATGGCTTTGATGAAAGTGAGGCAAAATATGATTTCGTGAATAATGCACCTACACTCAATTTAAAGAAACACACACATACACAAACACACGCACTCGTGTTTGTTTCTCTTTCTCTTCTTAAACACAAATATATTGTTTTACATTCTTCATCAGTACATACATTCCATGCAGTTTCTTGTCCCGTGATGGAGGTGGCACAGCGATTCCTACTATTGTCATCTACAACTAGCATTTTTGTTAATCACCTGATATAGTAATATTTGGACTGAAATTTTATTATGCGTAATTTTCCGCCTGCCAAGTGTTAAGATTAAGGCAAATTCTCTCTACGATTGGGGTGGCCAATATCCAGCTGTGGATTTACACGGACTGATGTTGCGGAAAAAAAACGGTGTTTGTATGTACGTAGGTGTGCATAAATAGACATAATAGAATACATATTATTAAAAATAGTTTGGACATTTTCGTACTGCATTAGTGGAGATTGAAACACTTTGCACAGAAAATGCTATTCAATTTTGCAGCATGTGACTAACTGTATTAGCAATTAAACTTTGAAACCCTGGAGTATTGCCCAGTTTTATAAAACAAAACTTCTCGAATGCTATTACCGGCGCAAAGTTGAATTTGCAATTGCAAATAAATTCAAAATGAATACATCGTGTAGTGACGGTATAAATCCACTATATATCCATTACTCCATTTCATAACGTGCGTAGCGCGTATCTTAAGAGCATTTTATACTGCCATCTACTTTATTTTGTGGGTAAAGTCATTTTGTCCAACAAAAATTGATTGACTTTCAAGGTTGTACGTAAAATAGATGCTAGATGGCCTAAACGCGACCAATTTAATATAAATCCGTAAGTTATAAATTCCTGGATTGGATACCATAATTGAATCGATATAGTTATTTTTATTCATTTAACACAATCTTTCGTTTTTTAGCTGTTTATTTTAACCGTTAAAAGTGGTGGAAATCAAGATATTAGGAAACACTGTATAAAGTTTTCTATCTAATTCTGTATATGCTATAGATGTATATGATTGTCTCTTTTAGCGTCACTTTTTCGTTTCATCGAGTTTCATCTCACAACGATTCTAAAGAAGTTTCGCTTTAAGAAGATTATGACGAATTATTTAGTAGCATAGTGCTTATATCAAGCCAGCGCTTGACAATCATTCCACCAGCATTGATGTTAAAGCGCACTGAATTAGCTTAGCAAGAGCCTGGATACCTCTTGGCATTGCTCTCTATCTGTACCTAAAGTTTTGTCACAATCGGTTCACCTGCTCCAAACAGTAGCCCGGACAGACAGAGACAGCTAGATAATTAAAAAAAATGTTATTTATTTTTTAATAACATGAGAATAAACCCTAAGCATTTCAATAATACAAATAAATACCACAATTTATATGCACAGATGTATCTACAATGATAGTTTTATTAAAATGAAATAGATGGAATAATTAATTCACAACGTCCACAGATATGAATTACAAACGTGCGGGAACTCAACGAACTGAGTTTAGTTACCAGGTGCGACAATGAATATGCATTACCCAGTTACGGTATCAAGTAGCGCTCAGTCCTCTGTCTCGAGCGCCGTAGTCAAGATTACAACGTCGTAAATTATTCAGTTAGCAGTCCTTTATCTTTACTTATCAGTGTTGTGATGTCTCGTTGGTTTAATAGTCGTAAACATAACTGCTGATTGTGTAGTGCCAAGTTCGAAACGAACATTAAAAGCGTAAAAATTTGAAGGTATAAAATATTTAACTAAAATATGATACTTGCGGTATGTAATAAATAAGTTCTATAATTTCGTTATTATATAAATGAATTGGATTTTTTTAAGTAAAAATATAATTATTTTTTTAAATTTTACTCTGTATTAGAAATACTACTATCATAATATATATGTAACAGCGCGTTCACTAAACAGGTCAAATTCCTACAGTAAGGATAACTTTTTCAAAAATGGGATAAGACTAACTTTACAAATTCGTATACAAATGGAATAAATCATCGCGTATTTAATCCATTATTTATCCATTCCAGTCCGTAAGAGTTCACAGCTGAACATAGGCTCTCCAAATTCTTCACAGATAAACATTCTGCTAAAAACAACCCTATTCTTCAGGTAACGACCCATAAGAGTTCACAGCTGAACATAGGCTCCCCAGTAGATTGCTTCACAGGTATGTCGGATAACGATTCTGCCGTAAGAGTTCACAGCTGAACATAGGCTCCCCAGTAGATTGCTTCACAGGTATGTCGGATAACGATTCTGGCGACTAAACATACTCCCCAGTAATTGCCTCACAGGTATATCGGATAAGATTCTGCCGTAAAGTTCACAGCTGAACATAGGCTCCCCAGTAAATTGCTTCACAGGTATGTCGGATAACGATTCTGCCGTAAGAGTTCACAGCTGAACATAGGCTCCCCAGTAGTTTGCTTCACAGGTATGTCGGATAATGATTCCGCCATGGGAATTATGTATAAATATAAGAAATCTTTTTTATTAGATTATCGTACAACTTGTTAGTGAGCGTCTACTTTCGAAAAGATATAACAAATAGTAATCGGATGTATAGTTCTCGTAATATATATATATATATATATATATATATATATATATATATATATATATATATATATACAGAGTATATATACATATATATATATATATATATATATATATATATATATATATATATATATTACGAGATCTATACATCCGATTGACTTGAATTTTTTTTTTGTTAGTTAATCTTTTCGTAATGTAGACGCTCACTAACAACGGATTTTACGATAATCTAATCAAAAGAGATTTCTTGATATTTTATATCTAGGTTCCGCAATAAAATACTATCGTGCGCGGGTATCAACTAGTATAATATAAGGGTAACAAATGAGCACATAGTGCACCTAATGTTAATACGACGCTGTGGCCTATAAATAACTACAGACTGACGCAAGGGAATCGCGAGCATAGCCCTCTCTATATCTCGGTGAGATTGAACTACATTATGTCTTTTTTATAAGGTTGACAAACAAACACAGAGTCCACTTGAAGGTAAGCGGATGCTATGACTCATAGACATCCTCTATTGAAACTTAAATGCGTCGTCACCACTGAAGACTAAGGTGGAATGCCTCGTTTCCAGTAAAAAGCGGAGACTCTTCCCTACACACCATACAAAACGCAGCTACATTAAGCTACTATTTTAGGTTGGTATTCTGTGAGAGCATGACCTCGATCTCCCCGGTGACTCTCAGAAAGAAACAGACATACGTACACATACATGCACTCGAAAAATATTACCCTTCTTCTGTAGCAGTCGGGTAAAAACATTAACTTGCATAGAATTCTTTATTGAAGTAAAATAAAATCAAATGTATAAAATGCTTGCAATACTACGGACGTAAATCGTTTTCAAATAATCATTTAATTAATGAAAAACTGGTGTCGTCTCACGTATGGTTTTCAGCGGGAGATAAGTAGGTGGAAATCCAAGAGAATAACTCTAAGCTCGGTACAACACGCTGCTGAGAGTTAAGCACAAACTTTTATGAAATATTACTCGATTTAATATAAAAAATTATATCTTAACGCATGTAAGCAGTGCATAAGAATTTGAAGTCACTTTAAGTCTTCTTTCTTGATAAGCAGATTGTATCGTGTTGACCATTATAAGAAAAGTTTCCGAAGATAAATCTGGATGAACAGACAGTTATACAAAAATTTTTTTCATGTCTAAATGACATGCATTGACAGACATATCAATTTTATTTACTTGTATAGAGTACGGTAGGTACGTGCACAATTTGAGCTGGATCCAAAAACTAGCTATAAATGACCGAACAGTTCAGCAAGAGCGTTTTACGTCTACAGTAAACACGACGACCGATTGCCTTACAACTCATTGGATTTTATCTTGACCGCGTAAGCCGCAAGTGGAACCGAATTGTTCAATTCGGGCTTACAGCAACTATGCATTTGGAATTTCATATATTTAGAAACAAAATATATATGGAAATATCACCAGGTAATAGGTTTCTTATACACTTAGTTGTGGCTACATTACTAATTACTTCTAGTTTTTTTTAGTAAGGGTGACAAACGAGCACACAATCCACCTGATGGTAAGTGTAAGTGGATGCTGTGTCACATAACATATAGACTATATCTATTCTCGTTTAATAATCAATAATGCAGAGGCTATGCTTAAGCTGAAATGTCTCGTTTCCAGTAAAAACCTTTGCCTTTCCACATTCACCATACGAAACAGCAGCATTAAGCTGATATTTTATTTTTATTTTTTGCTGGCCCATGTCCAACAGTGGACTTATACGGCCAGATAAACAACAAAGAATAGCCGGCCGGTTGCCACTTCAGCTTACTGATCCGTTGGTCTATATAAATTTGGTTCTACTGCGGATTTCACCCTTTCGAAGTCTATCTCTCAGAGAAACTGCAAACATAACCCTCTCCATGGTTTGTTTAATGACCTTGAGCTTTCTCATACAGCCGGCAGTGAAAGACCAAATCTTAAATTCATATTTGATCATTATTACGTATATAAAAAACTTTTGGTAAATCCAAATGTGCATGCCTTAAGCGCTCATGTTATACGTCAATGTTTTAAAGTATTTTAAAAACCACACAAGTTTTCACAAATATCCATATTACTATTAATTCTTAATTTCCGATAATTTCATGTCAAACGACAATAAAAAAAAGTTTGGAAAATCCAAAAGCGCACTACTTATAATCGTGATCATAAGATATTAAGATCATAAGATCTACTTATAATCGCGCTCATATGATCGTAAAAAAGAATAGAAAAAAATCTCTAACAACAAATTAAATTATTTTCTTAAATTTTACTATTTTATAATTAGTTCGATGCAATTTTTTTTATAATTGTTAAACTTTTAACAAAATTATCTTAATACGACCAGAAATTAACTTTAATATTACTTTAATTTTTAGGTATTTTTACTCTGGTATTATCGTAAAAAGTAGTCTTTTTACCTGACCCGATAATAGATTTTTTTCTCATCATCATCATCATATATGTTCAATATAATTGTTAGATACGATTTCTTGCGACAAAACGTTAGATTCTTGATTTTTAAGGCATTCAGTAATTTCATAAACATTTTCGATTATGCAATATTTATTATGGTAAATATGAAGTTAAATTTTCATACATTGAGTAGTATCGCCGCCTAATTGGTGCCATTTTGAAAGAGATTTATAAGCTCATTAGCGGTTTTATACTCATAAAGCTTCTTACTCATTCCAGTACGCAGGAAATGGGTTAATATTTAGCAAAAAGCAACAAAGGCCTTTTGAATTAAACTTATAAGTTGTTAAAGCCTGTATTTTAGGATTAATTTTGTAAGTTTGCATATCCATCCATTAATCACAGGCTATATTAGTTCACTGCCTTCCTCATAGATTGCCTCAAAGGGGGATTTTGCCACAGTTGCCACAGTTGCCACGCTTGACTCTCGGGTTGGCAACGGCAGGTTTTTATTATTTTGGGTTGTTATCAGGGAGGTGGTGCTGCCCGTCACCTGTTTCAGTTCCCTTTGTCGCTTCTTAAGACACCGACGAGACAAAATAAGTTAGTGGATATTCTTATACCGCCCATACACGGATATCGGTATTATACAATTTAAAAGGTCTCAGTTACAAAGATTAAAATTTTTATTAAACTAAGACCAAAGGGTTATTGTAATATAAATTAATACATGGTGAAAAATATCCCTGGAAATAAGGTGGTAAATTCTAAACTGTTTCTTAAATACTTTTTGTAAGTAAGTGTGTACCTGTGTTTTTATTGCATAATTTTACTTTGAAAAAGAAAAGTCCCGCTAGGTTTCTTGCGGGTTTTTTTTCAGAACAGAGGCTCAGGTAGGTTGTAAGTTCGTTTGTCGCTTCAGTTTATTAAAAAAAGACATTGCCAGGCTAAATCATTAACAAGTTCCGTTTGAGTTAAGCTTCGAATTGAGAATTAGTTTACTATTCTGCACCCCGGCACCGCACCCAATGAAATTAAGATTGTAATTAAAATTTCTGACGGTATCACGCACAGAAAACAAATTGATTGGTCCTTTTCGGGCTGTATCCTTTCTTTATGCGTTTAAAAATTATAAAAATTTAACTTGATTTTTTAAAATAAAACTCTTTTTTGTAGAATAAGGGTGACAAACGAGTACAAATTACCTGATGTTAAGTGGAGGCTGTGGCCCAAAAACATCTACATTTATTCTCGAAGAATCAAAATGCATATGCGCTGTCACCCCTGAGGACTAAGATGGTTCTCGTGTTCAGTAAAATAAGGTCTCCGGATCTCTACACTCACCATACGAAACACAGTAGTATGAAGCTACTATTTTAAATTTGGTATAATATTCTTAATAAATAATAGAGTAAGTAGCTCAAGTATTTTAATTCTTGCACTTTCTTTATTTTTGGTACAGAACAAATAAATATATTGTGAAAAAAAGACTTAA
This sequence comes from Parnassius apollo, assembly GCA_907164705.1. Classification (NCBI taxonomy): domain Eukaryota; kingdom Metazoa; phylum Arthropoda; class Insecta; order Lepidoptera; family Papilionidae; genus Parnassius; species Parnassius apollo. Next base: position 198,408 of record CAJQZP010001249.1, read on the forward strand.
TTATTTGGCACCTTTTCGGCTTTCGTTCACTTACTGTATGCGGTTCAAAGATTTTAAACTGCTCAAGCTCTCCTCACCAGGTCTTATTTTATTAAGGTGTTTTGCCAATGCTGTCCAAAGAAACTTCTTTAAGCCTTTTTCATTTTTGGTACAAAACATACAAAGACTAAAAAAAAGATTTTATTTTACCCTTAACCCTCCTTTACCAAAAAGAAAGGGATTTGAGAATTAAAAAGCTCTCCCATAAACCCAAAGGCAACCAGAGAGAACATGCCGAAAAGGAGAAACTCGATCTTTTAAGTTTTCTTTTTTGAGGCCAAATCAACTCTCGATGACAATGACTCCATGCAGAATGTGCTGTTTACACAGCGCTCGATTCGCAAAGCACTCCCCTCCCTGGTCATCAAAAAGTGGGCTTGTTGAAGTCCCTCCTATTATGCTGAAGACGTATCTCCGAAGTTGGCCCCAAATTTGGCACCAAATTTAACGTGTAGTTTTTACTTCTACTCCTTAGGTATAGTCGCGCATTCTGCAGGACAGTTACGTCCACCGATCCCCAAAAACCGCGACCGCTTAGACCCGACTAACTACACGCCTGTTACCATCACCTCCTTGTTCTCCAAAATAATGGAATTGCGCGTATAGGCTACATTTACCTAAAAAAGCTTGGCGTGAGCGGGACAGTACTTCATGCCGGCACACTTTTTGCCATGTTTGCCTTTACATGGTGTACTATTCTCATTTTTGGACCGGAGAATCCCAGTGCTAGACCTCATCCAGCGAAATGTAGCTCGAATTTTCGACTCGAATTCTTGTCGGCTCGATTTTGCATCACATTACATTTTATATCGCATTTTCTATGGAGAGTTCTTAGACAAATTGTTCGGATTAATTTCGCAAACGCATATCGGGACAAAACTCACGGTACCATCCACATTACCTGGATGCTTGGCGGTCCACCATAACACTCATTACAATTTCTTCATTGCACGTCTTCTTTGATAAAAAATCCGGCAACGAACAATTTCCCTGGCATTTCCACCCAAGCAAAAACGCGGGATGAAAATCAGTAAAATATAAAATCTCGTAAATAATCACTAGCTTTGATGCTGCTGTAGGTGGCGGTCTCGGTATTTTATATTTGGCGTAAACCGCCGGTACACCGCCATATATCGGAAACCATAAGGGTTTTTAAAAGTTCCTATAGTAGTTTTGTAAGTGGTAGAGCCTTGATGCAGCTATATTATGGTTGTAGCACGAAATGCGTTGGCTCAACCGGGAGGAAGCCGCGCTCGCACAGAGTACCAGCATATAATAGTAAGTAGCATTATGCCGTTGTGTTTCGTATGGTGAGTGTAGAGAATCGGAGACCCTTTTTACTGAAAACAAGGCATTTCATCTTAATCCTCACAGGTGACAACGCATCTGTATTTTAATTAATAATCCAGGATATGTGTTTGACTTACCGTCAGATGGACTGTGGACTCGTTTTTCACCCTATCCTATAAAAAACTATTATATAAAAATTCCTAATTAGCGCTCACTAATCACGATAGCAGCATGTGAAGATGCCTGAAGATCGTCAGGCAGATCGTGTAGGTACCTTTTTTTAAGACAGAAAAAAAGAAAAATTTAACATAGAATTTGATAAAATAAGTTGACTATTAAGGTACCTATCGAATTCCATCAAAGTTATGAACGAACTTCTTGAGAAAAATATATATTGTGTGAATATGACCTCCATCGGCAACGTTGTTCACAAGTTACACGGACGTACCAACTACCTGGTACTTTACTACGTGGTAGAGCCGTGCTGCAGCCATATTAGTAGTATGAGTGAGTCGGCTTAGCCGTGAAAAGACCACGCTCTCACAAAATACCAGTTTAACGCTGCTGTGTTTCGTATGGTGAGTGTAGAGAACCGGAGACCCCTTTTACTGGAAACGAGGCAATCTCCCGTATCATGGTTTACAGTTTACACACATAAAGACTCGCAACATTTATTTGTAGGCCATACACATATTTGTTACGTGCGAGATTCGAGAGATAGAGAGATTCGTCTAACTCCATTGCAAAGCTACTACGCCACGAAGCCGTCGATTTATGGTTCAAAATGACTCATATTTACAATATACGGTGATTTAGTATCAGAAAACAAAATCACAAAATCTGGAACCGGTAGGTGGTGGTGCGACGAAGTTAATTTAAATTTATATTTACACTGTAAAACGTCCGGAGTGAATTTGAGTGAAATCCATTGCGCCACCTACCGATTCAGTTATATTAGGTGTTAGTACATGTTTTTTTTTGTTTTCTAGTTGTTACTTGAAACTGCCTATATCCTGATTTGTTTCCCTCTGTCACGTTTTACGATACTCACGAGATGGTACAGTGTAAGTGGTAGATATTCTTACAACGCCACTACACGGTAAATTTAAATTTAAATTTACAGACGAGTCAATTTTTAAGCTTGAAATGGATACAGAATACTGCGCAGAATATTCCGTTTTAGAATTAAATCCCGATTCATTTGTTTGGATCCCGCATACTCGAACCGTGTGCATAAAAATGATCGTTAATTGATAATTGTAATCAGATTATAAAAGTACATTATGTAAAATATTGGATATTGAGAGGAAATTGAAATAGCTCCGATTTAACCAAGCGAGGAAGATTTTAAAATTATTCTGTTTTAATTTTACGTACAATATGAAGCTTAACGAAAAATTACAACCTACATACATACGTCTCTCTGCTCTATGCTTTGGCTCATAGACATCTACATTTATCCTCGATTAAGAATCAAAATACAGATGGACCCCTGAGGACTCAGATGAAATGCCTTGATCCAGCTCAAAAAGCAGGATAAACTCTATTACCTGGTATTTTGTGAGAGCGTGATCCTTCCCTGAACAAGCCTACACAATTGTGCTACATCATAATGCAGCTGCAATGCGGCTCTACCACATATGATATTTTCTTCTAAATAAACCCAGTTAATTCAAGATTTTTCTGCTTGGCGGTAAGTCTGAGTGGGTATCAAACTCTTGCTAGTTTTGCTGTCAAATAGCCGTGCGTGCTACTGTGCTACGTTCTGATGGGGATGGAGAGCTCCTGGCATCCCATCTTAGTCCTTAAAAGTTATAACGCTTCTGTAGACCTCTTTGTTTGAAGTTACTTGCGGGTATCTGTGGATTGCACTAGTCACGTATCATCAGGTGGACGGTAAATTTGTTTGTTACTTTAGCTTTATTAAAAAAAACATAGTATGAAGACGTTATCTGACGTATCATTTATGTCAGAATACAAATAGAGCCACGGTAGCTCAGAATTAAACGCTCGCTGTAAATTTCAAAGTACGCGAGCAAACCGGGTTCGAACCCCGCCGGAACCAATGAAATTGTTATTTACAATTTTAAGTACTGATTTACGCCGTACTCGGTGGTGAAGGAAAACATTGTGAGGAAACCTGCATGTATGAGAAATAAGAAAAAATATTTCGAAGATTTGTGAAGTTCGCCAACAACCTTTCGGAAATGACCGAAGACCCGTGCTTGGGACGTATATAGGTTGTAACTTTAACTTTAACAAATACTTAAGATGGGGACGAGGACCAGTGCTAAGAGTGAAAAATCTCAAATAAAATCCTTCAGGAGAGGAGAAAATGCTTTCGGAGAGATTCTCTTGGTTCGGACTGTTATTTTTTACATATTTTTATCCGTATTTTATTATTTTGTATAATTAATCTTTACATGGTAGAGTTGTCTCGACCGGGGTAGGACCACGCTGTCACAGTATACGAGCCTAAAATAGTAGCTTAATGCCGCTGCGTTTCGTATGGTGAGTGTAGAGAACCGGATACACTTTTTACTGGAAGAAGGCTATCCATTATAGTCTTCACGGGTGACAACGCATCTGCATTTTGATCCGTGGTCGACGATAGATGTAGACGTCTATGGGCCACAGCAACCACTTACCATCAGGTGGACTGTGTGCTCGTTTGTCACCCTATCCTATTAAAAAAATTAATAGACAAGGAAGCTGGGTAACACCATCTGCTTGGGATCCCGTAAGTATTAAAATTAAAACTAAAGCCAAGCATACCACTGCAAGATACAGTCTGATACAGACTAAAATGTTTAGTTACAAAGCTAAAGGTACTCCGGATTAATTTTAACATCGGAACGTCAATCACCACAGGCCCCCCATGACCATGGGTGCTGAAAAAGCACCCGAAACCGGAGTTAAAATTAAATAAATTATAAAATCCGTTACATTAATTTTATTCAATATCCGTATGTTATCTACATTGTGGTTACATTATATTAATCTCAGAAACTCAATATAGCCTCTGATTGAAACTGCGGACGTGACTGCAATTCTCTTTCCGCTAACTTATTTAGTTATTCCTGGTAAATAAACCGGTAGTGTATAGTATTCTTAATAAAACCAGCTATGTCGCTGTATTTTATTAATTACTAGCTGTGTCAGGCACGAGTTGCAATACCTTTTTTGTCAGAACCATTTGCAGGCTCGCCAACTCACGAAAGTTTCATCGTAATCGATACATAAATTTAAATGGATATCATAATATGACGTTAAGTAAAATATAGGACGATAACTCTTAAACTGAATTTAGTGACATTTATAATGGTCCAGGAAGAATCGACGCACGAGTACCGAAAACTCTTTCACCTCAATTTTTTACGCGATTATCTTCAAATTATCCTACTGTTTAAGTCCATGTCGCAATGTGGCAGCTCGGTGTTATACCTATTGTTTAAACTGAAATTGTTCAAGGAATTGTTATTATCAAACAGTCCAATTTATTGGCTAGCAAATGATAGCACAGAATACCAGCATTACGCTGCTATTTTACGCTGATATTTTGTATCCCTGCTAAATTATGGTTTAAGCGCAATCGCGCTTAAACCATAATATAGCAGCTTTAACCAAGATTGTTTTGCCGTGCCCTGCATGGTGAATATAATAATACTAAAAAAAGTTAGTGCATTTTAATCACACGCGATACTTTAATTCAATATGTAAAAAGAAAATAACACAACGATGCATGCAACGAACGTCTCTAGGGAGTTATAAAATCAAGCTTGGTTGCGAAGTTCGACGTTCGAATGAATAAATTACACGAGTGTTTTGAATATAATTCATACTAGTGGTCGAAAATTCAACTAGATTTTGCTGCAGGAATCTAGCAATGAACACACTTTGAGCGCGATTTCAACAACAAAACAAACTAATGTAATGTTTAGACATGGCACAAGTTTCAACTCTGTACATTAAAATTCATAAATTAAACTTTTTTGATATTGTTGCATGAATAAGTCAACTAGCGCCATCTAGTGTCAGGAACGAGAGCGAGGGGAGCATTGAGAAAATGACATCACAAATCACTCAACTGACAGCGCCTAGTCGAAACTCGAACGCTCGGTACCTTCCGCGTGTTTACTTGAACATTCTGGATATTTCTTTGCTAATTTAAATATATAGGCGCTGCAAGATGCGATGGCAGCAGAGTGAACTCGGCGACACAAGCGAAGCTTCGGAGTGGAATTAAGTGAATTAATGTGTTTAAATTATTAGTGTTTTAACTTTAATTGTATAAAGTAAATTAAAGTGTTAATTTAGGTAATTTTATCGGCAATTTTTATTGTCACGAACCTCAAGCTCGTAACAATTGGTGTCAGAAGTGGGATTAAATCATGCCGATTTTACCTAAGGAGGAAACGGAAGGTGTCCGTACCCGAAGTCAACGCCAGCAGGAGACGGACCAGAGGAGGTTTGGTGGTGCAACGCCGCAGACGTCGGAGGGCCAACAGCTAGCCACGGAGACTGCGGGCCCGTCAGTAGCTCCTACATCTGCAGCACCTGACTTAGGTGCTCTGATGGCCATGCTACAGGAGCAGCTGCAGCGCGGACGAGAGGAACAGGCCCGTCTGTTGAAAGAGCAGCAGGAGGAACAGGCTCGCCAGCAGGCGGAACAGGCACGCCGATTGGAAGAGCAGCTGCGGGACGGACAGGAGGAACAGGCCCGTCGGTTGGAAGAGCAGATGCTCCTCATGAAGGACCTTCACGCTACCTTCGGGAAGGAGATAAAGGAGGTGAAGGATAGGGTTGCTCAGCATGACAACCGCCTGTCGGAAGCCGAAACCCAAATCGTGAAAGCTGAAAACCGAATCGAGAAAGCTGAAACCCGAATCGACCAAGTAAACAATCGGGTTGACAACGTAGTGGCTGACATGAAGAAATCACTAAACGAACTCAAACTTGGGGATGGAACTACAGCTCCCGTAGTAGCTGCAGCACCTTCGCTACGTGGATTCAAAGTGCCGCCGTTCGACGGGACCTCTTCCTGGTCGGCCTACAAAATCCAGTTCGAGGCCGTCATGGAGGCGAACGGCTGGAATAAAAGCCAAGCCATGACTGCACTCACCCTAGGCCTGCGTGACCAAGCCTTAACTGTGTTGGAAGCTCTCGGTAAGAAAGTGACCTATGAGCAGCTTCTTGAGGCCTTGGAAGCGAGATATGGCGACGCTCATCTGGAACACGTCTTTCGCGCGCAGCTTAAAGATCGCGTGCAGCGCAGCAACGAGAACCTGCAGCAGTGGGCCCATTGAGGTGGAGAAGATGGTTCGAAAAGCATACCAGTCTGTACCTGCGTTCATTGAAGGGAACCTGGTTCAGACATTCATCGACGGCATCCGCGACCTTGAAGTCAGAGCTGCTGTGAGACTCGGGCACCACGACACGCTTAAGAACGCCTTGGCCCATGCACTGGAGGTGGAAGCCGTGCGGCAGGATCATCGTTCCCATCGCATCAGGGAGGTTGCAGCAGCTACAGTTCGCGACCGCAACAGAGGATACAGCCCTAGGTGCTATGGCTGTGGGGAAAAGGAGCCATCTTCGATCCAGCTGCCCTAAGCGAACCCTAGAAAGGGAAGGTGAACGATCTCAGGAGGGTAGTGCGGCCAAAAGCACCGCCCTGCAGCAGCAGGGAAACGAGTAAAAGCCAGAACTGCGGGGCGGGTGCTGGCTGATGTTAAAAGAGCCCCAAGGATCTCGATCTCACAAACCCATGACGGGAACAGTCTAATCATCAAGGGCGAGGTCAACGGAATGCCGTGTAAACTGACCATAGACACTGGAGCCTCTCGTACGGTTGTTAGTTCCCAACTTATAAGGCAGTTCCTTGGGGACTCCGCATACAACCGAGAACGCATTAATTTGGTAACAGCCACCGGTCAGCGTATACCCGTCCGTGGAGAGAAGGAGATGGAGTTGAAGCTAGGCAACGTGATCTACCTGCATAATGTCATCGTGGCTGATATAATGGACGACTGCATCCTAGGCTTAGACTTTATGAGGAATAATTGTTGCGAGATCGACGTTAAGCAAGGTGTTTTGAAATGTGGACAGGAGGAACTTTTTATGGAAGGTGCGTTACCAGGGAACGTGTACAGCATCAAGAAGATTGTTCTTCCGCCGAGATCGGAAACGATTGTTCCGGTTAGTCTTCCTCGAAACGCTGGGCAAGCTCACCGTTGTGTACTTGTGGAAAGGGTAAACAATGACCTTCCATGGAAAGTAGCTCGAACCTTGGTCAGGACCACTGACATCTCAGGAGTACGTGTGCTGAACCTTTGCGACCGGGAACAGATTATAGAAAAAGGCACACTGGTTGGTACTTGTGAGGAAGTGGATTGGTTACGTCAGTGCCAATATATATCGAGTGGGACCCCCAGCAAGGATTCAGAAACGAGAGTGACCACACTTTTGGAAGACTGTCGCAGTGTTCTGTCCCCGAACGAATTGGTCAAGGCGAAGAAGTTGTTACTCAAGTACGCCGATGTATTCTCATCAAATGATGCTGACATAGGAAAGACTGGCCTAGTTCAACACAAAATAAACACAGGAGAGGAATTGCCTATCCGTCAGCGGCCAAGAAGATTGCCGGTAGCACGTGAAAAGGAAGTGGAAACCATGATTGAAGGAATGGTGAAGGATGGTGTTATTGAACCTTCCTCTAGTCCATGGTGTTCACCAGTGGTGCTGGTGAAAAAGAAGGATGGCAGCATGCGGTTCTGTGTTGATTACCGCCGTCTGAACGACGTTACAAAGAAGGACAGCTATCCCTTGCCAAGAATTGATGACACGCTGGACATGCTTACAGGAGTAAAATGGTTTAGCACGCTGGATCTAAAAAGTGGCTACTGGCAAGTTGAAATTGACCCTAAGGACAAGGAGAAAACTGCGTTCTCGACGGGAAAGGGTCTGTGGCAATTCAAAGTAATGCCGTTTGGGTTGTGCAATGCTCCAGCAACGTTTGAAAGGCTGATGGAACTTGTACTTACCGTGCTAATTGGCGATGCCTGTCTGATCTACTTGGATGACATCATCATCGTGGGCCGTACGTTTGAGGAACACCTTCAAAACCTGGAACGCGTGCTCATGAAGATTCAGAGTGCCAACCTCAAGTTGAGCCCGAAGAAATGTTCACTATTCCAACGGCAAGTTAACTTTTTGGGGTTTGTAGTATCGGAAGAAGGTATCCGCACAGATCCAGAGAAAATCGCCGCTGTCAAGGATTGGCCGGTTCCAAAAGACAAGACGCAGGTTAGAGCATTTTTGGGTTTGTGCTCCTATTACCGGCGATTCGTGAAGAACTTTGCAGATATAGCCAAACCTCTGCACAAGCTAACCGAGGAGAAGCGACATTTCTGCTGGGATGAAAGTTGCAATATCGCATTCCAGGAGCTCAAGGACCGTCTGTGCAAAACACCTATTTTGGGATACCCTGATGCAAGCAAAGAATTTATAGTTGACACAGACGCAAGTGATATAGGACTTGGCGGTGTGTTGTCTCAACGGAATGGTGACCAAGAGGTCGTGATAGCGTACTTCAGCAAGTCGTTGTCAAAACCGGAAAGGAACTACTGTGTCACAAGACGCGAATTGCTAGCTGTGGTAAAGTCGTTGCAGCATTTTAGCAAATATCTTCTGGGGCGAAAATTTCACTTACGAACTGACCACGCTGCACTAAAATGGCTATTGCAGTTTAAAAATCCAGAAGGACAAGTTGCGAGGTGGATTGAACTACTGCAGGAATACGACTTTGAGATCGAACATCGTAACGGGAAATCTCATGGCAACGCAGATGCATTGTCAAGAAGACCTTGTCCTGAAGATTGCAAACATTGTACTAGGCAAGAGAGTAAGGAAGTGGTATCCGTGAGGATGCTCAGGGCAGACCACCTCAGCAACGAGTGGAAGGACAGCTTACTACATGCACAGCGGGAAGATCCGGACATCAAGCCGATTCTGGAATGGATAAAGGCCAGTGCTCCCAAGCCCAAGTGGAGTGACGTCTCAGCGATGAGTTCGACCACTAAAAGCTATTGGGCCCAGTGGGACAGCTTGCTGCTTCAGGATGGAGTTCTGTGTCGTAAATGGGAAAACGTTCGGGGAGACAGCTGTCATTTGCAAATGGTTGTCCCTAAAGTTAAAGTACCGGATGTTCTACAGCTGTACCATAATGATTGTTCAGGAGGCCATCTGGGAGTTAAACGAACTCTACTGAAGATCCGAGAACGGTTTTACTGGGTCCACTGTCGAAACGATGTCGAGGACTGGTGTCGCAAATGTACAAGTTGTGCGGCTGTAAAGGGACCTCAGACTCGTAGTAGAGGTGCATTGAAGTTGTACAATGTTGGTGCACCATGGGAGAGAATAGCCATTGACGTGGCGGGGCCGTTTCCGGAGAGTGAAAGCGGTAACAAGTATTTCATGGTTGTGATGGATTACTTCACTAAGTGGCCAGAAGTCTTCGCCATTCCAAATCAAGAAGCTTCAACAGTTGCAGATAAACTAGTTCATGAAGTCTTCTGTCGTTTTGGAGTACCTTTAGAGATTCACAGCGATCAAGGAAGGAATTTTGAGTCTCAAATATTCCAGGAAACTTGCCGAGTTATGGGTACTCATAAAACAAGAACGACTTCTTATCACCCGCAATCTGATGGAATGGTGGAACGATTTAATCAGACATTGGAGAGGTACCTAGCAAAAGTTGTAGACAATCGGCAACGAGATTGGGACAAGCACATACAACCGTTTTTGTTGTCATATCGAAGTTCTGTTCACGAAAGTACAGCAGTGACACCAGCTTTCGCAAACTTTGGAAGAGAATTACGGCTGCCTGCAGACCTGATCACCGGGATACCACCCGATGCTCCACGCAGTATAACCGATTATGCAAATGACTTGCGGAAAAAAATGAATGACGTTTATGAGCACGTCAGACAATCGGGCCAGCAAATGTCTGAAAAGATGAAAACCCGGTATGACCGCAAAATGAACAACAAAGGGTTCGACGAAGGTTCACTTGTGTGGTTGCACAATCCAGTCCGCAGCAAAGGGAAATCTCCTAAGCTTCAAGCTAAATGGGACGGCCCGTACCGGATTGTAACCAGGATCAACGATGTGACCTACCGGATACAGAAAGGCGCAAGAGGGACTCCTAAGATCGTCCATGTGGATCGCTTGGCGCGTTATTATGGGACCGATAATGCTCGGGACGAGCATGTCTTAGGAGGGGGCAGTGTTGCATGAATAAGTCAACTAGCGCCATCTAGTGTCAGGAACGAGAGCGAGGGGAGCATTGAGAAAATGACATCACAAATCACTCAACTGACAGCGCCTAGTCGAAACTCGAACGCTCGGTACCTTCCGCGTGTTTACTTGAACATTCTGGATATTTCTTTGCTAATTTAAATATATAGGCGCTGCAAGATGCGATGGCAGCAGAGTGAACTCGGCGACACAAGCGAAGCTTCGGAGTGGAATTAAGTGAATTAATGTGTTTAAATTATTAGTGTTTTAACTTTAATTGTATAAAGTAAATTAAAGTGTTAATTTAGGTAATTTTATCGGCAATTTTTATTGTCACGAACCTCAAGCTCGTAACAATATATAAGAGAGGTTTATAATGGCGGTATATTTATATCGAATTTTAACGTTCTTTACAAATATTAAAATGAACAGAACCATGAACCTCGTCGGTGTTCTTGGTTCTGTTATTAAGTTTATCCATGACAAATCACTAACACATCACAATAAAATAGCAATTCACGTATTATTTTTAATGAGAATAGTCTATTGCACACAAATACAAAAAGTTCACAGTAATTACTGATTAATAGAAATAATAGTACGGTTTACTTATTTAAATTACTCACAGTATTTGCTTTTTGGTTTAACGAAAAGAGAATGCCCGTTCCAATGATTTTTCGGTAAAGGTGCACAACTTCATCACTCCTGCGCGGTCGTAAAAATGCTCGGGCCGATGGCGTTGCCCAATTCTTCAGATTTAATCAGTTTAACTTCTTTTAATCTAAATCGAAGTATAAACATGTACTAAATTGACTTAACCGATACCTAGTTTAAAACCTTAAAATAATAAAGTTAAAACTACCGTTAACTATATCTTCATTAGCTCCAAAATGACAACATCATACATTTACTCAAATCCTATACATCTACAATACTAATTCGCATCGAATAGGATTGTTTTAATTTTTAATTATACTATTAAGTAACTATGAAATCTTCGTGTCGGATTTCAACAGCGTATCGAAGTAGAAAATAGTATAAACGCGTACGCAGAATATCTAAGTATTGAAATATATAGTTTTGACATCGGATATTGAAACTCGAAATCTGATATAATTACGATTCTCAGAAAACGTGATACGACCCAGGCCTACCTACAAGTACACTTAATCTCACTGCAAATGTAACTTTGTAATTCTATATATTTATATAGGATAACAAAGTTATTTATGCAGTTGTTGTATCTAGAAAACTGGACCGAAATTAAAAAATATTTTGGTAATTCCTTGATAAATAAACTAAATACTTAATTTATTCTAAATTTGAAGCTTCTATGTCTGCTAGAAGTGCCTTAGAGTTTTGATGATCGGTCAGTCAAAATTAAGAAAATTTGACTAGTTATACTTCTTAAACTACAGGTTTAAATTAAATGAAATTTAAAATATATAATGTTTATACAATGTTTACTCGGTTACTGAAAATTCAGGCTTCTAGTTTTATCCACTACGAAGTTATAGGGGGTCAAAAATTGCCTGCCTGACACTTCGTATTTTGGGCTATTATATGACCTTTGGTGTATCTGCTTGTTCCCGAGTAACAATTATTGATGTTTTTAACATCTCCACAATGTAAGAGTACCTAATACTAAGTGGGTAACATTTGGGACATGTTTGAATGTGTACGTTTTTACCAAAGTTTTTACTTTGCTTGGGATTTCCATAAGTTCCTACAACTTGGTTGAACTTAATAAACCACACGGCCACCTCAATCAATCATCCTTGATGAAGAACCAATATGAATGGGCAATGAGGTCAACTGTAAGACTTGATAATTCAAATAAACCGAATGTAACCGGAGTATGACATATAAATGACATCATACTCATTTAATATCTCAGTTCACCCGTGACCTTGGATGCTGTAAAATATGTACTCAAAACGTACTTGGTAAAGCCATGCTTTCTTTATACTAGGGTGTTTCGTATGGTGAATGTAGGGAAATGGTGAATGTTTTCCCTGGAAACAAGGCAATCAAATAATCAATCACATTACTCAGGGGCAGAACGCATATACAATTTTATTCCAAAACGAGGGAAGATGTAGTTGTCTATTGACTACAGCATCCTTTTACCATCTGGTGGGCCGTGTGCATTTTTGTCACCCTTATTCTATAAAAACCTCAGTAATATAAAATATAAATTAAATCAACGGGATAAATTTATAAGAAACTAGCTTCTTTCAAAGGAATATGTTTATTACAGACAATAAGGGCTGTAGAATGAATAAGAATGAGACGTGTTGGTCTGTCCAGGTTTTTCATAAGACTACTTTTAATTCTTAACTCAACTCTAACATACAATTATATCGTGTGAGCTATAGCACTACATTACAAATGCGATGGGAACGATAGCCTGTTTGTAAGGTTCGATACTAATACTATGTAGTAATACTTTGTACGGAGACAAACCATCTGCACAGTATAGGATTATAGTTCACGAGTGTGTGTACAAACATGGCTGCATTCTGTATTCCTTTACCCTAATAGTCTGATGTGATGGCATTTCGATAAGACCAGAAAGAGATCAGGATCAGGAGCGGGATCATCCGATTTTCGTGCTTCGGGAGCTAAGCTCCGGGAGTAAAACGGGAGTGAAACACCGTCAACTTCCTGACTCTGGGCTAATATTGGAAATTTCACTACGCAAAATCTGAATTACTGTCTTTTTATTTGCCTGATTCGGGATTCGAACCCGGGAGTTCGTGATCAGCAGCCGCATTTGTAAACACAATACCAGTGGCAGTTGAAGATAAGGAAAGTATAGTAACTGTCTTATAAAGAAATAACAAAAAAAAAAACACGGTATACTCGTAGTTACTACACGAAATAAAATAAAATCTACATAAATGAAGACTTGACCAAGAACAACACGAACCTTACTATGGTGTACTAAGAAAAAACTTCAAGATATTTATAAATACATATGGATCTCGAACGAAAAAATTCTAGTCAAAAAATGTGAAGGTGAAAAACCAATATGCGTGCGAGCTGAAAGTGACATTTGTGATCTACTTAACAAAAAGTGATAATATTACTAACTCCAGTGCTTATAGCGTTTATTTTTCATATAAATTCACGGACATAAGCAATATCGACTCCATATTACGCGATGAATCTGTAAGTTATACGTGTCTTGATAGCATAAATACGTGGGTGCAACAAGTACACAATATCAAGGACTTACGTTTATTATATATAAATATACGATCTTTAAAAAAACATTTTAATGAATTCCTAGTTACTCTCGGTAGTAATTTGAGTCAATTGGATATCATTGTGATAACTGAACCATACATTAATTATTCTGTATTATCTTTCTACTAAATCCCTGGATTCAAAGTAAATATTTATACCCGACAAGGACGTAACGGCGGGGGTGTACTTGTGTATTCCCGGGCGGAACTCACTGCGCATGTAAGCAAAACGGCTGAGCTCGCGAGTAATGTTATGCGCTCGGCGGAAGTGCGTTTCCATTACACTCAACATTAATGGGGAGCGTATTTATTTAATTTCTATTTATAGGCCGCCTCGTTTTCGCAACTAAGACAGAATTCGTGATTTTTTTCTTGAATTAAGAAATTTGTTTAGCAAATTACCTAAGCACTCAAAAGCAATATTCTGTGGTGACATAAATATTGATCTTTTAAAATATCAAGATAGCAATGTCAAATTGTATGAAAATATAATGGCGGAATATGGTTTTGCCAGGTGCATATGCGATGTAACACGAAGGGAAATAGTTATGGGTAACATTGTAGAATCGTGTTTAGACCATATTTATATAAATGTGAACCTTTGTCATTAGTTGAATCAACTGTAATACAACATAAGGTATCTGACCATGTATCGGCAGCGATACAATGGAAACGCGCTCCTTCCGTGAGTCATATCACCCACTCCGATAGTCGTACGCCTATGCGACCTGTCAATACATGCGTTCTGAATAATCATTTAGTTAGAGAAAAATTACTATTAACAGATTTTGATCATTGTTGAATATTGAGTGTCCAGTTGAGTTGTACGAAGCTTTTTCTAATATTTTACTAATATATATAATGAATGTTACAAATCGCAAACGATTGGGGAAAATAAAAGTGTTAGAAATAAAGGATGGATAAGTGAAAATTTAAAAGGGATGATTTTAAAAAGAGATAGGTTATTTGTTATATGTTGCAATGAATAAATATAGTAAGGCTATTTCTAAATGTAAAATGAAATATGATAAACAAAGTATACTAGACTTTAATAAAAATATAAAGAAATTATGGGATAAGATAAATAGTTTACTGGGTAATGAAAGAAAATCACTAGACGACTTAATACTTTCTAATATGGGAAACCAAGGCAGTGTAAAAGAAATTTGTGATAAGTTTGCTGATAACTTTTTAAGCGAAGTCGACCTCATAAGGTACACATGTACAGAAAAATGGTTAGTGAGTGACAATTACGTTGATAGACCTGATGTATGTATGAGATGGCAACCGGTCAGTAGTGGAGAAGTCAAACGTGTTATTAATCAATTAGATAAAAATAAATCGCCGGGAACTGATCTTGTACGGATGTCAGACTTAAAGTTAATTGTTGACAAAATAAGTCCTGTCATAGCTAATATAGTTAACTTGTCGATAAAGCACCATAGATATCCGAATAAATTAAAAGAAGCTATAATTCGTCCATTCCATAAAAAGGGTGATCGTAAAAAAATTTCAAACTATAGACCAATTGCTATATTATCTAGTATCGATAAAATTATTGAGAAATATATAACAACAACTTGGGTTTTATTTACAAAAAAAATAACATATTAAATGAACGCCAACACGGTTTTCAAAGGGGGAAAAGTACGAATACATTATTATCAAAATTTACTGACGAAATTAACTCCTATTTAGGAGATTAAAAATTTGTCGTTGCTATTTTTTACGATTGCAAAAAAGCATTTGATACCTTAGAAACAGAAACACTCTTAAATGGAATGGATGAATGTGGCGTGGGACAGCCGCTAAATCAGTGGTTCCGTGACTATGTTGCATCACGCATTTTCCGTGTAAAGGTTGGTGACACGTTTAGTGAGGCGACTGAGGTGAGGTGCGGGGTGCTATAAGGCTCGGGATGTGAGCAAATTTGCTACTTACTGCATTTTAACAGCTTATGTGACGTACTTCAGCATAGCTCTGCTTACATGTTCGCAGATGACCTATGTACATTACGTGCTGGTACTAATCTCATGGAGACACGTCACCTATTACAGCAAGACATAGACTCAGTAGTTAAATGGTCCCATGATAATGGTATCGTCTTAAACTCAGATAAAACCAAATTATCTTATCATTCAGTCGGCCTTATCTACCTCCTACTGACTCGACTCCTCAAATGTATACTCATAACTTTGAGTGCCTCCATAATGGTCTAAATAACTGTCGATGTGAGCCTATCGAAAAAGTCGATTGTGTAACCTACCTCGGAGTTAAAGTTGATACTAACTTCTCGTGGTCCAGCCATGTAGATTATGTATGTAATAAGTTAAGATTACTTCTAAGTAAATTTTATCACTTAAGTTTTAAAGTTCCTTCTGCTACTTTAAAATGCTTATATTTTTCATCGGTAGATTCGATTTTGGGAT
This sequence comes from Parnassius apollo, assembly GCA_907164705.1. Taxonomy (NCBI): domain Eukaryota; kingdom Metazoa; phylum Arthropoda; class Insecta; order Lepidoptera; family Papilionidae; genus Parnassius; species Parnassius apollo. The sequence continues at coordinate 214,711 of CAJQZP010001249.1, forward strand.
ACGCTCTTGACAGTTATGGTCTTACATTTAAAACCTACATTGATAAGCTTGAAGCATTACAAATTGGATTTTTAAAGTTACTTGTTAATAAAAAAAAACTAAAACTATTTGTAAAGGCGATTACACAAAACTATTTAAAATCTGCAAAATACTCCCAGTAAGTTTAAAACATAAAGTTTTACTTGCCATAAACAATTACAACTGTCGAGACCGTACTCTAATATTACTCAAGCATGGTCAGGGTACACGGTCGATTTATGCAGGCAAATTTGTTGTACCAAAAGTAAATAACTACTTTGGACTTTTACAACAAATTCGACTACCATAATTTTTCAATAGTTTGCCTGAGGACATTCGACGTGAACCAGTAAAAAACATATAAAAATAAATTAAAGAAATATTTATTGGCAAGTCTCAGTGCTTAACAATAATATTATATATCATGTAAATGAGACTCAAATGTTCCTGCAGACAAACTGTTTAAGCAGTTTTGCGGGAATATGTATATTTAAAAACCAAATTTTGTATTTTTAATAATAAATAAATTTAAAAAAAAATAGTTCCTGTGTCGTGTCGTCGTGCATTGGCGGCGGGAGAGGATCCACCATGCACCTTCCAGTGTTTGTCGTGACGTGACAGGAGATGGGCAGCAGTATCTTCCTGATAACAACTCAACATAATAGAAAACTGCAGCGCCAACCCGCCTGCCAAGCGTGCCAAATATAGCAAACATATTATGAGACAATCGTAGGAAAGGGCTACATTCATCAGTGGTCTTATGAAAAGATTCTTTTTTTACATAATAATAACCATAGAGTCAGTCAGTCAGTCATTCTTGGGACGATGTATAATACAATAATATAACGACGCGACATGCAATTCTCATTCAAGTAAACGAGTAATAAATTTATTATAACCGCCAACCACCACCTCCCCATGGTTGTTTCGAGGCTATAAATTTGACCAATAAACGACGAAATAGATCGTAACAAAATTTCGACATTTAATATTACGAGGGAGCAAAAGACCTTTTTGACCCCTGATTCGTATTCATTGAGTATTAATTTAACCAACTTTACAAGAGAAGGAGGCTATCAATTCGAGTTTATTTTATTGTATATATTTAACGCGATATCTACGACTTTTGTTTTGATTCTCTTTTATTGAATAGGGTGTATGTCAAGAGTTGCCTCATTTTAATTTGAAAAAAAAATTAATCATGTCAAAACAGGACATGAAAATTTATATTATATAACAAGTTGTTACCTTGACTTGGAGTTATTGGTGTATCCACTCAGAAGGGACACAATTAATTAAAATTGAAAAAATTGACTTTAAACAACGCTCTCTCCATGCCACACTTAGTTTTCAGGTTGAACTTGAAATAGGAACTTTATTTGTTAATTTATTTTAAGGATAGCCATCAAGACCTATATTCTTTGATATATTACAATATTTATATTTAAAAAAAAAGATAAAAACTAAATGTTGTCTTAATTATAAGATACCAGATACCGAAGATAATCCGCCACGACCAGAGATATATTAGACGCAGGACCAACGGCTTTACGTGCTTTCCGAGGCACGGGGGTGAGACACCGCCAACTTCTGTTCTCCGGACTGCTACTGAGAATGTTTCGACAGAAAGTCTCAATAACTGATTTTTGCCCTGACTCGGGTTTGGATTAAAAACCAGAACCTCATGATCAGCAAACTCGTTTACGACCACTAGATTAATAAGGCATTGTAGCGTTTATAAACCACATGCCCCGCTGAAAGTAAATGGAGGAAATATTCTGTGTAGTACTTATACATTGCGCACAAAATTACGGTCAATTCTACGTAGCTCCTTTAGTCAACTTCAACCGGGTGAGAAGACTAGGTCTTTGTTTGGTTTACGAACGTTGTTTTTGACAATCTTACACCGATTTTGTTTAAAATGACTAAGAAAGCGCTGTCATTATTTGTGTGCGCGCTTTGTCAGTTTTTAGACAAATATGTAATTTCATTTCGTGTTGCCCACACCCTTATACGTGATAGAGAGATGCCTCAGCTATATTATGATTGTAGCAAGAAAGGGTCGGCTCGACCGCGGAAGGATCTTGCTTTCACAGAATACCAGCGTAAAATTGCAGCATGATGCTGCTATGTTTCGTATTGTGAGTGTAGAGAACCGGAGACCCTTTTAACTGGAATCGAGGCATTCCACCTTAGTCCTCAAATGTGAGAACGCATCTGCATTTTGATTCTTAATCGAGGTTAAATGTAGAAGTCACTCATGCCACACAGGGTCACAGCATGCACTTACCATCATGTGGACAGTGTGCCCGTTTGTCGTCCTTATTCTATAAAAAAGTAAGCTTAGCCTATCACTGACATTTTGGCCAAAAACTGGTTACGCGGATGATATTTAACTACAGAAAAAATCTAGGTTTGATTAAAACATTTTACGAAATTACAATTTTTCCAAATAAATATTCAAATTGCTTTGACTATCAAAGGAACTCATTTATTTACAGTTTTTCCTTTCATCACATTCGTTCCAAGCATAACAACGTGAAATTATTGATGTTCGCTTAACATCTCATTTATTCTGACAATATGAAACGAAATTGCTTACTACAAAGGCTGGAGATGAAATATGGACTCCTGTGACTCACAAACTGTGAAACATTTTCTGCCACATTAACTTATATTTATTTACGTGATTTGATGGAATATGTTTTATGTCAAAGGAATATAAATAAAAACGTTTAAAGCTTTTTTTTATTTGGCGGAGGTAACACGATATAAAGCCGTAATGACTTCTTACTTATTCGAATACTACACATGGAATTATAGTATTTTCATCAAATTTAGTGACGATTCCTTATAATCTCTATATTACACTAGTAATATTAATTTTTCCATATCTAACGGGAATACTAAGAAATAAAAAATCAACCGGCAATCTTACTATAAAATAAAATCTTAAATGTGAGACTGTCTAGTAGTTTATGTCGATATTCTATGTTATAATAGCGCACTGTTAATAATAAAAGTATAAGAAAGTTGTAGGTTCTTTAAAATTTTAAATACTACTTGGTGGATTAATATAATATATATAAGATTAATATAATTAAAAAATCTTTTAGTATTTCAGAAGAAAACAGTTCATGAATAAACAGACGGCGGTGATTTAAATGTGTTGATTCTTAATTGTATTGTAGCAGCTAGGCTAATCAACCCTAAATAATATATAACCTGCTGCCACCATAACACAGAGGGCGAAGAAAACATTTATTTTCTAATTATCCCGGCTTCGGAGATACTGCGGGCTGCATATCGATGCGAGATAATTTGACGTATATATTTAACGTTCTAATAAAGAAACAAGAAACAGCCGCAAATATCATTCAGCCCCACATCGTCTTCACACGCCGCTATCGTCATGTATCCGTCGACCATTTTTGAGCCGTTTCTTCAACGCCTCAACTCGCTGCTTCTTGCTGTTTCGCAGCTGTGTCCCACGCCGCCGCCGCTCGCCCACTACGCGCACGCATTTTTTTTTGCACCCGAAGCAAATACGGGCAACCCTCCGGAAAGCGGGGGAGGGAGGCGGTGAATGATCATAGCATACCAAGCAGCCGGCTGCGTGGTTATGTGGAGACTTTTACCCACTAAACACCGTCTTTATGGATTGGCTTACCGATCTGACGAGAGATCTCTAAGCCGTATACGGATGCGATCCTCCTTGGCAGAAAGCAGAAAGGCACACTTCTAAGCGGCGAAAAGCCGCTTAGAAGTGTGCCTAACTAAGGCAGATTAAGGGATGTGTTAAGTAGGCTCGGCCTGAGCCGCCAGGAGGCAGTTCAGGTCAGCCAAAAGCTTGTTGGGGGGGGGGTCAGAGAGAGAGTTTCTCGGTCTGCGCATACTATAGCGAGTGTGGAGAGAGGCTGCATAGGCAGCTGTCTCACGAATGAGATGATTTGGGTGGGACTCTGAGGCTTTGAAAAATCTCTCAGAGAGTGATTTGAGGAACTGTTGGATTGTTGGGAGCTCTAAGTCTCGGTGTAGGTCGGCATTACGGACATAATAGGACGAGTTAGTGGCCCTACGACAGAATAGATTTTGAACTATTTGAAGTTCATTTATAACTTTGGGCTTAGCGTGTGCGAAAATAAGGGCCGCGTAGGTCATGACAGGTCGTATGCAGACCTTATGTAGGGTTCGCTTGTTGCGGAGGGACATTTTACTGTGTCTGCCCAACATGCTGTTGAGCCTACCCATGTAAAATCACGCGGTGCGAGTTACCTTCTTGATATGGGGCTCAAAAGTGAGCCTTGCATCATGGGTGACGCCTAAATAATTGGCTTTTGTTTGCCATGGGACAGGGGTTCCTAACATCCTGATTGGCGGAGTGGTGGTGAGACGGCGTCGTTTATATTCGAAGCAAACGGCGGAGCTCTTCTCCGGGTTTACGTCGATACGCCATTTTTGGAACCAAGCTCCTAAGTCGTTAACTGACTTTTGGATCTTGTTCCGAATCTGTGGCAGTGAGTTGCCTTTAGAGTAAAGGGCTATGTCATCTGCGAAGAGGGCTAGTTTAACACCGTTCGACAGGATAGGGATGTCGTTGGTGAATAGTATATATAGGAGGGGGGCAAGCACAGAGCCTTGAGGGACACCGGCTTTGATTTGACGAGTAGAGGATAGCGTACCTTCGTGTCTAAAACGAAAAGTACGATCCTTCAGATGACAAGAGGGTCGCCGTCTGTTGGAAACAAATGGCGCCTCATGCGCACGAGAATAACTCGTTCGAAGAGTTTGCCCATGGCCTTGAGGAGGCTGATGGGACGGTGATTGGAGGGGAGGTGGTGAGGTTTGCCTGGATTGGGAATGCCAATGACAGTAGCCTCTTTCCAAGAGGTGGGAAAGTTGCTAAATTCGAAGCAGGCGCTGAAGATTATGGCCAATAAGGCGATCACCTGCTCCGGAAAGTGTTTGAGGGCTTGGTTGGAGATGCCATACGCACCCGGTGCTTTTTTGGGCTTAAGTCCTTTGAAGGTAGATGAAATCTCATCTTTGGACACAGTGATAGGGTCAGAGTCGGTCGGGGGCGAGTTCCCGCGACAGATCTCGTCCTCCACTAGTTTGATATGTAGGGGGTCAGTGGGTTGTGAATTGGGAAAGCATTGAGCGGCGACGCTGTCGGCGAAGCACTCAGCCTTTTCTTCGTCCTCGAAGGCAATAGAGCTGTCGGGACGAGACAGAGGGGGAGTATGCGTTATAGCGTCTATCCGGAGGGCTCTCGCCATCTGGTAGTACGCTGTGTGATAGGGGGAGATTTTCTCCATGGGATTGCCCCTTTCTAGGTTTCTGAAATCTTTCACGCGGTAACGGAGTTTGCGTTGAAGGCGGGCCGCGAGTCTATACTCGGGAGTGGGATAGCGTGCAGCTCTACGGAGGGCAGCTTTTTTGGCTTTGAGCAGTTCGCATATATTTAAAGAAAGATTAGTAGCAACCGGGGGAACCTTATCATTCTCTTTAAGAGAGGATGTTATAAGAGAGGTGAGATTTTCGACCGCGTTGTCTATTTTCGCCGTACTGTCGAGGACGTCGGAAGAAAGGGTTATGGGACCGCCACATTTGCGGTTGGGTCTGTCATTACGTAGAAGTGAATATCTTTTTATAGAGAGGGCTTTAGAGACCTTAGGGCTGAGGTGGGTCTCCTGAAGTAGGAGGAGATCGGCTTCGCGATCTCGAAGAAAGAGTCTAAGCTCTGGGAGGTTATTACGCAAACCGCGGATATTGAAAGAAACAAGCGGCAAACCTTTTGGTTTGATACGACCTTGCGATATTGCGGGAGCAGACGGCTCCGGCATAGTGTTTTTACAACGATCTTAGTAGATCGATGTGCTCAGCAAGAGCTAGGAGACGGTTCTGAGGGGACTGAGCGGCGCGCAGTTTACGCGCAAGGATAGAGATTTCCCCTATATTGATCTTATTCATAGTGTTAGACACTAGGCTCAGGTCATCTGCTATATATCTGCTGCCTGTTTTTGTGGGGCGGCGGAGAGCCGCGGGATGTTTGTTGCCTTTGGGAACTAAGGGTTTATTGAGAGCGGCGCAGGCTGTGAGAGCGGAAGGCTCATAAGGGGCCGAGGAGGGCCCTGAGGTGGCCGATAGGGGCCCTGAGTGGGCCGATAGATGCCCTGTGTGGGCTGAGATGAGCCCTGAGGGGGCTGTGGTAGAGACAGGCCCTGGCGGGGCATGCAGCTCCCAAGAGCCGGGAAAGTTCGGTCACTGACCTGAGGTGGTCGCGCTGGTCGCAGAAGTGGGCGAGGAGCACGAGGGCAGCCACTAAAGTTGGCCTGGTGGCCTGTTTGTCCGCATAGGACACATGCGGGAGGGAATTCAGCGTTTTTTGGACCGAGGGAGAGACTCTTTCGAGTGATGGGGTTCTAGGCACTTAATACACCTGGGTGGGGCTGAGCAGTTGGCTGCCGCGTGCCCATAAAGTTGGCAGTGGTGGCACTGCGCTGGGTAACCGCGCCGGTGTGGAGCTTCGACTCCTACATGCGACAGGCCGCACACAGTGCGTACCTCGCGGAAGATGGCCTTCGCCTTCGGCACATTGGTGAGAACGAGGAGGGCGAGGATAAATCTCTCGCCCCTGCTGCTGTGCATCTTGTGCACAGCCTCTATGGGGAAGCCTTGGGACTTAAGGTCTTCCAGAATGTCCTCGTTTGTGAGTTCATAAGGAACTCCGCGGAGGACCGCCTTGACTTTCCTTTCTTCGGCGAGAGCGTATGTGTGATAGGACACACGCTCGGCCGTGAAGAGACGGGTTATGTTCCGGAAGTCTTCTATAGACGCCGGCATGATTTTAATGGCCTCGCCGAGATTGGTGGCTTGGTCATACTTGAAACCCTTATGGTAGGTATGGTAGAGCTGTGTAAATTTCGCCTTGTCTGAGAAAGACAGGGGGGCGGGACTTGGCTTTTAGCCAATAATGATGCTGGCAAGCTTATACTGGCTGTATGCAAGGAAAAGGGTCTTCTTGTGACAAACACTATGTTTAATCACAGGAAAATCCATATGTACACTAGAGAAAGAAAGAATGAGAGAAGTATGATTGATTTGTTCCTGGTGGATGACCGACTGCGAAAACAGGTGATGGATACACGAGTGTTCAGGGGTGCTGACCTGGGAACGGATCATTATCTAGTAATTACTAGATTTAGGGGTTTGTTCGCGGGTTGGCGCTACCGGACGGCAGTAACAGAACCACAGTCGGTCTGTCGCATCCGAAGCTGGAAGCTTCAGGAAGCGGATACTAGGGACAAATATCACACGAGGGTAGCCGAAAAGCTTGACACCATCGATGGCAGGAAAGAATGTGTAGAGAGAACATGGCAGAACCTTAGGGATGGAATGGTAAGTGCAGCGGAAGAAGTATGTGGTACGACAAAAAGAGGTAGTAGTAAAAGAAGAGAGGCATGGTGGAATGATGAAGTGAGAGAAGCTGTAAAAAAAGAAGAAAAAAGCATGGTTAGACTACTTGGCCTCTAGTAACGATGAGCATATGAGAGAGAAGATGAAAGAAAGATATAAGCTGCAGAAAGTTCATGCGAAAACATTGATTGAGGAAGTACGTGAAAGGTGTAGAATAGAAGCGGACGAGAGGTTGTCGCACAACTTTAGGGAAAACTCCAAACTCTTCTGGAAAGAGGTTGGAAGGTCCCGGAGTGGTGCGACAGCCTTAAGAATGAACAAAGTGCTTTCGAGAACCAATGACGTCCTCTCAGAAAAATCGGACGTCATGCAGCGATGGAGTGAATTTTATAGAGAAATGTATGCGTGTCATGATCTTAGTGAAGGATCCGGGGGTGACGCCGTGACCGGCACGCCAGACACAGACCTCGATGACACTGAGGTCATCAGCATGAAGGAGATTGAACGTGCGATTCGAAGTTTGAAATGTGGTAAGGCTGCGGGACTAGACAGAGTTACTGCTGAAATGGTCAAGTACGGTGGGCCTCGCGTCTGGGACAGCTTCCATCTGCTGTGCAATTTATGCTGGCGGACGGGAGATGTCCCGGATGATTGGGGATCCGCGGTCATTGTGCCTTTATATGAAGGTAAAGGTTCACATTTTGACTGCGGGTGCTACCGGGCGATCAGCTTGACCAGTTTAGCAAGTAAAGTTTACTCGAAGGTTTTGACACGTAGGATGCAAGAGAAATCGGAAAGATTCTTATGGGAGGCACAATGCGGATTTAGACCTGGAAGAGGATGCACGGATCAAATGTTTTATCTCCGCATGATCACAGAGAAGCTTCTGAGTGTTAACCAGAAGATTTTCTGTGCTTCTGTGGATCTGGAGAAAGCATTTGATAAGGTTATAAGGAAGAAAATGTGGGAACTGTTGCCGGGATATGGTGTGGATGGTCGATTGTTAAGGGCTGTGCAGTCACTTCACTATGACTGTAAAGCCTGTGTGCGGGTAGGGCATGACCTGTCACCCATGTTTAGCGTCCAAGCGGGCGTAAAACAGGGTTGTGTCATGTCTTCCTGGCTGTTCATACTGTATCTCGACAGCTGTTTACAGAAGCTGCCGGAAACAAAGTCAATGGTGCCCTGAATGCATTAGTAAAAAGGCAAGGCGTGGTGAAGAGTGCACGCCTTGCAATATATAATGCAGTGTTGGTACCGACTTTGTTATATGGCAGCGAAACCTGGGTATGCCAGGAGAAGCATAAAAACAAGTTGAATGCAGTGGAGATGCGATCTCTTCGTAAAATGTGTGGCGTTACCTTAGCCGACCGAAAGCGAAACGAAGAGATTCGCAATATGGCAGGATTGAAAGATGACCTTATCACAAAAATTGATAGGGGCGTACTCCAATGGTTTGGGCACGTTGAACGAATGAGTGAAGACCGAATGGTGAAGAAAATATATAGAGCGAAAGTAAATATTAAAGGGTGTCGAGGTAGACCGAGACTAACTTTCGAAAACCATGTGAGCAAATTGCTCGAAGAGGGGAGGGTCAAGAGTACTCGGATACCTAGACGTGCATATATGAAGAAGTTAATGAACCTCAAAGAAGCGAAAGAGGTATGTAAGGATCGTGACACTTGGCGATCTGTTCTCTCTGGCAACCCCGTTAGGGATTGTCCGTGAAGATAAGTAAGTAAGTAAGTAAGTAAGTGGGAGCGCAGCGTGTTGCGGGCTTGGCGGTAGTGTCTTGCGACTGAGAGGCGGCAGCGTTTGGGGCTGCGGAGGTAGGGGCAATGATGGGGGCTGCGGAGGTTGAGGCAGCGGCGGGAAATGCGCGGGCGGCCCCCATGGGGGGGAGTGCGGGAAGTCGCGGCGCACTTCGGGCCGCGCTTGGATTTCACTAGTGTGTATTGGGCTGTATCGGTGACCGTTCCTTTGGAGTCGGATGACTCCGAGGAGCCGGTGGAGCTATGGGCGGTCCTCTTCCAGGAGGAGGAGGAGGTAACGGAAGTGGTATCCGGGTGCTAGTCTGTAAGCGACCTCGCTACGCGGTTGAATTATTAGAATATTAGTTTTGTTAACGATGAACTTTAATTGTTAATTTTTATAGTAATTATGAACTTATTTATAACGACTATAATGCTTAAATATATATGCAAATAATAAAGGTAACTTAACAGTATAGTCTATAGTTGTAGTTAAAAGTTGATGACGTGATGTCAACATACAACAAAATAATTTAAATATAAATAATTATATGCTTATTCATTCTACGATTATAGTTTTAAAATTAATATGGATATCACCTATTAGGACCTATTTTAGTGTTCTAATAAGGGCGGGGTCAATCCGAAGTCGGATTGAAATATAAATAATTAATTATATAAAGGCTTATTACGATAACGATCTAATAAGGGCGGAAGGTCAAGGTCAATCCGGCGAGAAGTGACCATTAAAATGGAGACGCCAGTAACTTAACGTATCTTCGTTAAGTATTTAGTGGACTGTAATTTTTGGTGCATATGACAAAGGGGTAAATAAGTAGGTGAATTAGCACGCACTGACCTGATAACGGCTGCCTCGCCTTCTTCCTGGAGTGTCTGCTATACAGCGGGCCCGCCACGTGGTTCGGCGCACACGCACTCTCGGAACAGTTTCGTGAAGTCCCACACTCTCGACCTTTGCCCTTACGGGGGCGTCTCACACTTTTATGAGTTACAAAGACACAATGTCTGATGCGGTGAATATTAAACATAAACAGGAGAACTCAATGTTCGTCCTGTGCGGTTTGCGATTAATATATCTAAGACGCGACGGCTGGCCGTGCGTTGCGGAGAACGTAATGTCACTTAATAAGACGCGCGCCGAGATCCTTTTCTTCACCTCGGCGGCAGCGCGTGCGGTAGGAAAGGGAAGGAAGGAAGGAATCAAATATGCACTAGTCATTTCATTATTTTGATAAAGTAGATATAACTTAGGACGAACTCAATGCGATATGTAATGTAATGTTGATAAAGTAGTTTGTTAACTAGCGTACCAACGTCTTCATATGCATGTGTATAGGTGCTGTAAAGCACCCGAAACAGGAATTAAAAAAATAAAAATAAACGCGATAAAAGTCGAAAAATTAGTTTCATTCATGCACAGTCTAATGGGACGGTAATCCGACACAAGATCAGGCACTGGACCAACGGCTTTACGTGCTTTCCGAGGCAAGGGGTGAAACACCAAGAACTTCTTGACTCCGGGCTTCTACTGTGAATTTCTAGTCAGAAAAACTCAACAAATTTTTGGTCCGATACGAATCACGTATATGATTATTAGACTAACATGTCAGTCAAATATAATAATCACTAGAGATCAAAGGTTCGATCCCCGCAGTTTTATTAGCTTAGAACTGTTCTAAGCTAATAAAAGCGCAGTTCCATTACTACGAATAACACAATTTAGTTGAAATAATCTCTGCGTTCTTCAGTATTACAAATTACCTGAATTTGACCGCGCTTGCCTTTAATACGAATAAGAACTTATGTGAAATTGGTTGCGGATAAACTCTAAAGCAAATTGCTGTTCCTTATTTAACATAAACATTTGGCGCAAAATGAATATGCGGTTTATGTAATGTTAGTGTGCATTCAGTACTACACATAAATTACTTAGGAGACCATTGGCAAGGCAGTTATTGGAAAACCTATCGCCAATAGGCTTGATTAACTTGATATTTGTTTTATGCTTGGGAAATATTCAAATCGTACAAATAATTTTTATATATTATTATAAATAGAAATTTAATGGGTGATGTGGTCTTTTTAAAATTTTTTTAACAAATTATATTAAATTTATTTCTCGGACATTTGACAATAACTTGCTTCATTATAACATTTAGCTTAGATTATTGATAGGTATTCGCGCGCTCAGAATAGGTACCGCCGGTGCTGAGCGCGCGAAGGCCTATCAATAGTCTAAGATATTTAGGATCATTAACATGTCTCACTGCTATCAGCGTAGAATAAGCACAATAAGTACTAAGCACTTAGTTCCTTAAATCATTACAGAACTGTAAATGTGGTTGTAGTGGAGTATTGATCATGATGTCCTGGGTTCGATTCCCGGGTCAAAATTATTAATTATTGAGTTTTTCCGACAAAAAATTCTTGCCATGCTTAACAAGATACTTGACAATCGCATTTTGCATTGTTTTGAGTTGTTATTAATAAGACGCTGCTACTTCTATCAGATAGTAAGACAGCCACTGGATATTATTGTACAGAGTTAATTATTTCGATTGTACGAATATGTCACGCGATGTCATCTTCAATTTTATAATTTAGCGGTTGTCCCATACGAATTTAAAGAAAAAATCGACTATTGAGAGTAAGAAAATACGGAATGAACCATTTAGACATACTTTTAGTTGTTCTGAACTTGTGATATTTCCTAGCGCACTTAGAAAGGTAAAAAAATAAACTTTTAATAAAAAATATAAGCCGACGATCTCACAGAACTTAAAAATGTAAATTAATTTCTATACAACAACTCATTCAGAGCTATAATTCTTCTTTACACTATGTCCTAGCGCTACGGTACGTACTACGGTTTACATGGATATAGTTTGATAAAACTCAATCGACGTAAACCTAAGAGTACAAATATCCGCAGAGAAACCAGATTGAAATTTCATAAAATATTAGATTATCTAATGTTAAAAACGCTTTCTCATAAAGTTATCGTGTAAGGTATTTTTATAACGTTGGGTGACAAACGAGCACACAGTCCACCTAATGGTAAGTGAATGCTGTGGCCCAAAGACATTTTGGAGACAATACACACACAATAAAGACATTTATCTTCAACTAAGGATCGAAATGCAAATGCTTTGTCATCCCTGAAGACAAAGATAAAATACCTCGATTCCAGTAAAAAGGGTCACCGGTTCTCTACACTCACCATACGAAACACAGCAGCATTACGCTGGTATTCTGTGAGAGCGAGGTCCCGTCCCGGTAGAGCCGACCCATTCATGCTACAACTATTAAATAGCTGTAACGTGGCTCTACCATGTAATAAAATATGATTAGAAAGTATAATAAGTATTTTAACCGAGTGTTATTTAAATATAATAAGATGTATTAGACATTTACTAAACATTTTGTAGATATTCTGGCGTAAAACTGCTATAATTGCGCTTGCGCTGTGGGTTCTTAAAATAAATTTTTAAAATTATTACGAAACTGCTACACATGCCCTGGTTAGTTTTCCTCTGTTATCTCTTACGACACCCGCGGGATGATATGGGGTAGTGGATATTCTTAATCCGCCCCCTCGCGGTTCAATTAAAAAAAACCTTAAAAATTTGGAGCTCATTATTTCATAGTGAACCCAAGCAAACTCCACAAGTAGCACCCGTTCACAAAATTTAATTGCCTAAGTTAGATATTACAATTGCCACGTATCATTAAAGTAAGGTGCAATTAAGATTATAATTTATCAATATAGGCATAGTAACTGTATTAATAAGCATGAATGAGCTAAGAAAGAATGCTTCCATATTTTATTTGAGTTCACTGAATTGCAATGAATTTAAAAAAGCAAGTTATTAATTTTAATTTAAATTGAAGTGGCATCCTTTAACACAGCGTATTAAAGGAAGATTCAACTACATTTCTTTCGTAATACAAATTTAATATGTTTCGAATTACGTCACGCGTTGTTGCAAACTCGCCTGGCTTCCTTACCTTAATAGCATTTTTATTCGTATAAAGAATGAACTTGGCTGTGATTTCGTGTATAAATCTCAGTAATGTCTTACTTATACCTTTTTAAACAGAAGTTTCTTATCTTTACAACTGAAATGTGTCTTTTTTATATCTGAAGTATTTTTGAAATATTTGCAATTGATAATTAAGTTATCTATATCATACTGGACAGTATGACTTTTTTGCTGCCGAGGAGCCCATGTGTGTTGGTACCACGCTCTTAACTATAAAAGTAAAAAGTAAAGTTACAGCCTATATACGTCCCACTGCTGGGCACAGGCCTCCCCTCATTTCTGAAGGGGTTTTAGGGCAAGGTAGTGTCCGCCGCGCTGCCCCAATGCGTGTTGGCGAACTTCACATGTCTTCGAAATATTTTGTTTTCTTATTCCTCAGACATGCAGGTTTCCTCACGATGTTTTCCTTCACCGCCGAGCACGTGGTAAATCAGCACTTAAAATTGCAATTAACAATTTCATTGGTGCCAGCGGGGCTCGAACCCGGGTTACTCGCGTTCTGTTATATTTACAGCGAGCGTTAACCATCTGAGCTACCACGGCTCTTCAAGTTAACTGCTTAAGTTGACTGCAGATGTTCATGGGCTGCAGCAGCCACTTGGACGTACATAATGTGTGATCACGTGGACTGTAAGTTTGTTTGTCACTTCAGTTTTATATCTCAGTCTGATACCTAGGCTGCACTAAAAGTATCGGGAATGGAATATTTCCAATGTTCCTATCATATTAAAATCTTTTTAATTGAAAACTCCTTGGTTTTAGAAATAGAATACCATTTATTTATTAAAAAAAAAGATTCTCAGTATTGTCACAAGGTTTTGTCAAACTTGTTTAGTCGTTGAAAAAATGGAATTGACTCGAAAAAATTCAAGAGCTATGATTTACCATACAAAACGGCCATTTTGGAGACCCCAACTTCCGAAAGGAATGGTTGCTTCAATGATTTGTTCCATCGTATGGAAAAATGTGTCAAATTTCGCGGAGAATACTTTGAAAAGCAATAAATACACTTTTAAATAGTAATGTTGGGTCACTTCCTTGATTCCCGAAATTTTTAATATGACCTACCAGTCAGCTTTATTTTTAATTTATCAAATGCTTGTTGTTGCAGAACCATGCGACCGTATAAAAAAGACTGAATGAGGAAGTACTCCCAAAGATGTCTTCAATAGAGCATACTGTCATCAAGTTATTTTTAATAAAAATAAGTATTAACTCTACAACATGTGAATATGCTATACCGTATAAAACGCCATGTGGTAAAATGAAGAAAATGTTAGTAAATAAGCCACCATTGACAAGATCTAAATTGACTTTGGTAAACACTGACTTTACTAAAAATAAACGAATATTGATTGACGAGGAAAAGTTCACATTATTAAATTACCTCAAGAAGGCATTGGATATTTATTACAGATTTACTTCTTATGAAACACGAAGGTATGCACTATTTGTACAGACACACCCCGAAAAACAAAATTTTAAGGAACTCAAAATATAACAACAATCTAGTACGACGCTGAAAAAGAACACAAAGAAATCAAAAATGAAAGAAGAAAAATTTAAAGGAACTAACAATTTTAAATGAAAAGGAAAAAGAAAAAAGGTTTTCTTTTAAAATAATTTAAAAATCCTTATACGGGTTGTGTGTAAAAATACTAGATTATACCTTAGTTATTTTTTTTATTAATACAAAACTGTAGATATTGCTTCCATACGTATACTTTTTGGAAAAACGGCAAATTCTACTGTCAGTCCAATTATATATAAATATGGGTATGCATATGTATATGTATATTATATATTATGAATTTTCGGACATCAAGAGCGAGCGTGCACTCAGCCGCCCGAGCTGCCTCTGTGTAAGGGCCGGACTAAAAACCAGTGCTATCACTGAGTCCGGTCCGTTTCACGGTTTCATGCTGCAACACAGGGTATTTTTGAAATGTTTTATTAAATTTACAATGATGTTAAATAACTTTTAATTTAGTTATATTTATCCTTTGGCATTTATTTATCCTTTGGCATTTATTTATCCTTTGGCATTTATTTATCCTTTGGCATAACTATTACTAGTTACTTGTTATGTTGCCAGTTGAAACAGGAATAAAATGCAAAAAAAATCATGAAACAAATAAGAGGAACAATGACGAGGAAGACAAAAGTGATGGAGATGATGCAGTTTACAGTGTACAAAATTATTACTTGCGTGCACTTATATTTGGGGTACGTAAGGCTGCACTAAAAGTATCGGGAATGGAATATTTCCACTGTTCCTGTCATATTAAAATCTATTTAATTGAAAACTTGGTTTTAAAAGTCAAATACCATTTATTTATTTATTTAAAGATTTGCGATCTAGTCACAAGGTTTTGTCAAACTTGTTTAGTCGTTGAGAAAATGGAATTGACTCGAGAAAATTCAAGAGCGATGATTTATTATGACTTTCGAAATGGTTTAACATAAAAACAGTGTGGTGACCGGATGATTTATGCATTTGGTGATGAAGCCCCATACTAAACCACAATTTATCGCTGGTTTGCTGAATTTCAACGTGAACGTGTCAAACTCAGTGATGATCCCCATCAAGATCGTCCAAAAACTGCAGTCACCCAAGAAAACGTTGATTCTGTGCGTAAGTTGATTGAGGAAGATCGACATGTGACATACTGAGAAATTCAGGCAACTTTAGACATTGGTATGAGTCAAATACAAATAATCTTGCACGAACAATTAGGTTAAAAAAAGTTGTTTTCCCAATGGATACCGCATTCGCTCTGTGAAGAGCAAAAATCGGGTCGCGTTACTTGGTGCATCAGAACTCTCGAAAGATTCCGCGCAGGATCCTCAAATGATGTATACAACGTCGTATCAGGTGACGAATCCTGGATATATGCGTACGAACCTGAAACAAAAAACCAGCCACGAGTTTGGATGTTCGAAAATGAGTTAAAGCCAACAAAAATTGTTCGTTCACGGAGTATTGCAAAAAAAAAATGGTGGCCACGTTTGTCTCCAAAACCGGCCATGTTACGAATATTCCTCTTGAGGAACAAAGAATGGTTAATACAGAATGGTATGCTAGCATTTGTTTGCCACAGGTTGTTTCTGAACTCCGTAAAGTGAACTGCAACCGCCGCATCATCCTCCATCACGACGATGCGAGTTCTCACACCGCACACAGAACAAAAGAGTTTTTAGAGCAAGAAAACATAAAATTATTAGACGATCCGCTGTACAGCCCCAACCTAAGCCCTGATGATTTCTATACTTTCCCTAAAATAAAGAATAAATTGCGTGGACAGAGATTTTCATCACCTTAAGAAGCTATGGATGCCTGCAAAACGGTCATTTTGGAGATCCCAACTTCCGAATGGAATGGTTGCTTCAATGATTCCATCGTATGGAAAAATGTGTCAAATTTCGCGGAGAATACCTCAAAAAGCAATAAATACATTTTTAAATAGTAATGTTGTGTCACTTCCTTGATTCCCGAAATTTTCAGTGCCGCCCTCGTATTTCTGGAGAGAAATGGATTCAGTGCACTATGTGCAAGTCATGGGTCCATGCAAAATACTGTGCAAATGGCAATATTTTGTTCTATGAATGCAAAAATTGAACATCTGATTTAAAAGACTGATTTGCTAACCAGATTTCAAAAATCGTAAATTAGTTAATACTGTTTGTTAGGATTGTATATTATTAAATTAATAAAAAGTTTTCTAGTTTCAAATAAAGTTATTATGTTTTAAGTGTTTAGTTGACAAATATTTAAATGTATGATTGTTGTTAAGTGTATGACTATTATTCTAATTTATAATTTATGATGTTTATTTAAATAGTCAGGATTTCCGTTACAACTGAAAAATAATTATAAAATAAATAGTTCTTATATTTTTATTTATTCCTATATACTAATATGTACTAATTATTTCATAGGTTATCTTACACCTAGTGATAAAGGAAGCAAACAAAGAAGGCTATACGTGCGTTGTCACATATGAGGACTAACATGAAATACCCCACAGCCTCTTACAATTAACTTGGTTTGGATTTAAATATAAAATTGCAGTCGGATCAGCTACGACTGCAACTGAAAACTAGATCGTGTACTTGAAGCCTAAGGTTATTAACTAATTTTTGATACCTTTTTGTGTTTTTTGTATCTAGTTGAAACTTTACGAAATTGAAATACATTAATATCTAAAATACTTAAATGTGTTGGCGTTTATTATAATGTCCTATTTATTAAATATATCTACCATAAAGTTATAAGAAAACTGTCTACAGAATGGCGCCAGAAGGTTGATAAAACAGTCAGTGATTTTTATGTCCCCCGTCTTCAACATCCAGACTCCAGACATTAGAAGTAATTTGTGAAAAACGTTCAAGGCTTTCTAACTAAGTAACTAAGATTCAGCCGAAAATTTTTATTGCACGCCTAAATTGCGCGAGTTTATAAAATTTTACTCGGCCATTTTAGATAAAACAATAATTATATTGCAACACGAATTGTTACTTTAAAACTTGAAATGAAAACCGGCTGAATGAAAGCTCAGAGTTGGGGCACTGAGAGCTACGAACTCGAAACAAATCGAAAAAAATACAAATATTTGTCTAGATGTTTGTCCTTGTGAAATTTATGTATGTAAACTGAAAGAAACTGTACAGAAAATCGTTTAAAACGCTATCAGAAAATCAATTCATTTTATTGTACACGTTATTTTTGAAGTTATATAAATTACTAACATGTTTTAAACCGAATTCGATCTATTTTGAGATAGATTTATGTTTCAACGTTGTCAGTGGGAGTAATTTGCTTCGGTTCAGATTTCGCTTGTAATTTCAAACATGTTGTTTTGTCGTTATCTCAGCTTAAAGTTAACCCTTCAATCCCCATAAAAATCTCACGCATCGCACCCACCCACAGCACTTCAAACCATTAAAACTTATACATATTTAGAGATTAATTTCTATGAAGAAGTTTAGCGTTTTAAAATCTAAACAAAATTTTCTATCCTGTGGTCTAAACAAAAGTTTGGTTTTACTTCATAACAAAAATATTTTATTGTATTTAATAACAAAAAAATACATACCAAGCTGATTTTGGCAGCGTGAAAATCACAATTATTTCTATATAGACTGGATTTCCATTAGGTGAGAAGGCACCTCATCTCTTCGCTTATTAGGCGTGCAATAGAATATCTTTTATAAGTATGGGGTTTATTGTTTTGTAACAAAATGAAAAATAATATAATGGTGCCCATTTTATATATTATTGCAACGAAAAATTTTATCGAGCAACTTATAATAACATAAGCTACGAAAATTCTCGAGAGACATAAAGGAACAAATTTATTCAGGATTTATTAAAAGTATGAAAATGGTACAAGAGGGACTGTTCGAATAAAAATTTCGAGATATATGTTTATTATCATAAACGAGAAAGAGCTCGATACCTTTTATACTGAGCTGATCTTTTATACCTTTGATACTTTTATAAAGAGGTATTTCATCGAGATCGAAGGGGGTCAACGCAGATTCAATTTGGTTTTTATTAACGAATAGATGGACTACACCAATCATGTACCAGGTGAACTATGTGCCCAACTGTCACATTAAATCTTTCAAAAACATTCGGCATATAATATTGTTAGCTATCAACCACCGTGCATTTCTCTAATTTTTTATAGAATAATAATGACAAATGAGTACAAAGTCCAAAAGATCCAAAGTGGACATTTACACTAATCCACGATTTATAAGAATAATAATACAGATGTGTTTTCACCCCTGAGGACTAAGATGGAATGTCTTGGTCCCAGTACAAAAGTATATCTGCTGCATGGCTCTACCATGTATAAAGTTGTTTCTGAACTTCTAGTAAACCTTATTAAATAAGCCTTGTTGACGTAAACTATAAATTTATTGACGCTACTGCAGCAATGGTGAAATTTTAAATAAAATTGATAAAAAATGTACACGTGAAACGCAGACTGTACACTGTAAATTGCTGTGAACTTTTAAATTTGGATAAATTCAAACGCGTCAGCCGACGCGATGCGACGTTGCGGAAATTTGTTTGGTAAATAGAACCAAGTGTCGTTCGACGCTACAAAATAAACAAGGCGACACGTAATTAGGTTTTCTTTTAATTATTCGTTTTATTCGCTAGTGTGAAATGAATTCAATTTTTATGTTATTAGTTTTGCTTTTCTTAACGTGGCATTGGTGTCCTTAGGGGCGACTATTGGAAATAATAGAAAAATAATATTATGTCTTCCGATCACCGCATCTTTCGAGCCAGATTCCCTTTGACATCCTATAGTCAACCAAATCTAAGAAATACCTTTTGACGTTTCACATTAATCATTCCACAATAACTTTGCGTCTGCGTACTCATGCGATTTACAATAACCTTTTACCTAAACCCGAAGAATTATGAAGTTATCTATATTTCATTACAACGTGTATAGTCTTTTTATCACTAATTTAAATTTGAATTTTCCAAACAAATCAAAATATTAAAAAATAACCAGTATTAACTTTTTTTTACTTGACGTCGTTTCAATGATAATATGTCGCTATTTATATTACCGTAGTGTTTGGATGATTAAAATTCATTGTTATGCGAATAATCGGCAAGATATTCAAATAATCGGTAAAAATATTATAATTAATCATTAATTTCTTTAATATATTATTTGTTTAATTTAATTTTTATTTTCAAAATTCCTAAATTACATAAATCATGAATAAAAAAGTTTATTTTTTTCCCTTTGTCAAAGTCAATTTGTGTATGCAAAAACTCTTATACAAGGCTACTACTAAAATAACCACTAAGTACATAATTTCAACATCTCGCCATTTCTGTACCAGTTACTCGACTCCACAGAATCAGTAATTCATTCTTGAGGCGATGTATACGCTTTTACAACAAAATGCCAGAAAATATACAAAATTTGACGTAAGTACACAAATTTCAAAAACTTTATTAAACTAAGTTTCTATAAAAATGGTTATTTTAATATTAAGGACTAAGTTTGTATAAAAATGGTTATTTTAATATTAAGGAATTTATGGATGATAATAAACCCTGGGAAGAGTGATCGCTACCAAGCTATTTCTAATTTGTTGTTAATTGTAACACGCATGATTGTAAGCTCTTATTCTAAAAAAAAAAACTAGTCCCGTTGGGTTTCTTGCTGATTCTTCCCAAGACAGAGGTTTTTCTTTGCGAACCAGTGGTAAATGAAAAAGTGACTTTCAATAAGTATAATTCATAATCTATATCGAATAAAAAAGTTTCTGTTTCTGTTTCTTTTTCGAGAGTTTACTGTACGTAATTTTGTGCTTTTATGTTTGTCTTCCTATTTTGTGACTAGGCGTTAACTTTTTGGACTGTTAACTTTTTGTTCGTGGTAGAGCCACGCTACAACTTATATTATAGTGGTAGCGCGAATGGGTTAACTCAACCATGGCAGGACCACGCTCTCACAGAATGCCAGCGTAAAATAGCAGCGTAATGCTGATGTGTTTCGTATGGTAAGTGTAGAGAACCGGAGACCCTTTTTACTGGAATCGAGGCATTTCATCTTAGTCCTCAGGCGTGACAACGCATTTGCATTTTGATTCTTAAGTGAGGATAAATGTGTATCTCTACGGGCCATAGCATCCACTTACCATCAGGTGGAGTGTGGGCTAGTTTTTCACACAATGCTATACAAACATTTTCGCTGAAGCATGTGCCCATGTCACAAAGGATGATTGGGCAAAAGTGGTAGAAAAAACAAAAAAATCGATTATGGATGACTTCGAATGAGACATTAATTTTGACTGCATTATTGAAAATTAAATAATAATTAATATAAACAACGACAACTCATAAACTCAAAAAAAAATTGTGATAGGCACGGCTTACCGCCCACCATGGCTTAGCGTTGAATTATTTTTTGATGCTATTACTGACAGCCTTAGCACATTTTTGCACGATTATGTTCTGATTTTGGGAGATTTTAATATTAATACAATTGACACAGAAGATGTGAAGACCAAGCGTTTTATGGAATTTATAAATTATTTTAATATTAAACAATTAATAGATAAGCCAACACATTTTATCGAAACTAGTCAAACTCTGATTGATGTTATCTTGGCGCCAGAAATGTCACAATTGATCATATAGCTGACTTAGGTAATCATGCCTTTCTTACATTCGAGTTACATTTTAAAATAGACAAAAAAACTACCTCGGACGCTCGTATATCGCCCCCTAAATGATATTCTACTTGATTATTTTGAACGAGACCTCCAGATAATCCCATGGGATGTGATCAGTTGTACCGATAATGTCAATGAAATGGTACACTTATTTAATCGCTATATCCTAAATTTATTTGACTTGCATTCACCTATTAAAACAATTATACTTAAGGATCGCCCTTGCCCCTGGATAACCAAAACCATAAAATTAATGATGAGCTTACGCGATGAAGCACGCAACAAATATCGATGTTCACAGTTGCCCAGTCATAAAAATTATTATAAACAATTAAAAAATCAAGTAAATGTCGCACTATACCACGAGAAAAAAGCATATTACAAAGTGTTCATTAATAATAATATCAGCAATCCAAAGAAGCTATGGTCAAATTTGAAGGCGTACTCGTTACCACCGAAAAAGGAATACGACCTACCGCCACATTTATTGGATCCTGATACTATTAATTCACATTTTTCAAATATACCAGGTTCCTATAACGTAACTATATCGGATCTTACATATTTTGAATTTAATAGATTTACATCTAAAACTTTTTTGCTGAAACCGGTATCTCAAGATATTACTTTGAATATAATTAAAAAACTAAAATCTAATGCACTGGGAGTTGATGGTATTAACCTAGATATGTTATTAATGACACTCCCACAAAGTCTTGGAACTATTACCGCTTTGATTAACCTATCGATAACTACAAGTACATTCCCTGACATCTGAAAACTAGCCTTAGTACGTCCTCTTCCAAAAAATGCCAATCCTGCCACCGTGACAGACTTACGGCCCATAAGTTTGCTACCCTGTATATCTAAAATATTAGAAAAAGTTGTGTATCAACAATTAATTTTACATCTAGAAAATAATGCTATACTGACCAGCCTGATCTTCAATCGGGTTTCAGAAAGGGACGAAGTTCTGCTACTGCCCTATCTGATGTAGTAGGTAATATATTGGAGGCCCAAGATACAGGTCAGGGGACTATACTCGTCCTATTAGATTATTCTAGGGCTTTTGATACCATAAATACATCTTTACTTTTGTCCAAAATGTCGTTTTACGGATTTGACCCCAGGACTATAAAATGGTTTCACAGTTACCTTAGTGGACGTTCACAGCAAATTACAATTCAATTAAATGGTCAAAACTGTGTATCTTCTCCGCAGCGGATCACGCGTGGTGTTCCTCAAGGATCGATTTTGGGTCCCGTACTTTTCGCGTTATACACATCAGACATTAGTAATTGTTTCCAATATAGTAAATATCACTTATTTGCAGATGACACACAGATTTATAAGTCTTTTAAGCCTAGTCATACTACAGAAGCTATTAATGAACTCAACGAGGATTTGGATAAAGTAGTAAAGTAGTCAGAAAGAAACTGTTTAGTTTTGAATCCAGCAAAGACAACGTTTTTAATTTGCGGAACGAAACAACAGATTCAAAAAATAAATAAATTTGTCCCAACACTTTATATAAAAGGCACGGTATTAGAAAGAGTCGATATGGCACGTAATTTAGGAATCTAATCCACCTCAGATTTCAAGATTATATTCAATAACATTGTTAAGAACTGTTTTTATAGGTTAAAAATTCTGTACAGAATGCGTGAACACTTAAGTATAGAATTACGAAAAAGACTATCGGACACCCTAGTACTATCAAAATTTAATTATGCTGAAACGGTTTATGGGCCTTGTTTACTGTCACGTACCGCACACCTTATTCAACGGAACACCGATCTTCTACCACCGAGTAAAGCCCATTTCTTGACGACAATAATATCCTTAAAATGGCTGCTAGACGCAAACTTCACTTAGCTTGAGCACTTTTTGGCATCATAAAGACAAAAAACCCAAAGTATCTTTTTAGTAGGTTAGACTGGTCTCGCGAGCATAGCAAGTATCTCACCCGCGCTTCATCCTATAATAGGCTCAGTATTCCGCGACATTCTTCTTCAGCCTTTCGAGGTTGTTATAAGTACGCAGCCTCCCGTTGTTGGAATAATTTGCCTCCTCCACTGCGTGACCTAAACACATTAGGCACTTTTAGAAAGCACTTAAAATATCTCCTAATAAACGAACAGAAGGGCATAGTTAATAAATAGGAGTATTGTTAAAGAGGTTAGACGTTAGCTACAGATATTCCGTTTACATATTGTTTATTATGCTATTACATATTATTATTTATTACAAAAAGCCTATTAAACGTATGTAACTATGTATATGTATGTATGTATGTGTACGTATATATATATATATATATATATATATATATATATATATATATATATATATATATATATAATTATAATTTTATAATATACACTGTTAAATTAAATTATTACACTTACTAATGTTCACGTCACGTCTCACGTAGCGTTCAGCAACTTACGTTCACACAACTATACAGTACGTATTTTCCATTTCGTTATTAACATTCATCAGTTGTTATTATCATATGTATCTACTACTCGCTTAATGTCAACACTTTCGGCACGGTCTCCGTAGGACCGTATGGGGCCGACTGAATATCAGCGTCGCTATCCCGCGGCTTATGCTGAGGCGGTCCCTTCCGCCACTTTATCTGTTTCGATTATTAATTTTATCCTCTACTTTTTTTGTTTATAAATTTTCTTGTGTTTTTATTTCTTTTATTTTATTCTTATTCGTCTTAATTTTGTTTATTAATTTGTGATTTTAATCTGAAGTGTCGGAATAAATGTCTTTATGTCTTTACATCCCTACTAGTTGTACCGAAAGTAAGAAATAATAAATTTATTTTTAATCGAGTTTCAATTTAAATTTTTATAACTGTGCCACTAGAAATAAGCAGTAACAACAAATGCGAAGAAACTGATAAATCGAACTGATAAAAAAAGTTTTAAATTATCCGTTTTAATTTATTCTGGTATTATTCAAACCAAACTGTAAATGATTACCAACTCTAAATAATCGATATCGATTTTTTTAAGAATCGAATATTGTACGTTCCCATTTTTTAATTGGCACGCTTAGGTGCAATAATTCTGACAGCTGTCAAAATGTATTTCTTAGATTTGGTTGACTATAAATTTTATTATGTTAAGATTTATTGAGTTTATATTTAGTTAGTGGTTTGAATTTTTACAAAATATACAAAATAAAACAAAATAAAATTTTTCATATATTACGAACATACTTTTATAAAGATTTTACTTGTTTTATCTATTAGTTAAGATCTAATTTTACATCACATAACTAAAGATCGATACACGGTCGGTTAAAGTGATCGGTTTAACTAATCAATTAAAACGGATGTAAGTCTGTCACTCACTGGCATAAAAATTTGAGATGGAATTTTTCACTAATATTTCACACTCACGGTCTGTTTTTGGATGTACGTCAGTTAAACTGATCACTAACTGACCGTTTGCGTCAAGCATAACAATGTCACAGCGTCGTGTATTCTGAAAGGTGTTATGCCAAAAAAAAAAATTAGTCTTTGTAAAGTATTCAGAACTAGATTCGTAATTCTTCAAAATGGGAAATGTTAGAGTTAAAGACAAGTTAAAGTCCTCAGCTGGACGTCGGCCTCTCAAGTTGTAGGGAAGAGTGGTCTAATGTTCACGCTTGGCAGAAGGACTGAGGATTGCAGAACCAGACATCTAACATCTTTGACGCTGCAGCTCATCGCCAGTCTAGACATTTTAAAACAACAGTTATTGAATAATTTCCTCCTTCTAGATTGAATTTCGGTCACAGCGAGCAGTCTCAATGAGGATTAGTCATCTGCGCAAGACAGTGCACGAGTGTGTACGTATCACAGGTATTATATAATTATATATATATATATATATATATAGCTATGGAGCTATGGAGAGGGCTATGCTCGGAGTTTCTCTGCGTGATAAACTTAGAAATGAGGATATCCGCAGTAGAACCGGATTGACCGACATAGCCCAACGGATTAGTAAGCTGAAGTGGCAATGAGCCGGCCATATAGCTCGAAGAACCGACAACCGTTGGGGAAAAAAGGTTCTCGAGTGGCAGCCTCGTATCGGTAGGCGAAGTGTAGGGCGACCCCCCACTAGATAGAGTGACGACCTGGTAAGACATGCCGGAAGTCGATGGATGCAGGTGGCTCAAGACCGTGCTTTGTGGCATACCTTGGGGGAGGCCTATGTTCAGCACTGGACTTGTGAAGGGCTGTATGATGATGATGTTGATATATAATATATGTAATAGGTACACTCTTTATTCACATGCCTGGAAAGAGATCAAGATCGGCTCACGTGCTTTTCAAGACACGGCGGTAAACACCGTCAACTTTCTGACTCCGTTGCTATTGAGAATTTTTTGACAGAAAAACCCAATTACTCATTTTGGCCCAACCCGGGATTCGAATCTTGGACCACAACACAGTCGCACTTTTGACCTCTAGACCACGGAGGCAGGTTTTCCTTATTATAAGCTAGTTCTAGACCTTTTATATAGAATAAGCTGCGGAGAGCGTGGTCCCACCCCGGTTGAGCCGAACCATTCGTGCTGCAACCATAATATAGCTGCAGCGTGGCTCTAACAGGTATATTTTTTATAACTTTACAATAAGATTGCAATCAGTGGCATTGGGAAAAATTCCACAATTTGAAATCAGCAGACTTCGCATCTCAAAAATTTATTCCGCACTAAGCATCCGATAATCCCGTATATCACAAAGGTGTTTTAAAATTCGAATCTTATTGGTTCGAATCTTTTGCTGAAAATCTTGGATGGAAACTTTCCAATATTTTCACAAGTCATCTTTTAGATGTTTATTCTCTTTCATCCATGTAAAACTTACCAATATAGTTTATTTAGTTGAGAGCAAAATTGTATATTTAGTTGTAAAATGTGTTTCACCATGCTGCTCCTATATTGTTTTATATCCTTATTACTAAAAGATCGTTCAACGATATACATTGAGTAATATGTATAGATTAATCATATAATTACCCATATTTTATAGAATAATTTGATAAAGGAGCACTCAGTCCACCTGATGGTAAGTGGATGTTGTGAGAAGCATAGATAATCTAGATCTATCAAAAGAAAATGCACGCGCCATGTGAATGCGTGATTATATACCCCTGAGGACTAAAACCATTTAATGGCGGTGTAAGAATATCCACTAGCCCATACCATCGTGTGGGGTGACGGAGGGAAATTGAAACAGGCATCAAACACATCACACATCAACACATGAAAATAATAAAAAGCTGCAGTTGACAACCCGCTTGCCAAACGTGTCAACTTTTTTTAATATCGTGTAGCGGCGCTGTCATCGCGCCACAATCGAAATACACCGAAGTCTAAATCACGCTATCAACATTCCGAATCAGAAACAGTATATATAGAACATCTCCGAACTATCACACGGAGTTTCAGCCGCTCCCCTGGCAGAACACCTTGCCCGGCGGGAGATCTCCTATTTTCCTTCCACGGCCACAATAGTAATGGGTGACAAACGAGCACACCGTCCACCTTATGGTAAATGGATGATATGGTCCGTAGACATCCACATTTATCCTCAATTAAGCATCAAAATGAAAATGCGTTGTCACACCTGAGGCCTAAGATGGAATGCCTCAATTCCAGTAAAAAAGGTCTCCGGTTCTCTACACTCACCATACAAAATATACCAGCATTTCACAGCTAAACTATGACTAAATTCCCCCTACGAGGCAATTTATAAAGTTGAGGTTGATGTTGAGGTATAAGAATGTTCAGCAGTGGACTTATATGGGCTATGATGGATGGACGGATGATGGAGATCTAAATGAAATGACTATTACTAGCAAAAAGGGTCTCGGTTCTTTACACTCATCATTCAAAAGAAATCAGCGTTATTCTGCTGGTTCACGCTGGTATCTGTGAGAGCGTTATCCTACCCAGTCGAGGCGACCTGCTCGTGCTGCGTCTATGTATAGCTAGCAAGCTAGCATAGCTGCAGTGTGACTCTACTACGTCAAATTAAAGTTAAATATTTTCATATCCAAAATTAAATTACTTAGAAAAGTAAAAGTAGATTGTCAAATATTGTATATCAAAGGTGTCAAAAATTTAATTGTTAGTTCCGTTTTTCTGAGAAAACGTCGCCGAGTTGTTGTTTTTCTTATGGTAAGTGTAGAGAACCGGAGGTCTTTTTAACTGGAAATGAGGCATTCCATTTAGCCTTCAGAGGTGACAACTATCTACATTTTGTTTCTTAATCGATGATAAATGTACACATAGATTTAGTACTAACTGACATTAAGATGTATATGGGCCACAGAATCAACTTATCATCAGGTGGACTCGATATTTTGTTGCCGTTGACATTGTCAAATTATTTAAAAAAAAGTCCCGCTGGGTTGCATGCTGGTTCTTCCCAGGACAGAGGTTTTTTTCGAACCAGTGGTAAAGTAAAAAACGACTTTCAATAAGAATTACAACATGTAGTCTATATTGAATTAAAAATATTCTATTCTATTCTATACTGTGTGCTCATTTGTCACCCTATTCAAACATTATATGTATTGAGGTACAGGTGTATGTTTGTATGTATATGTTTATTTGTACATTATATTGTGTTTAACTTTACATATTAATTATTATTATAAGAGTGCACACTAAATCTGCTTCCCTTTGAACCTTTTCAGTATCGGGCCTTCTGGAAGAAATTTCAATATGATATAAGCAGTGCATTTGTACAAAAATATCTTTTTATTTATACTTTGTAATAATAATTTGAGTATACATAAATTGTTAATTAATAAATAAATTAATATTATGTGTTATATAATAATAATTATATAACACATATGCTTATAGAGTGTGAATAATCGATTGCCTTAAAATATCTTCCTACACGAGTTAACCAAGCTCGATCCCCGTCGCCACTAATGGAATTGTTAATTACAATAATACGAGCTGATTTATTGCGTTATTATTGCTGTGCGGGAAATATGGAGAGCACATTTTTCAAATTTAAAACCTTAATTTTTAATGATAATAACAGAATGTCCTCCAGACGACCTTTCGATCACGTAGGCTCGTCTGATCGGAGACTTGCCATCTACTCAAGACAGTAAATCAGTGCCTGAGTGTATGCGCAATTACAGGCGCACTCCCTGTTCCCTCACTCACATAGACCGACGTAACGGCTATCCGATACGACCTGAATGACCTGAGACGAAGCGCAGGACCAACGGCCTTACAGGTTTTACCGAGCCGCGGGTGAACTCCCCGCCGATTTCCTGCCTCTGGGACTGCTACTGAGAGTTTTCATGTAGAAAAACTCAGTAAGTGGTTTTACAATTAACCGTGTAAAATAAATGAAATAAAACGTGGGACCACATGATTAGAAGTTGCGGTTTTATGACCACTAGACCAATGAGGCACTTAAAGGATGATACTAGGTCGAGTCCGCCAACTCGCATTGGGGCAACGCGTAAGTCTCTTCTTGCTTTTAACATTAAACACTAAGAAATATGTTTATGTACCCAGCATTGATGGGGCATTCAATTCAATACAACATGATATCTTAAATTCTGGCATCAAGGATCTAAGAGTTTAGAACATTGTTCCATTCATTGTACTTTAACTCAAAAATATTTAAAAAACATAAATATGACTTAAAACTATCACATACATAACAATATTAAACATACTATTTTTGACACGTCTCTGTTTATGCGATACACTTCCCCAGGGGCCAGAAGAGGGAAGCGAGGACTATCTTATTGTCTATTTATATGAAAAAGATATACTGAAAGATAAAGTTAACAGTAAATTGACCTGTCAGTTCCTACAGCGGACGCGAGCACCAAGCTGCTCCAAAACCGTCCATTTTGCGATAGCTTTGTATTTTGTTGACGTCAATCTGTTTAATTTATTGCTATTCTGGCTTCAGCTCTCAGTATCTTGTTTAGTAGACGGTCAATTTGTGTTTTATTGCCAAAGTTCTTTGTTTAAGTTTAAGTTTAAGTTACAGCGTATATACGTCCCACTGCTGGGCACAGGCCTCCTTTCATTTCTGAGAGGGTTTTAGGGCAAGGAAGTATCCGCCGCGCCGCCCCAATGCGTGTTGGCGAACTTCACATGTCTTCGAAATATTTTTTCTTATTTCTCAGACATGTAGGTTTCCTCACGATGTTTTCGTTCACCGCCGGGCACGTGGTAAATCAGCACTTAAAATTGCAATTAAGTATTTCGTTGGTGCCGGCGAGGCTATCGAACCCGGTTTGCTCTCGCGTACTGTGAAATTTACAGCGAGCGCTAACCATCTGAGCTACCACGGCTCTAAAGTTCTTTGATAAGAATGTAATTATTTTTTGGTTACTTGTGGTAAAAGTACTGCATGATGTGTTCCTGTGTGAAGAGGTAACAACGCATTTGTAGATTTCTGTGTTTGAAGTTGTCTGTATGTGCCCATGTGGTGAAAGGCCACTTATGCCTATACACAGGTGGACTGTAAGCTCGTTTGTGACTTCCGTTTTTTAAAATACTCTATCTAAAATTACCGGTTTAAATAAAATATAGTTGTGACTTTTTCTCAATACTTTAGTATACCTAATAGGGTTGTTTATTCGTTGGAAGTACTTATAAGCGTTTAATTATTGCAATTTTGGCAATTTTTCTTATTTAAAACAAAAGTGTGTACGGTACGAGTACTTACAAGGTTGGTACGGGTAAGACAATTGAGGACCACATACATGCAGTTTATGAATACAGGTGGCACAGGTGCGTGATTTGCAGCATTTCTCGGGAGAGGTCTATGTGATGGACTGTCATAATGGTCTGGAAAAATGGGTAAAAAGAATTCAAACCCCGAAATCTAATGGAAAATTCTGTAAACCCATCTCGTTTCAAAATATCATAAGGGTCGATTGAGAGAAATTTCATGATATCGTGGGCATCGATAGAGCCTCATGACCTCATGAACTGGGATTAACTTCAAAGTTTAAAAACTAATACTGCGTGTGCATATTGCGAATACGGTGAATCAGACATAATAATAATATTATATGAATTACATTTAGCCTACACTTGTGTGGGCGAAATGTAATCCATATAATATTCACACCCCCTTGGGTCATATAATCAATAAAATTAAAACTAAACCCAAGCATACCACTGCAAGACCTCAGGACATAGTCAGTTCATTTTGCATAGATCGGACCATAAACAATAATTAAAAAAGCTGAAGGTACTCCGGGTTTAACAATGTCATCGGGACGTCAGTCATCTCAG
The DNA here is from genome assembly GCA_907164705.1 of Parnassius apollo. Taxonomy (NCBI): domain Eukaryota; kingdom Metazoa; phylum Arthropoda; class Insecta; order Lepidoptera; family Papilionidae; genus Parnassius; species Parnassius apollo. The sequence continues at coordinate 245,489 of CAJQZP010001249.1, forward strand.
TCCCCCGTGACCATGGGTGCTGGAAAGCGCCCGAAACGTCGGGAATTAAAAATAAAAGTAAATAAAAAGTAAAAATAAATGCGATAAAATCCGTAAAAATAGTTTTAATCATTATTTATGACGTCATGTATTGTATCTACCACTACCGTTAAGTAGTTAAAGTTACAGCCTATATACGTCCCTCTGCTGAGCACAGGCCTCCTCTCATTTCTGAGAGGGTTACCACTACCATGAGCCAATTTTTTCCAAATTTAATTATTTTTAAAATATAAAATTACAAAAACTGCCATTATTTACAGTTACATCACCGTTATTAGACGTTTAGCAAATAAATTTAACACATTTAAAAAGCAATATTTACAGACAGACATAATCCTTCTTACATTGTACTTGAGAAAAAGACTAGTTTAGTTTTGGAGGAGGAAACAGGGGAATACGTATGATGATTTTGTCAGTTTTCATACGTGTTGTCTATGTTTATTACTTTGCTCGGTTTTCAGGTATAGCGTTACATCAAAATATCGTTAAAAACTTATTCATAAAATTTCTTGCAGCCTAGATATCCTCTGGGCAAATAAAGAGGAACAGATAAAGAAAGATACAGGGAAAATAAAAAAAAATACTGTGGATTTAGTTTTTATAAGATGCAGACGAACAATTTGATTCCGTTCACGACTACAGAAGTCAAGATAAAATCTAATTAATTGCGACCTCCAACCGAAACCGTGTTTACTGAAACAACGTAGCAGATATAAAATGCACTTAGCCGGGTATTCGGTTGTTCGGTCGCATGTTTTGGATCGGACTCAAATTGTTCGCGCGTCCAAAACAAAAAATTACTGCTGTATTCTCACAAATGGTTTTTATAAACATCTGTATAAAGTTTTTGTGTGAACTACAAATAATTATTTTCGATTGTAAGCACTAAGCAAGAAATAATACATATATTATGTTATACTGTGCCGATTATTACACCCGACATAGCCCTCATGTTCTAATTTGTCACATTTACTTCTTTGTAATGTCTTTCAAACGAGTCGTCGAAATCGTTTGAAGAAAGGCTCGTTTTTACGGATATATCTCACTCAACAATAAATGTTAAATTAACATTCTTAAAATTGCACATGAACACAGTGCCAGCCAGGTGTAAAACCTAAATACAACTGATTTGCAGGCCATAAATGAGGCATTCACAGTAGAACCAGGGAAACCGATATAGCCCAACGGATCAGTGCGCAGAAGTGGCAATGGGTCGGTCATATAGATCGAAGAACCGGTAACTGATGGATAATAAAGGTTTTCAAGAGGTAGTCTCGTATCATAAAGTGAAGTATAGGGCGGACCCTACCATATGGTGTGACGACCTTTTAAAAAGGATCAGGATCGTGTTTCCTATGACCAGCAGACAATTTTTGTTACGAGCATTATGGTAATATCTTGCTGAATTTTTTTTTGTTTATAGAAGAGGGGTAAACGAGCATGTGGCTCACCTGATGTTAAGTGACTACCGCCGCCCATGATCAAAAGCAACACCAGGGGAATTGCAGGTGCGTTGCCGGCCCTTTAGAAAGGAGTAAGCTCTTTTCTTGAAGGTCCCCAGGTGGTACCGGTCCGGAAAAATCACCGGTGGTAAATTATTCCACACAGAGGTTGTACGCGGAAGAAAACTCCTTTTGAAACGTACAGTGGTGGACCGCCAAGCATCCAGATGGTGTGGATGGTATCGGGACGTTTGCCGTGTAGTGCGTTCACGAAATTTGGCGGCTGGGATTAATCCGAACAATTCCTCAGAGCACTCCCCGTGATAGATGCGATAAAATACGCAAAGAGATGCAACATCTCTTCGCAGCGCCAGTGAATCGAGCCGATCGGAAAGCACTCGGTCGTCGACGATTCGAGCCGCTCTGCGCTGGATGCGGTCAAGTGGAAGGAGCTGGTACTGGGGAGCCCCAGCCCAGAGATGGGAACAGTATTCCATGAGCGGCCGAACCTGCGCCTTGTAAAGTTGCAGGCGGTGTGCCGGCATGAAATACTGTCCCGCTCTGCTGAGCACGCCAAGCTTTTTAGAGGCCAATTTGGCCTTCCCTTCCAAGTGACCACGAAACTGCACGTCACTCGATATGTCGACGCCGAGGATTCCGATACTGGCTGAGGCAACAAGGGGAGTGCCTTGAAACTGAGGGCATACGACAAAGGGGTTCTTTTTAGCGGTTAACGCGCAAACTTGTGTCTTCTAAGGGGTTAAATTGGACTAGATTTAGTCGCCCCCAAACCGAGACTTTGTCCAGCAGAGACTCGACTTCAGACACAAGTTTGTCCCGGCACTCAGAGACGTTTTCCCGAGAAATATTGGCTCGGCCGGTGTAAAGAGCATCACCAGTGCTGTCATCTGCATATCAATGAATGCTACGGGTTTGCAACATATCATTGATATGCAGAAGAAACAGCGTTGGCGATAGCACGCAGCCCTGTGGAACACCAGCATTAATAAGCTTGCAATCGGAGCTTGCACCGTCTACAACGACCTTGATGCTCCGATCCGCAAGAAAACTGGTGATCCATTCGCACAATTTCTCGGGAAGCCCATAGGAAGGGAGCTTCGAAAGAAGCGCTTTGTGCCAAACCCGATCGAAGGCCTTCGCAATGTCCAAACTAACGGCCAATGCCTCCCCCTTGGACTCTACTGCCTCCGCCCATCTGTGAGTTAGGTAGACCAGAAGATCACCAGCTGACCTACCACGGCGAAAACCGTATTGGCGGTCACTAATCAGCTGGTGATCCTCAAGGTACCTCATGAGCTGGCAGTTTACAATGGACTCCATTGTTTTGGAGAACAAGGAGGTGATGGCGATAGGCCAGTAGTTGGACGGGTCTGAGCGGTCGCCTTTTTTAGGGATCGGGTGGACGAAAGCCGTCTTCCATGATTTTGGGACTACGCCTAGGGAGTAGGAGTACCGGAAAAGACGCGTTAAAACCGGTGCCAACTCTGGAGCACACGTCCTCAGCACAATTGGGGGGATTCCACCAGGCCCACTCGACTTATGGATGTCCAGGGAGAGGAGTGCTTTGCGAACCGAGCGCTGAGTGAACTGCACTTCCGGCATGGAGCACTCACACCGCGGGATGGTTGGCGGCGTACTCCCCCCGTCATCGAGAGTCGAGTTAGACGCAAAGAAAGAGCCTAGAAGATCGGCTTTCTCCTTTGCGGTGTGGGCCATTGAGTCTTCCTCCCTGTGCAGAGATGGAAGAGATGGCTGACAGAAATTCCCCTGGACAGCCTTGGCGAGAGACCAGAATGCACGGGTTCCAGAAGGAAGACGAACTAGTCTCTCGCCAATTCTGCCTATGTGCTCTGACTTTGCCTTGGCAATGACTCTTTTGAAGGAACTAGAGGCGGAATTATACTTCTTTTTTAGAGCGCTGGTGTTTACATCTCTGGACGCTGATGCGTCAGCCCAGGCTCGGTAGCACTCCTGCTTATAGCATGATGCTATTTTACAGGAGCGACCAAACCATGGCTGAGATTTGCCTCCAATGGGCACCACAGAGGAAGGAATAAAAAGTTCCATACCCTGAAGTACCACATCAGCGACAGAATCCGCAACAACGTTGGGATCGTCCGGCGAGAAGCAAACCCGCCCCCAAGGGTAGGATGCAAAGAAAGACCGCATCCCATCCCAATCGGCTGACCTATAGTGCCAAACACGGCGGCAGCCTGCAGAATGCAACCGCGATTTCAGCGTGAGTGGCACCACACTCCGGACAAGACAATGGTCCGAGGAGCCTAAAGGGGCGTCGACGGAAATCTGATATCCGTCCGGGTGAGAGGTCAGCAGAAGGTCCAACAGGGAAGGTGCATGATCCTCCACATCTGGAATCCACGTAGGCGAAGTAACCAGTTGTGTCAGACCATATGCTAAGGCAAAATCATGAACAGATCTCCCCGCATGATCGGTTAAACGTGAACCGAGCCATTCGGCGTGATGGGCGTTAAAGTCGCCGAGGATCACAATCTCTGCGGAGGGGATCTGCTGTAGCAACGAATCTGCAGCCATTTGGACGTGGTCGAAGAGTCGGTCTGTTTCGGCATTACCGCTATGGGACCTATAGAGGCAACCGTAGACGCGCGGATGGTCATCGCTGTCTACGCGTAGCCAAAGGATGGACAGGTCCGAACCTTCAAGTCTGCCGAGGCGTCGAGAACAGATGTCCTCTCTGACGTAAACGCAAACTCCAGCCCGAGGCACAAAGGAGTGTTCCAGTTTGTACCCCGGGCAGGAGAGATACGAGACATCAGCCGGAGAGGACACCTGCGTCTCGGTCAGAAAGAGCAGAGCCGGCCTCGCCATCTCGAGATGGTAGTGGACGGCGTTTAGGTTAGAGTGAAGTCCCCTGATATTGCAGAAATTCACGGACAGCGTGGCAGGGGTCGCCTTGGTCTTGTTGCTCCATTTGCCCCGAGCAGTTTTAGTCTTGAGCGGAATATTGCCCCCCCCCCCCTGAATACGCGTGGCAGCCTGAGCACCCACGCTCAGAAGTGGACAAACATGGTCGTGGATGCTCAGCGAGGGATTCTCCAGGGGTGCTGGTACCCTCCTGGGGTAGTCTATCATTTAATTCCGCTACCATGTTGATGGGGGGGGTATTTGGGCCTCCAGCCACCTGCACTCACCAGACGAAACGCGGAAGCAGAGCTTCCACTTCACGCCGGTATTCTGTGAGGTCGTGGTACCACCCCGGTTTTAGCCGGCCCATACGTGCGACAGCAAAGCTGCCGCGTGGCTCTACCACTGTTAAATTCAGTTTGTTAATAAAAGAAGTGTGCTAGCGACTCGCCCCAATATAAAGTTTTGTTTTTACGTTTTCTTAAATTCAATGAAATAAATAAACTTAACCCTATTAAAGTTACATACGTCACACTAATCGGCACGGGCCTCCTCTCGTTACTAAGAGGGTTTTAGTGATAGAAAATGTCTGAGACGCTGTCTCAATGAGTGTTCTCTTTGATTAATACGTTAATTTTTTTAATTTTTCACGTATGCATGTTTCCTTACGGTGTTTTTCTCACAGCCGAATACGTGGTAAATCAGCACTTAATACTGCAATTGACAGTTTAATTGGAGTCACCGTGGATATAACCCGGATTGCTCGATTAGGTACTGTGAAATTTACGACAATACCTAAGCTATGACGTTATACTCTTTAAAGTTCTAATAAATTGCTTTATTAAATTACTTTTTTTCTTTAAAAAGAATATTAACAATGCTATAAACATTACTAATATTCCCCTTAACCACACGTGGTAAGCTTAAATTGCTTGTGTTACGAGTGGTTCACGCCAATAGTCGAATGGCGGATTCGAACCCACGACCTTTTTGAGTTCGCGGTCCGCGCCCCGCCGTTAGGCTACTGTCGATTTTATTTCAATTATACGTGGTAGAACCACGCAGCAAATATGCAACACTATTTCAGTTGTATAACGAATGGGTTGGTTCGACCGGGAAAGGATTTCAAACAAGGATTCACAGAATTTTACGCTACTGTATTTCGTATCGTGAGTCCAGAGAACCGGAAACGTTTTCCATTGGAAACGAGGTATTCCATCTTAGTCCTAACGGTTGACAACGCATCTGCATTTTCGTTCGTAATCGAGGATAGATGTTTTATAAAAACGAGATTTATTGAAAGCGGGTAGCATGATTTGACAGTAAAGCCTAACCTCTCCGCTTCGCGTTCGATATGTGCAATGTATTTAATACTATAGAAGTAAATTTTATATTCGTCATATTGTTACTTCACCATCTTTCAATACTAATTTCAAAAAATTGCGTTCTTTTGGTAGGGATAATGGAGAAAGTATTGTGACAGTGCTGTTGTCGCACCACAAGCGAAACGCATAGAAGTCTAAACGCGCTGTCAAAGTTTCGAAGTACTGCGGTATATATCGCTCTATATACAGAGTAAGACCGCCGTGTCGCCCAGAGACTCCCCTTTACCACGGCCAAAGTAAGTTTTGTATTCAAGTCGTTAAATTATAATACACTAATAAATCGCATTCGTTCAAATCATATCGCTAGCACGGAATATAAATAACACAGCATTATTGGAAAGACAAGAAAAACAAATTACATCCGAAATAATTCCAGCAGTACAATAAGCGCAATAAATTCTTAGAACAATGTCAATATTAGTTGTATTCCAAACATGATCTCTTCTTTCGCAGTTTCAATCAGTGCCGTACTCGTAGAAACACTGAAACTGTATTGTTCTTATAGTATTATATTCGTATATTGATTACGTCGTTGGTCTAGTGATCGCAAGCGTGCCGAGTAATTTTTTTTACTTGTTATAAGAGCTTGACCACAATTTCGCCTGGTGGTAAGTGGTGATGCAGCCTCAGATGGTAAATCGCACTGTCTTAGCGTAACAAAAGCCTATTCACTCTTGCCTTGAAGATGCCCTGATTGTATCCGGATGGAAAGATAAATCATGTAGTTCAAATCCCGCATCTGGCGAAGTTCGCGGTATTTAACAACCATGCTTTGAAAAGCACAATAAGCAGTTGGTCTCTCTTCGATCGTATCGGATATCCGTACAATCGGACTACGAGATCAATAAAGAGAGCGGACTATAGTTGCACGCACACTCGTGCACTTTAATCCTGTCCTCTGCTTATTGGCTTGTCTCCGTTGAGATTGGTCATAGTGACATAAACATTTGGTCTGGAGGACTTTATTCTCATGATTTGGAAGCGTCCCCATTCACGGATTAGTTGGAAAGTGGTAAGCTAGTGTGATATGGACATATTATGTGAAGGGAAGTAAAAATGTAACAAGAAGAATATTGGCTATGAAAGTGGATGGATATAAGAGAGTTCTAAGAAATTATGGATAGACTGCGTTAGGGTGAAAATCCGTAAAAATGGCGTGAGTGAAGAGATGATGGCGGATGTAGGAGAATGGACGAGGAACACAGGCTATGCCGACCCTCAAATAACTTGGGATAAGGGCAGGAAGATTAAGATATTACACTTATAATGAAAATCTAAATCATAGGTAACAGTTACTATAGTATTATTGGCTAAATTACTATGTGTTGGCAGTATCAATTGAATCCATTACCCGATTTCATCCCGTGGGTACAGTTTGAGGCATTTGGGAAATTCCAAAAAAATATAATGGAGAGGCAGGCGCATATACTATGAATAGTTGTTGGTAACATATAAACATACTTTTTTTTAGCGTCTAGTTTCTTCTTGGCCAGTATACTTATACTGTTATACTTAGTAGAGCATTGCTCCATTAATAATAGTAGTATAATTATTGTTCCACCAATAGGTCGACTCAAACGTGGAGGGGACGCTCTCACAAAATACCATCGTAAAATAGTAGCTTAATGCTTCTGTGTTTCGTATGGTGAATGTAGAGAACTAGAGACCTTTTTTACTGGAAACGAGGCATTATATCTTAGTCCTCACAGGTGACATCGCATCTTCATTTCGATTCGTAATTGAGAATAGATGTAGGTGTCTATGGACCACAGCAACTACTTAACATCAGATGGACGGTGTGCTCGTTTGTCACCCTATCCTATAAAAGAAATGTTAATACGGTGTCAACCTACCAACACACTTACCGTTGTTTTAACCGATATAGCCTATCATAAGTCCACTGCTAAGCATTGGCCTCCTCACAAATTGGCTCGTAGAGGATATTTCTATAGTTACCACGCTTGGCAGGCGTCATCGCAGATTTTTTATAGTTTGTAAGAAGACGCTGCTGCGCATCTCGCAGCTTGTTTCCCTCTGGAGCTCTAAAGAGATCCATGGACCATATTAACATACTTCTGCTCTATTATGTTTTTTAAGTAAAATACTAGTAACCTTGAATGAAATGTCCCTTCATTATCTTAAATCTAAATGGACGCACATTAGATAGATTCTACAAGGCGAACATGGGGCGGGCCGATAATGAAGAATAAAACTTTAAGTGAGCTGAAATTGATTATGCAAATTGAGCGACAACCTTTCACTATGAAATAAATAACATAAAGCGACCTTCAAGCGTTAGCGAAATGATTAGGCACGCATCGACCCTTCGCATGTGGGTTTAAATATTTAAAAAGGTATCAAGTAAAAAGTCGGAAGTCAAAAATTTACAAGGATGTCGACAAGCTGACGTTTGTATTTAATATTTATTTAGTGGTTGTATATGCTTATGTTTTTTTATATAATAAAGGTGACAAACGAGCACAAAGTCTGTCTGATGGTAAATTGATGTTGTTGCCCATAGACGTGTTTATTTATCCTCGATTATGAACCAAAATGCCGATGCGTGGTAGCCCCCCCCCCCACTTGAGGACTAATATGGAATGCCTCGTTTCCAGGATAAAATGTCTCAAGATATTCGATACTCGCCATACGAAATACAGCAGCATTAAGCTACTACTTAACGTTGGTATTCTGTGAGATCATGACCGACCCACTCGTGTTACAACCATCTTAAAGCTTGAGCATATCTCTTCTAAATGTACGTATTGAGTGGTTGTATATGCTTATGGTTATATACGAGTACGCTTATTTATTTAACGTGATGTTTTAATTTCTATTTAAAATTGATTAGTGTAATATAACTTTTGACATGTGATTGTACGTAAGAGAATCTAACAGATGGTGGTAAGTTATCTTATATCCAGACTAGAGCCGGGCAGAGGCACCTATGGGGGGCTATTTTTAATAGTGTCTTTTTATTAGGATTTAATGATGATAATGAATTGTTTTATAAAATACATTATTATAAAATAAATAATAAAGTATTTGTAGTAATTAAGTTAATTCTAATAAACAATGTATTTATAGTATGTAAAGTCAATGGTAAATAAAATTAGAAAACAACAGACATATTTTTTTTGCTATGTGATTATGACGGCAGTTATTTCCAAACATGTATGTATCATGTGGGTATTTTTCAGAGGTCATGAGCTTATGAGTCATGACTGACAGCACGCACTATGTGGATTTTTTGTTTTCAACATCTGTTGAAAAATATTATTAGGATTTACGAGTTTACATAAATTCTAAATCTTCCATTCTAAAAACAAAAGAATTTATGTAAGCTCGTAAATCGTAGCAGCTGTGAGGAACTCACACGTTATACGTGTTATATAATTTATGTAATTTATTTATTTTTGATTACTTACATGATTTATGTTATGCAAATATTAAATAATTATCAAAAGCATACTTTGCTGTATGTACTATTTTGTCGTATATTTATTTACTTTTATTCATATTTCCATCATTTAGGTAACATGTAATCCACCTACTTAATATTTGTATCTAGGTTGACTGGTATAGAATCTCATAAGGCATTAAGTCCGTCTATACATAATAGTTTATGAATTTAAATAAGCCAACCAATTACAAAGTCAAATAATCCCACGAGATGTTTAGTAAATAAACTGAATAAGTTATCAGAAGTAGACCTACTCAATAAACAATACGTCAGTATTTCGTTGTAGATTTTTAACTCCGCACTTTTTACTAAATATAAACTTATTTAAGTACACATGTGAAGCGGTGCGTGCCTAATCATTCCGCTAACAGAGCTCATTAATGGCCGTAAGGTCGTTTTATAATTTTTATTTATAAGCACACAACACGCGTACATTTATTTGTTTGTGTATATACACTTGATATTCCTAATTAGATAAAAGTATAACATATTTGTCTTTTCACTGATATTTTCTGATATATATTGTCCTTAAAATGTCTCGGCATCAAAGTCAGTTAGCTCAATTACTTCAACACAACTGCTGTGGGTTGTCAACGGATTGTTTTACAATTTTTTTGTTCATTTAGTTCATGTAGTGGCGGTGTAAGAATATCCACTTTTAAATATCGTCCCGTTGGTGTCGTAGTTGGCAGAGCGGAATAACCCAGGAGATGGGTAGCAGCGTCTTAAATTAGGAAGTTAAATTGAACTAGAATGAATAATTGTACTGCGTTGCCAACCTGTCTGCCAATTGTGGCTACTATAGCAAATATCCCATTTATGAGACAATCTTTGGGAACGCTGATGTTCTGCAGTGGACTTAAATAGGCAGTACTGAATGAATTAAAGCATATTGAGTTGTAATGATTTCTTATATTTACGTGAACACTACTCATTGATTAAAACTACTTTTAAGGATTTTATCGCGTTTAATTTTACTTTTAATTATTTTTATTTTTAATTCCCGACGTTTCGGGCGCTTTCCAGCACCCATGGTCACGGGGGACTGAGATGACTGACGTCCCGATGTCATTGTTAAACCCGGAGTACCTTCAGCTTTTTTAATTATTGCTTATGGTCCGATCTACGCAAAATGAACTGATTATGTCCTGAGGTCTTGCAGTGGTATGCTTGGTTTTAGTTTTAATTTTATTGATTATAGGGTCCGAAGCAGGTGGTAGTACCCAGCCTCCTTCTTTATTGAAATTAGGATGTTTTTTATTTTCAGTAGCCTCACGTATCATCCTTGGTAGAAATCGGTGGTCTTTCGCGAGGATTTGTGGTCTATCAAATCTGATCTAATGGTTGGGGCCGTCTAGGAAATGATCACAAACTGCAGACTTCCCGGAACAGCTATATGTTCTTTTACGCGGGTTCTAATAGATCTTTTTGTTTGTCCTATATAAGATCCACATACACTCAAGTTTGTACACTCCTGCATCTTGTAGAGGAATATGACACTTGACGGATGGTAGGAACTGATTAATCTTCTTCGGCGGCTTATAGAATGTTCTAATAGAAGCTCGCTTCAAGATGTAGCCAATCTTGTCTGTGACACCTCTGACATATGGTAGTACAGCAGGCACACGCTCGACTGTGGCCGGCTTCACTCGGTCACTGTGACGTAGGCGCGGGACCCGAAGCTTGTTGTCATACAGAACTTGCTTGACGTGTTGAAGCTCGGCGGCCAGGTGTTTACTATCACAGATCCCTCGTGCTCTCTGTAACAAAGATTTGCCCACGGTAGCTAACTGTGAAGGATGGTGGTGAGCCTCTAGTTTGTCTTTTTTCTATACACATCCTATGGTGTTTTTAGGACTTCGGATGACTAACACATCTAGGAAAGGTAAGGAATTATTTGCCTCTAACTCTATAGTAAATTGAATTTTAGAGTTTACGGAATTAAGACGTTCTAAAAATGCAGTTACTTTGTCTGATGGTAAAATTGTGAAACTATCGTCTACGTACCGCTTGTAGATCCTTGGTATAATAGGTACAGTAAAGTCTTCCATGAATATATCGACGACAATGGGATCTCCCATTGTCGCCATTAATATTTTATCTAAGTGTTGAGCCAATCTGTAAGTTTGCGAATCAATCTGACTCACTATTGGACGTAATGGAGCATTCGGTTTGTGTATTTTTGGTAACCCATACAACTTCGGTGGTTTGGCACATGAAGGTATTATCGAATTAACGTCTAGATTCAATTTCTCGGAGTATTCCTTAATTAGATCGCTAGTTGTTTTAAGCGTATTAGTTGTAGGGTCTGTTTTGACCTTTAGGTATGTAGTTTCATCCGACAAAACTTGTTGTATTTTAAAATTGTAATCTGACGTATCTATTATAACCGTAGCATTACCTTTATCTGCGCGGAGAATCCTAAGCTCTTGTCTGTTGTGTAAGTTTTTCAACGCGTTGAATTCATTTTTAGGAAGATTTAATTTCGGCGCTGAATTTCGACGTAACATAGACGAAATGTCTTGACGTATGGCCTCTAAATCTTCATTACCAATATTATTTTTTTATACAGACAATCCTCAACACTACAGATAATGTCCTCATACGGTATTTTTCGCGGTGTTATTGCGAAATTAATAACTTTTTCTAAAAAATTTATTGTGGCGTCGTCCAGAGTTTGTTTTGATATGTTATATACAGTGCGTTGTTTACGATTCGTGTCTGTGGTCAATGATTTCGTATGTTGGACATTTGATTTAGTTGTTAATTTATGGTATTTACAATATGTTTATTTTTGCATTCATTGTATTTAGTTGTTTCGCGTTTATCTAAAGTTTCCATGCAATTTTTATAATCAAATGTCGATAAAACTGTCTTTAATTCACTGGAAGAATTGTCTACGGTTTTGTTTATGAAATATAGATCGGTACGTTTTTGCCGAATCACCGTTATTAACAACTTTTTACTAGCCTGATTTAAGATCTCAGCGCTTCCTCGAATGTCTTGTTTAGTGGATAACTTGACACACGTAGGAATGATATTACAATTTCTGCATCTTTTCAGGAAATTTAAAGCTGTTATGTATCTTGCGCGCTTGGTTTTTAGATCTCCTAATTGGCGTATTTTATTTGCTATTTCCAGTCCGTACTGGTTTACATAATGATTTCTCATATTTACGCGAACACTACACATTGATTAAAACTACTTTTACGGATTTTATCGTGTTTAATTTTGCTGTTAATTATTTTTGTTTTTAATTCCCGACGTTTTATGGGTTATCAAAAATACACAAACCGAACGCTCCATTACGTTCAATAGTGAGTCAGATTGATTCGCCAATTTACAGATTGGCTCAACACTACGCTAAAATATTATCACCACTCAGAGGACACACAAGAGCACACACTATGGATTCATACCATTTTGTCAGTGAGATAAAAGACCTACGTCTTATTGACAATGAAACCATGGTCAGTTTTGATGTTCAGTCTCTATTTACATGCCTACCTGTTGAAGACTGCATCTCAATTATAACTAGGAAACTAGAGAAAAACAACATGCCAGCAGAATATGCAGTATTACTCAGACATTGCCTTACATCTGGCTATCTATTGTGGAAGGAAGAGTTCTACAAGCAAGTAGATGGTGTTGCGATGGGCTCACCTGTATCTCCTATTGTCGCCGATATATTCATGGAAGACTTTGAGGAGAAAGCCCTCCTTACTGCACCTGTTACACTCAAGGATCTACAACGTGGTACTTAGACGATACTTTCACAAATTTACCATCAGACAAAGTAACTGCATTTTTAAAACATCTTAATTCCATAAACTCTAAAATTCAATTTACTATGGAGTTAGAGGCAAATACAATAAATAAAGGGCAAACAAGCTTAGCTTGTTTGTCACTTCAGTTATACTACAAAAGTGAATATTTTATTCTATAAAGTTTTTAATCAATGACGTCCTGTCACGATGTAAAATCTATATTTTTTCTGTTGCTTTGAACTTTTTTTTATTATTCCTTTTCCTTTTTTAAACGTTATCTCGATGCTAGGATTTTCCCATAAGGCAGTTTTAGAACTACACAAGGACAAATATCGTTTTGAACTTGATTTAGCTATGCAAAAATCGCATCTAAGATTGGCAATTTGTCTTTGTACCCACTCTTAGCATACTACCTGTTCTGGTTTAGTATTTTTCGTTATTCAAAATACATTAGAAAATATAAAATTTATATTTAACAGCAGGTATATTCTCAAATAAACACAAACGGAACGAAAATTAAAATTCAACATAACGATCTACTCGTAAGTGGAAACATTTCCAATATTCCCGCCATTCTACGCCATTTTAAAATTCTTCCAATAACACTAAAAGCACACGAACCACTTTATAAAATGAGGAAATAATGAAATTGATATCATTATTGTCCACATATAAAGTGCAGTTAAGTTTGGCTGCAAGTCCTGGCGCCGTGGTAGCTCAGAGCTCAATTTTAGGGTTCATGAGGCATTTCACATTAGTCCTCAGGGGTGACAACGCATTATGCATTTTGGTTTTTAATCGACGATAGAAGCGAAATCATGGGGAAATTCTAATTTGGTTTTTTTAATAGAATAATAGTGACATTTAGCACACAGTCCACCTGATGGTAAGTGTATGCAGGGGCCCATAGCCATCTACATCTTTCCTCGATTAAGAATTAAAATGTAGATCCGTTTAGATATTTTATATGCTATTAACCAATTAGTATTATTCACATTAGGTATATTTAAGTGAGTGGCATACTCGTCATTATTAATTGAGAAAAAGTGTAATACCACCAAAGATGTTTTATAGGTCAAAACATCTTTGAATACCACATTCTAAAACTACTTCGAATGACTTCAAAAAAAGGAGAATTTTCGAAACTCGACCGTATTTTTGTATATATACATATTAAGCGATATTTTAGCTAATCTAAGTACGCAATTATTTTCATTATATGTTATTTTATAGAATAAGGGTGACGAACAAACTCACAGGCTTTTATAACGCTAAGACAGTGCTATTTACCATCTAGAAATTATTCACCACTTATCACCCGGTAGGCTTGTGGTCGAAAACATAGTGTACCTGACGGTCAGAGATTGCAATGGCCCATAGATATCAATATCTGTCGACTTGTCATCGATAAAGCACTGAAATGCAAATGCGCTGTCACTCCTGAAGACTAAAATGCAAGTGAAAGACATCCGTTTTCCTGAAGACTAAAGTTCCAGGAAAACGGATGTCCAGTTATCTGCACACATCACGCGAAACACAGAAGCATTAATCTCTTATTTCTCGATCGTATTCTGTGAGGGCATGGTGCTGCCCTCGTTTGTAACACTTCTATTTTTTATAGAAGTGTTACTTAAGATGCTTTACATATTTTCAGTGTAAGATTACGTCTGAATTTTTTCACGTTCGTGTCTTAATAATAATTATAAAATAGTTACCTGTGATGAAGATTAAGAAATTTAATTTGATTTAGTTAATTGTTAAAACATATTTCACGAGTCAAAATATATCACTTTGAAAGATTAATTACTAAAAAAAGGTCGCTGAACTGACGGTCCATTTGTTTATCGAGATGAACAGCGAGAATTTATTCTTTATTCCCTTTTTAATATCCAGAATTTGCATTTCTAATTAACTTATACTAAAGTCGAGGGTGAATATACAAATTATTTTTAAGATATGTTTGTTGAGAAAAAAAGTTCACAAATTACTGCACATTAGCTTTTACTTTCGACTTTGTCTACGTAGAACTAAAAGATATAAACCAGAGAGATCCATTTGTGTTTTGTTCATTGGACCAGTAGTTAAATTATTGATAAACTACTTTGAACTCAGTTTTTGTCTCTCCTAAAACAAAAGCGATATTTGCGACGAAGGTTTTATTAACACTCATAGTTTTGTTGTATATAGATGGATTTTGTATCAACACTTTATTAGATACAGAGTATGGTACCTTTTTTGTGTTATTTAAAATTACAAAACAAAACGAACGAAGCATTTGATGTCTTTAACAGTTTAGCAGATAGTCATCAAAAACTATTTTGTCAGTTTTCTGATGTCAAATATTAATCGTAATAAGTGTTGATTCAGCTCGATCGCCGTGTAGTGGACTGCCTAAGTTAATAATAATCTAAGCGGCTACGTAAGGCTCTTAGGCACGAGTACCTTACCGAGGCTTAGGTAGTGCAACTGGCATTAGCGTGGGATGTCAGTTTTATGGCGGCGGCGGAGGAGTATCTTGTGTACCAACGGTGGCGCCCACAAGCTCAGTTAGGAAGTCTACTGCGACTCATCACTATTTGAAAAACGTGGTGGGTTATTTTTGTCCAAAATAAAATGAGATATGAGTAAAAATAAGAAAAACATGCCCCTAGTGCCCGGCTTACGGGGCGAGATGAATCTCCGGGCGGGGATCTCTCGCAACTATCAAACGACCAATGCTAGTCTCTCGGAATCCGATGCTTCTGAATCGATTTCTTCGTCCACAGCTACGGATGTTGTGCAGAAGGCAAGCGCTGACAATTCTGCACCCGCCAAAGCTAGTAAACGTGCACGCAGGAAATGGAGTGAAGATATCAATATCTTTATACTGCGCTCGTACCTTACTATCACATCTATGGAAACAAAAAGCATTAGGTCATACCTTTCCCAACTTCATGCAAAATTTATAGAAAAATACCGAGACATAGATGTTAGCAGACAGCGAGTAGGTGACCAACGTAGGGCAATAACTAACGGTAAATTATTAACTGCTGAACAGGTTCAAGTAATACGTGAGGAAGTGAAAACCTACATAGACAAAAATCGTAACAATGAGCACCCGAAAATTAATAATATAGTAACCGGTAACCAAAGAATGCATTGGGACAACGACTTAAATTTCAAATTCATCGGAAAAAGTTTCTACAGAATTACTACTAGTGGGACTAACAAAACTGCTTACAGACGTCCTCTCCATCAGTCTTTTATCACCAAATTCCCACATTTTTCTCATGTATCTGAGCAACGCGTAGCAGATCAATACAGAGCAATCATTAATAATAAAATATTGCAAGTAGACTCCAGAATTACAAGATGAAATTGCAATAGAGATGGCTATCCAGAATAAAACAGCAAATAAAGACACAGAACCTGACATATTCTTACAAGACAATTATAGATTTGACTACATCCAACCCGCCACTGAGAATCTCGGGATACATGAAAGCCTAATCTCACCAAGCAATACACAAATTTGCCCGGATACAATTACACCCACAGATTATAATGCAGAAGACTAAAATAATGAAATTCAGCAAAATTACAACAAACTTATTGGGGACATACGAAATAAAATTGGTGGGACATTTGCAATGCTTTTAAATAAATATAAAAACGTCGATCCTACAAATAGACCTAGCAAACCTAAACAAAAAATTTCTTAAAAAACTGGCGTGTATTGTACATTACATTAACCAATCGCTGCTTCCTGTCCATGTACCACCTGATTCAGATTTTTACACGATTCAAAATGCCATATATTCTGCAGCGGCTACTGTTTCAATTTATAATGGATACAAAATAATGGACCCTGAAAATAACTACTCATATCGGAAAAAACGAATCCCTAAATGGCAAATGAGACTAGAAGACATAATCTCAAATCTTAGAGTTAAAATAGGAAGACTAACGGAATATATAAATGGCAATACAAGCACTAAGCTCAAACGCGAAATAGAAAATATTACAGCAGCTTATAAAATACATTCAATAAATAAACACGAAAATAAAAACTAGCCCATTTCCTAGACACCCTCAAACAAAAGCTTACTTTACATGCAAACCGACTACGTAGATATAAAGAAACCACTCTAAGAAAACAACACAATGCAGCATTTTATAATAATGAAAAAATATTCTACACTAACCTAACAAACGCACATGATATTACTGATAATAATAAATTAGTAGAAATACCTGAAACAGAACAGCTGCATCAATTTTGGTCCAATATATGGTCAAACCCCAAAACACACAGAGAAAGCGATTGGATTAAACAAGATAGGGAATTACTAGTAGATTTACCAGAAATGATGTTCGATGAAATAGACATGAATCTATTCAAAGCAGTTATTAACAAAACACACAGCTGGAAAGCGACTGGAAGCGATAAAATCCATAATTATTGGTATAAAAACAGGTTTACTTAGATCCGCTCTTACTGTCACACATCAACACTTTTATAAAAACACCAGAATCATTACCAAGCTACATTACACTAGGTACAACTTACATGATACCTAAAGACAGAAGTGACTCAAAAAATCCAGCCAAATACAGGCCAATTACTTGCCTCCAAACATTTATAACATCATTACGTATTGTCTTAGCCAATTAATTTACAAGCACGCTATCTCTCATAATATAATAGCAGAACAACAGAAAGGATGCAAAAAAGCTAGTCTAGGTTGTAAAGAACAGTTGATAATTGACGCAATCGTCTCTAAATAAGCAGTCATCAAAAAAAGAAATATTTTCACCATGTTTATTGACTACAAAAAGGCACTTGACTCAGTACCCCATAGTTGGCTAATATACATTTTAGAGAATTATAAAATTCATTACAAAATTAGAGAACTCTTGAAAAATATAATGCTTCATTAGAGAACTACTCTCACGCTATACACTGGTGACTCCTGTTTAGAGACTGATACAATAACAATCTGAAGGGGAATTTTTCAAGGTGACGCCTTAAGCCCCCTCTGGTTCTGCCTGGCTTTAAATTCTTTATCTAACCTTCTCAATAGAAATGACAAGGGGTATAAAATCACTAATGGACATACACATCATACACTATCACATTTACTTTATATGGATGACATAAAATTGTATGGGAGTACTTTAAAAGATTTACTTACTCTTGCTGACATAACGGAAAGCTTCTCAACTGATATTCAAATGGAATTTGGAATAAATAAATGTAGGATACAATCAATTCATAGAGGCAAAGTAGAACAAAATTCATATACTCTCCAGACAGGTGAAACCATTGAACCTGTAGATGAAAACGCTGGTTACAAATATCTAGGATTTACTCAGACACGACAAATTCACCAAAAACAGGTTAAAAAAACATTATAAAAAGAATTTAAACGCCTAAATAGAATACATAACACACATTTAAATGCACGAAACACCATAAAAGCTGTAAACACAATCGCCATCCCAATTTTAACTTATTCATTAGTTATAATTAATTGGTCTAAAAGCAACCTAATAAATCTGCAACGTCTCATCAATAAAACTATGACTAAATACAGAAAACACCACCCTAGATCTTGTAGCGAACGACTCACATTACCTAAAGTAGAAGGTGGAAGAGGTGTGATTGATATAAAAAATCTTCATAACTCTCAAATTTCAGCTATGCGAAACTTCTTTCATCAACAAGCCAATAATAGTCCGCTTCATAATGTTGTTGTTCAAGCCGATACTAAACTTACTCCTTTAAACCTCAAAGATCAAAGAAAACAGAAAAACGAAAGTATTGTCTCTGCACAGGGTAAAATTAACAGCTGGTTGCAGAAGACGTTACATGGAAGACACTGCCGCGACTTGATGAACACAAACGTAGACAAGATAGCGTATAACATGTGACTCAGGCGCGGAGAACTCTTCCCTGAAACGGAAGGCTTTATGTTAGCAATTCAGGACCAAACTATACACACACTAAACTACAGGAAACATATAATTAAAGACCACACTCTACAATCAGACCTTTGCAGACATTGTCATAATAGTTCAGAAACCATTCAGCATATCACTAGTGCCTGCAGCTCAATAACACAGACCGACTATAAACATAGACACGACCAAGTAGCTGCCATCATTCATCAGTATCTAGCATATAAATATAAACTTATAGATGAAAAAATTGCATATTATAAATACAAACCAGAAATCATACTTGACTCTCGCGAATTCAAACTCTACTGGGACAGAACTATATTAACTGATAAGACCGTGCATTATAATCGACCGGATATTACGCTACATGACAAAAGAAACGAATCAGTTTATCTTATAGATATTGCTATATCAAACACTCACAATTTGACCTCTACCTACAATGAAAAAATAGCCAAATAAACTGATTTATCGTCATCCATCGAAATAAAATCCCAGTGGAAAGTAAAAACTGTAAAAACTATTATACTATCAGCAACTGGCGTCATTCCCCACTCACTCTTTTCTAGCTTAAAGGAGCTAGATATCCATAAACTTATCTTTATATCACTACAGAAAGCCACAATATTGAATACTTGCAGAATAGTTCGTAAGTTCCTGTCTAAAAATTAAAACACTTAACCGATTTCGTTTGGCTAACAGCCCGCGAAAAAGGTATAATACCTCGGGAACGAGAGAATACTGAACAATATCAATAATAATAATAATAATTTTATTTCAGACCATGGTCCATATATTGTTAGTAAATGTTGTTAGTAACAATATTGGTTTAAAACTATGTTAGTATTGTAAGTAATTACACATTATTTTAGTCCTGTGACTACGCCCACCCAGTGATTCTGTATGGGACAGTCATATCTTACAGATATCGCTCTCAGGATGCTGTTATTACTGTTTCGTAAGCGTTGCAAGAGTGAGGCTATTTTCTTTCGAGTGATCGCTTAAAAAGTGTCAGTACGCGCTTGTGCAAACATACCAGATGCACTGCAATGCCACGGCAGCCGCAACAACATCCAGAAAGTGTTATTATACTGTACGCGCAGAGCATTGTAAGCTCGACACGTATATGTCACCCACAGGGCACTAGAGTAAAATGACTGACAAAACTGAAGATCTCATGCAGTTTCACTGCATTAGACACCAAGAAGCACTCTGTTCTAAAAAAAAATTGAATTTCAAAATGTCATGATAGTGGTATTTTCGACTGTAAATTTCATAAAATCACGAGAATTCAAACACAGGCAATTCAAACAATTCTTTGATGACATCGAAAGCAAATATGGAGATTTACTGTATTATACAGAAGTAAGGTGATTGAAACTGGAACGATTTCTAAATTTAATAGAAGAAATTGGAATATTTCTGGAGGAAAAGCAAAGGGATGTCCCGGAACTTAAAAATCCTGACTGGTTGTGTGATTTGGCTTATTTAGTTGATATTACAAATCATTTGAATGTCTTGAACACACGGCTTCAAGGCAAAAATCAACTGATATCCCAGCTCTACGCTCATGTATCATCCTTTCAATGCAAGCTGACACTTTTCAGATCGCAATTGAATTCTGGAAATTACAATCATTTTCCGAATTATAAGAAAATGGCTGAAAAATTCAACAAAACTGCAATTAATTTCAGTTATGTAGAAAAGCTAGATATTTTGATTCAATCTTTTCAAGACATATTTTCGGAGTTTAAAAAAGTGAATCCTCTGTTGGACATATTTAGCAATCGTTTCACGATTTTAGTTGAAAATGCGCCAGAGTCAATGCAGTTAGAAATTATCGACATTCAAAACGACCAAGATTTACGCAACAAATTCAACAAAGGAGACTTGCTGAACTTTTACCGCTTCATTGATAACAATACGCACAAAGAGTTGCGCATAAACGCTCTAAAATGTGCCATCTTATTTGGTTCTACCTATATATGTGAACAAACCTTTTCAATACTAAATAATAATAAAACAAAAAATCGAAACCGCCTTGTAAATGAAAGTTTGGAAGCAGTTTTACGTGTAACAAGTAATGTGCTACAAGTAAATTTGAGCCAAATACAAAAAAGTTTGTAAGCACTATGCAGTGCCATGCTTCAAATTAATAAATTCTTTTTCAATTTTAATACATTCAATCAATATCAATTCTTTATTGTTTTTAATTACCTATACTTCTGGCGGCCCGCCATCAGTTCATAATTTGCCCAAGTTGCCCCCTACCTAATGGTGAGCCATGCCTCCTCAAACTGAGTTGCAGTATAGTTAAAGAAAGAAATACAAACTAGAACTAAAACTTATCTCTTTTTACTCTTCTTTGCATCCACATCACAACAGATTGTATTTAAAACTAGGAATTCCGTCTCGTAGGATTTTTTTAGAACTTTCTTAGCTTTTCTGTGCAGTTCTAAAGTTTTAGAGTTCAACCTTATGTTAAAACTTACAGCAAGTTCGGTTGAAATTTCCAGTAGTGACGTCTTATTTTTTTCAAAGTAAATAAAACCGATGTAGCAAACTTTTAGAATTCTTGTCCTAAACAAATTTTGCAATCCCATTGTAATACAATTTTTATATTGGAGGTGATTGCTATAATATAGGACACTTTGGTATATTGTAAATGTCTTTTACTATTCTGTTGGATTTTGTAATTTTATTTGTATAGTGTCTGCCCTTTTACTTATGTAACGCAGACAGAAATAATGTCTCATTACTATTACTACTACAAATACTCCAGCCAACAAGTCAACTGCTTAACAATGACCTCACCTATAGACTGCCACAAAGTATGGTGTAGATCTCTTTGATCGACCGAAGAAGTCAAAAAGGCAGTGCTAGTTTCGGGAAACTGCGACAATATTATTTAATATCTGATATTCCTCAGAATTTCAGTTTAGGTATGTAAAAGCATTACCGAGGAAAGAATAACAAAGAATTATACTGTATAAATGAGTAGTAGAATCAGCAACATAGTTTATCGACAAATTGGCGATTTATTGAGGATGGTTCAAATAAAGAGTAGGTACTCTTAATTAGGCATGTGTGCGTAAGGATAGTATCACGATCGTGTCAAATGAATACCATCACGTGTGCTATACGCTCCCTTGCCTCCTCTTCCATAAAAAACCGTAGTCTCTGCCTAGCCCTCCTGGGTGACCAACGTGAGAGTTATGTTTACGTTTACGTTTATTTAAAATAAGCATGTTTATTAAAAATTATCGAAACATCTGCACTTAGAAAGTTAGCAACCTTACGTGTCCAGCGTGGCAACTGTGGTAAATGTTAACACACCCATGCGAAACAAGTTTCCCATTACCTAACAATAGTTGTCTAGGTTCTTTTGCTTGTCCACGTACATTACGCTTATGCACGTAAAACGAAAATCTTCTTAAATGTATTTTTTTAATTTAATTTAAAAGCTTTTTGGCGTAACTATAAAAGTATAAAGAGTCAAACGGTGCTAATTTTGATGTACTTGATTTCCAAATTCCAGACTTTACTGAGGTTTGCTACACTGATACTTCTGTTTAGTTATTGAATTATTCAACCGACCCAATTCTATTCGTGTTTGGTATACGCAAATACAACTATGTATCGGAATTTCGAAGTAAACTCAATTGGTTCCCAATTCGCCTTTGGAATATTGATATTATCACTTTTACTATTTCGAGTACTTACTGTTGGATCCGCAAGATCTTGAAAACTTTACGTAAAAGTTTCACGATCTAAATGAATCTCAGACCGTAGATGATTGTGTCTTATGTATTCTTTGATTTAAAAACTCTATGTCGATATCTGTCTGTCTGTCTTTTCATCCAAGTACAATGGGTCTTCGAAGCAAATGTAAATAGGCTTTTGTTAAGGTGAGGGCGCTTCATCATCACATCGGCTACATCACCATCATGTGGGGTAGTTAATCACTGGTTTATAATAATTGAAAAAACTTACACAACTAGGTCTTACCTGTCCAAGTAATATAATATATTGTTAGAAGAGAAGGTCTGAGTCAAGAGCGCCGACGCCGCGCCGGGCTATATAGGAGGGCGGCTGGCGTCACTCGCCCTTTTTTGCCGACAGTCATCACGGAGTGCGGAAGCTTTGCTCGAATACTAGCGTCATTATTTTAAATCTTGTTTTAAGCTTTTAAGTTAGTCAATATTTGTTAGGCCAAAGGCCATTAAAATCTTTTTTAAAAAGTCAATCTGTGTTTCTATTTGTAACATCAGAAGTGGGATCAGAAGGCCGAAAAGCCGCTGTACGCCTATATTTCTGGTTTTATAAAGGAAAACTTAGTTTCCTTTCAGTTGTTTATTTAATATTCGAGCACAGTTTTTGTCTGTGAGATGCCTAGCAACGATAAACGCAACAAACAAAAACGCCGTGGGCAAACTCCTTCGCCCAATCCGATGGAAGAGATCCTGAGAAGGCTACGCGTGCTGGAGGAGAAGCCCCGTGCGTCAGTGGAGACGCAAGCCATTGCAACGACCAGCTCGGGCCCTAGGCGCGCCCTCGAGCTGCCAGACACGACACCATCGGCATCGGCATCGGCATCGGTGTTCGGGATGCCTACACCGCCGTGTGCGCCTGTGCCCTCGCGAGTGGGGACGCCGCCGCTGACTCCGCACACTGGCAACGTGGGATCAACGTAGTCTGAAGAAGTGGTGACGAACGCCGTAGAGCGTCTTTTGACCGCTATCAGGCAGTACTCAGGTCAGATCTAACATAGACAAAATATCGTCTCTGATTTTGATCCGAATGTTCATGACTTCGACACGTGGTGTGATGAGGTAGAAAGAGCCCGTATTTCGAACCATTGGGACGACAGAGAAGGCCTTGCTCGTGTCGGACATTGTTTTAAAGGAGAATCTCGCACCTGGCTTAGCCAATGGACAAGCAGTATTCTCACGTGGTCCAATTTCAAATCAGAACTAAAAGCGCTATGCCCACGTTCTGTCAATGTCGCGAACATGCTTTATGATGTAATGCGGACAGGGTCAGATAAATACTCCACATATGCTGAGTATGCTCGTAAATCACTTTTAAGGTTACGCATAGTTAAAGGTCTCAGTAGCAAGCTGCTTACGGCTATTATCATTCGTGGAATTGCAGATCCACAAATTCGAGCTATGGCTGCTAACGCCAAATTATCACCTGACTCTATAGTGGAGTTTTTGTCGAGCTTTGTTAAACCTTCTAACAGCCATAATAGGAAAGTGTATTCTAATGGTCTCAATCGATTTAACCGACCCTCTAATAATAGTAACTCGAACCGCAAACCGTTAAAACGTCGATATGATCCCGAAGACTTAAAATCAATAAGGTGTTAAGAATGTAATCAATTTGGTCATAGGAGTTTTAATTGTAACAAACGGTCGAATACACTCCCGAGTTATAGTAACGAAAAAACAATCGCGTTACCGACGATATCTCGTAGCGATCCGTTAAAGTGTGGGTTTTGCAAAAAGGTAGGTCATTCCGAGGTAACTTGTTTTGCTAAGGAACGCGCAAATTCTCTGAATAATAATGGTGTCAATTTTTGTCGCGAAATCACGGATAGTTGTAAAAATCGCGATGTGACGACTGCGGTCATATCGGGAATACCATTAGCGTACTAATCGATACTGGTTCATGTGTTTTCTTAATGTCAAAAAATGTTGTTAAACATTTCCCGTGTCTAGTAAAGCCTACGAATCAGTTGCTACGCGGCTTGGGTGGTATGGAAATAAGATCGGAATCATTTGTAACATTACCCGTCGAGTTTAGCGATATAACAATAGAAATTTATTTTTATGTGGTGTGTGGGAATAATTTGAGTGTGCCAGTCATTATCGGTACAGACGTACTAAACAGGAAAGGTATTACATATGTTAGGACCGGTGATAGCCAACGTATAATTCATAGTGAGTTCAAGTAAATGATATTCTGCAAGTAAATTTGATTTCTTTGTCTGATCAAGTTAATAAGTCGGTATCTGGAAATAATAGGGAACGATAACTAGAGATCCTCACCAAGTATTCCGATTTCTTTTTAAGTGGTACCGCGACCACAACGGTGAAAGATAGTGAGATGCATATCAAATTAACAACCGATGTGTCCGCGTACTATAGACCCTACAAATTATCGCATGACGAAAAATTTAAAGTATGCACTGCACTATAGTAAAGGATTTTCTCGATAAATTAATTATTCGCGAGTCCGATCAGAATACATTAGTCCGATCTTGCTAGTAAAAAAGAAGGGTAGTTCTGATAGAATGGTCGTGGGTTATCGTGCACTGAATCGAATCACCGTCAAAACTAGATATCCTCTCCTCTTGATCAGCGACGACATAGATAGTTTAGTTTTGCTCGCTGGTTTAGCTCTCTGGATATGATTTCCGGTTTTCATTAACTTAGAGTTGCAGAAGAGTCGATTCATAAGACCGCACCCGTTACACCAAAGCAGAGGCCCAGTATAATTATTGCAAGGTACACCTACGGCTTAGCAAACGTGCCGAGTTTTTATCAGAAAACTATCTCTAAAACGCTTAGAATCCTTCATTGATGCTGGAAAAGTATGGTCTTTATCGTTGACGAATTGATAATGACGGATGGGATTGACAAACACCTCGTTTTATTAGATTTGGTTATGAAAACGCTAACCAAAATAGGTTTTTAAATTAATTTAAAGAAATGTACCTTTCTTACCAACGGAATAGAATACCTAGGTAGGATTATAATCCTCTTATAAGAGATGGTCAGGTTAGACCGAGCTGTAATATTTGAAAAGTTTCAATAAAAATAGACGTTTTGTTGGTACTAAATCTTTAATTAAAATTCTGTTTTATTACAAACTTAACTCTAATATATCTATCTATGTCGTGTGGGCTACAACACTAAATCACAGAGCAATTATCACCCGAAACATGTGCTGCATTTTTGAAGGTACTAGTAGTACGATTGCTGTTATATTTGCTTTGTTATTTTACATACCTAATAACCCCTCATCTGTCAACAGGCCTCTGGAATATTGGAGTAAACAAAGGCGCATAATATTATGTCAAGTGCCTTGTGGAGCTCGATCAGTTCCCACGTATTTCTATATTTTTTTGCTATATTTCTTATCCAAAAGTTAAAACTATGTTTTTGATAAGAATGTGAACCCAAACGGGACATAAATTATTACATAAACCACTTAATTTGCAGTATTCTCGACTCTCGACTTAAACTCACCCAAAACTTACCTTATCGGGTCACTTAAGTGAGGCATGTTATCGTAGAGCTTGTGGGGTGAAAAAAAATGTGTCGAGAGCTATGTTATTTTTATGGATTTATGTTAAATATTTATTAATTTTAAGTGGGTAAAGTAAAATGTTTGTCGAATAAAGGTTTGCTTTTGTGATTGTAACGACTTATGTGTATTGAAGTAGGAGGAGCTCGATTACATCAATTTCAAAATAGAATTGATAATGTGTTACGAAGGGAGCTGTCCTGATTCGTATGTAATTTATTTATTTATTTATTTATTTATTTAGCTTATTTAGCTTATTTATGTTATGTTTATGTTAGCTTATTTTATAATGACTCAAACGATGTATGCTTTGTTTATAGCTCTCATACGGGACTTTTGCAGAAATCGTAAATCTGATTACACGTGCCGCGATCGCGCGAGTTCCCTCAGAGGTGCCGCGGCGAATGCGCTTGGTCATGTGTTGGTGCTGTGACAGTCGAGAAGATAATCTTTCCCTATTCTTGAGCTAGATTATGTACCAAACAAGCCCGTGTTTACTGATTTTGACTACGTTACGTGTTGTGTTCAGTGGAAGAGACCCGTGTAAATCCTGTGCGCATGGTATTGGGTTGACCCTGACACTGGCGGTTTCTGGGGTGAGTCGGTGGCGCAGCCGACAACAGACCTGTGTAAATCCAGCCATTATTAGGTATCTGGGGTGACCTGCTAGAGACTGATGTAAATCCTGTTTGCACACGCGAGTTTGTGCGGGGTATTCGGTTGCGTGGGAAGAGACCTGTGTAAAACCTATGTGACTTGAAACGCTTTTGTGTAGCGTTGATAACTGTTCATGTTGACTGTTCTGACTGATTTGTTTGGCTAATTGGGTACATAATCTGACGCTTTTATGAACTATATGAATTTAGATCAACTGTTAATACGCGATATAAATAAATGTCTCTTAGATAGTGTGTATCTTCTCAGAGATCGACGATGGTGACGTCGAACAGCCGCAGGACGCGGTGAGTGTTGCTGAGCCATCTACGAGTTCCTGCTGAGGGCTTCGAGCACGCAGCCCCGTCAGGAGAGGCCGTGTTAGAAGAGAAGGTCTGAATCAAGAGCGCCGACGCCGCGCCGGGCTATATAGGAGGGCGGCTGGCGTCACTCGCCCTTTTTTGCCGACGGTCATCACGGAGTGCGGAAGCTTTGCTCGAATACTAGCGTCATTATTTTAAATCTTGTTTTAAGCTTTTAAGTTAGTCAATATTTGTTAGGCCAAAGGCCATTAAAATCTTTTTAAAAAGTCAATCTGTGTTTCTATTTGTAACAATATATTATCGAATGCATTCGGACACTTAAATCTTTTAAAACTACCTCTTCGTCTTCTCGATGGTGGTATACTAAGAGAGCGTGAATGGACTTTTTAAAGAGATTTACAATCTAAGACTGCAAAACCACTTATCAAGTCCACAAGTTTTTACGGCGTGAATTCGGTGCCACATCAAATACATTACGGAAACATCAATTATACTATATACTATACGTTATCTACAATTTCAAAGTAAAATTAAGCATCTGGAGAAAATAAAAAAACGATAAAATAATAAATTTAAACAAAGATTACAAATCAAGTTACGAAATTTTCAGACATCTTTATTACTTTAATATTCGAACTCTTAAAATATAAAAGTGTAGATAGATTTATAACTGATAGATTCTACATCTTTACTACCACCGTACCCACCAATATTTATTAATATAGCGTTATTTACATTTAAGGACGCGTTTACAAAATGGATAGGTATAGAATCGCACTACTACATTGACAAAAGTCACACACACACTAGTGTACGCACGGTTGGCTGTGGGAATCGTAGTCAAATGAAATTATTTTGATAATTTGAAAGATTGAATTTGTTTTTCATTTCTTATACCTACCTCAGAAATATACTTCGATACGAAATATGAATACCTGCTCCAAAGACTGCTTGGCACTGGAAGCCCTCTACTGGTAGTGAGATGTTAGCTCTGGACTTTGAACTGGTTTTGTCAGTTATAATAAGACCTTACCTACCTGCGGACTTGATGGAGTGACCTGAAGGTGTAATTTGGTGATTACAACAATAGGAACTCCTAGACTAGTGGAACTAGGTGTGCCGAGTTTGGGTTCGTTTTGTTGGTTATGATGAGACCTTACCACCGGACTTGATGGAGTGACCTGAAGGGGTAATTCAGTAACTACTGCTGGAATTTCTGAACGAGTAGAACTAGGTGTGCCGAATTTGGGCTCCGTTTTGTTAGTTATGACGAGTCCATACCTCCGGACTTGATGGAGTGACCTGAAGGTGTAAATCGGTGATTGCAACTGGAACTCCTAGACTGGTGGAACTAGGTGTGCCGAGTTTGGGTTCGTTTTGTAGGTTATGATGAGACCTTACCACCGGACATGATGGAGTGACCTGAAGGTATAGTTCGGTGATTACAAGTGGAACTTCTAGACTTGTAGGACTAGGTGTGCCGAGTTTGGGTTCGTTTTGTTAGTTATGATGAGACCTTACCACCAGACTTGATGTAGTGACCTGAAGGGGTAATTCAGTAACTACTGCTGGAATTTCTGAACCAGTAGAACTAGGTGTGCGGAATTTCACTCCATCAAGTCCGGTGGTAAGATCTTATCGTAACTAACAAAACGAAACCAAACTCGTCACACCTAGTTCTACTAGTCTAGGAGTTCCATTTGTAACCACCTGATTACACCTTCAGGTCACTCAATCAAGTCCGGTGGTAAGGTCTCATCGTAACTAACAAAACGAACCCAAACTCGGCACACCTAGTTCTACAAGTCTAGGAGTTCCACTTGTAATCACTGAATTACACCTTCAGGTCACTCCATCAAGTCCGGAGGTATGGACTCGTCATAACTAACAAAACGAAGCCCAAATTCGGCACACCTAGTTCTACTCGTTCAGAAATTCCAGCAGTAGTTACTGAATTACCCCTTCAGGTCACTCTATCAAGTCCGGTGGTAAGGTCTCATCGTAACTAACAAAACGAACCCAAACTCGGCACACCTAGTTCTACCAGTCTAGGAGTTCCAGTTGCAATCACCGATTTAGACCTTCAGGTCACTCAATCAAGTCCGGTGGTAAGGTCTCATCATAACTAACAAAATAAGCCCAAACTCGGCACACCTAGTTTTACTCTACAAGAAGTTCAAATAGTAGTCACCTCAGTACACCTTCAGGTCACACCATCAAGTGCGGAGGTAAGGTCTCATCGTAACAAACAAAACGAACCCAAACTCGGCACACCTAGTTCTACCAGTCTAGGAGTTCCAGTTGCAATCACCGATTTAGACCTTCAGGTCACTCAATCAAGTCCGGTGGTAAGGTCTCATCATAACTAACAAAATAAGCCCAAACTCGGCACACCTAGTTTTACTCTACAAGAAGTTCAAATAGCGGTCGCGAAAGTACACCTTCAGGTCACACCATCAAGTGCGGAGGTAAGGTCTCATCATAACCAACAAAACGAGTCCAAACTCGGCACACCTAGTTCCGCTCGTCCAGGAGTTGCAGTAGTAGGTAAGTTTATATATCCTACTTATTTTTAGCGAAATAAAAAACTGTGAGTATAAAAATAATAATTTTATCACTTGTCAAGTACTTATGTTTCCAATTTGTTTTTTTTTCTAATATTTTGTGTATGTACAGCGATCTTTTCAGAATGAGCCACTGCAAACAGGCGATACAGTGTCCACTCACGACGGCGGCCAAGCGCGGACTGTGGTTTCATCGAAATCTTTGTACAATAAATCAAAGCAGGCACCAACAATAAAATAGCCCTTATTGCAATACATTATGATTCATCCGTATTACCAAAATATGTGAAAAAATGTGCATCAGTTTTTATTTTTTTACGACTATTTGTGACATTTTGTTAAAAAATAAACTCAGGGTTTTTTAATTGAATATGTCTGTCATCTTATAGTATTTTTTAAATTTTTTAAATATGTTGATAATAGACCAAAACATATACCGAAACACAAGCCGGTATCGTTAATTTTGTAGAAAATGGCAACGAAAGTTCGTTTTTACAATATAAAAAACTACTATTTTCAACAAAAGAGTTACAGACATTTGCAGATGAAGAACCAATCTATACATGGTAGTTTTTACTTATATTTGATTTGGTTTAGTTTTGTCACAAAATCTACCGAAAAACACCCTAATTTTGGTTGATTTGCAAACGCGTCCTTAAGGTAAGATCATTGATTTTATCAAATTTCCGTTTCTATTTTAATGTCCAAGTTTAACGAAAAGATATAACTAGATGACCTCTGGCACAGCTCTCTATCTGTTCGTTAAATTTTCCAAGATTATCCCGGACAGTCAGAAAGACAGACAATCATTTATGGTCATATATGAGCTAAACGCCGGTAACGCACCGGTCATTCTGGTTTGCCCCTTCTTATACAACATGTTACATAATCAAAGCATATCCTGAAATTATTTTGTTCAGAATCGTTTACTGAATCGATTTCTACATTTTTAATGTTGGTATTTTTTATCTCAAAAATAATTAAAACTATGTAAATTATAGTCACAATAAACCTGTACAGTCAAAATAAACTGAAATGGACCGTAACTCATGGCAGTAAGACTTTTAAAAGTCATTTTAATTTGTATTAATACAAATTCCATCATTAAACACAAAATAAATAAAAATGAACCTTATTTCAAGCACGTCAAAGTCTTTGCGTTCATGAATTTGTACTGTGACCACAACATTCACATTCTAAAAAGTCAGTGTATGTATTATGATATGGTTATGATTATAACATAGTTGGATACTAATTGGAGTGTCTGAGGGAGTGCATTAATTACGTTACATGTTGTATAAAAAAAACAAGGTGATTACGATATTACATAGAGCCACTTCAACTTTATTTATACTCGTATGTATGGTAGTATAAGCACTTCTAAACTTTTTAAGATCGATATTAAGTTTTCTCCTTCATCTATATTCACTCCATGAAATCCAGCGCTGGTCATGAGCCTCTCATATCTCACATGAATACATTAACGATCGCAGTACCAGACGCCTCACATCTTTGACTCTTCTTGTTGTCACCGTCAAGTATTAGACATCTTGTATAACTATGATATGGTTATGCTGCCATGCATTGAAAGCCCTAATATCTTCCTGGCATTTCCAATAGTCACCTCTCACAATACGCACGAACGACAGACGATATGGATTCTCTTACACCGCCGACACGCAATTTTAAATTAAAAAATTAAAATTTATTGAAATTAAAATCATGTCCACCATACTTTACGAACGGCAATAAAAGAATAAATTTAGTAGGCATCTTTAACCTTGTCAATTCACTGGGTCACAGGCTCAAGGGTAAAGGGCAAAGTAGTTATACAAAAAAAAAATTTTCAAACGTTTAATTCAAAATTTTTGTTTTTATTTTTCTTAAAATATCATTGATATAGGCTTCTGCTCCGTTCACATGTTACACCCTATTTTAGTTTGGCAGGCGGTAAAAGTGGTCATCCAGTATATATCTTTATATATAAAAATTACTTGTCACGTTGTTTGTCCGCGATGAACTTCTAAATTTCTGAACTGATTTCAATTAAATTTTGCACACTGTGCAGTTTTTCCAACTTGAAGGATAGGGTCGTTTTCAAACCGATAAGTAATCCTTACTTTTTAATGCGTATTTAAGGATTTTTAACAGGAAAAGTCGCCGAAAAGGGTAGAACAACGCGTGCGGAATATATATATATATATATATATATATATATATATATATATATATATATATATATATATATATATTGATATATCACTGAACTTCTCCTAACCTACTAACCGATTTTGATGAAAGATGGCACTGTTGCTGAAATCCAGAAATCACCCGTGCATGGCACTGTTGTGGAGATCCAGAAATAACCCGTGCGATGCCGTGGTAAATCGATAGTTTATGTATATAATGTGCCAACAATTTTCCCTTGGCCAGTAGAACATGATACATTCTAATTGATTGAGATATATTATAGAAAAAAAAAACGAAATGTAGTAGCTCAAGGCTAAGCGCTTACTGTAAATTTCATGCTACGCAAGCAACATGATTTCGCTGTAAATAACCTTCCCCCGTAAATGTCCTTATATGAGGAGGGGTTATACTACAGATGCGACGCTTGGCAGGCCTAGCCCCTGAACTACCACGGCTTCATCGTTACAACTAAAAATAAGAACTGCGGTTGCTAACTCGTCTGACAAGCGTGGCGTCTGACAAACTATGGCAATCCCCCCCTATGAGAAAATCTGTGGGGGAGGCCTACGTTCAGCAGTGGAATTTTGATAGGCTTTAACAGTATGGTAACTTTATAGTTATGTTGCTTCAGAAACGAAATCTCTTTACATTCATCATTATTTCTATAACAATTTATTACTGAACGACAAGTTTTAAGCAAAGATCTTGATTACGGCTCACGTTACAGAGTTTATGTGAATTAGAAGCAAAACCCGCAAATTTGCACTTTACCTTGTCGCGTTAATTACTGGATCTGAGTTTCTGTGAATTATAAGCAAAACCCGCAAATTTGCACTTTAACATGTCGCGTTAATTACTGGATCCGACTTTCTGTGAATTGGAAGTAAAACCCGCAAATTTGCACTTTACCTTGTCGCCTTAATTGCTGGAGATTATTAGAAATTATTAGAAACTCGGAAGTTTCTGTGAATTAGAAGCAAAACCCGCAAATTTGCACTTTACCTGGTCACGTTAATAACTGGATCTTAGTTTCTATGAATTATAAGCAAAACCCGCAAATTTGCACTTTACATTTTCGCGTTAATTACTGGATCTTAGTTTCTGTGAATTATAAGCAAAACCCGCAAATTTGCACTTTACCTTGTCGCGTTAATTACTGAACGTGAGTTTCACACTGCTGTATTATTAATTGAATGTTTTAGTTGTGATGTTAATGTAGAATATATTTTACTATATGGAATTTAATTTGAAGAGCTGTCATAGCAAAAATGCTCAGCAGTCGACTTATACAGACTGAAATGTGTGAACTGTAAATGGAACGAATTTTACTATAGGATATTAATTTATTGTAATAAACTTCTTTGTAATTCAAATAATTCTCTTAAGCACTATCATGTTCGGGGTAACACCGTCCATAAATTAAGAAGAAGATTAAAACTAAATAACCTAAGTTACGAAATCTACTAAATTTTAACAAGTCAACTTTAAAGCCTTCTTTATAACGAGGTTAGTTTCAAATTCAACTTAAGTGTATAAATTTGTTATTATATACTGGATTAAGTGTTTAAACTGCCTATGTTTACTATAATTATTAAATGTTGTCAAATATATCGCAATGATGCCCCAAAAATTATAACATTTTCTTAACGGTTACAGAATATTCATTTTTTATGGAAACAATAACAAAGTCAATATAGAGGGATTTGATGGTATAGATTCCTACATTCTATAGGTCATTCCGAGTATCATTGAGAGCCGTGGAGGTTAAGGGACTAAGCGTTCGCCTGTTAATTTCACAGTACGCAAGCAACCCAGATTCGATACCCGCCGGCACCAATTAATTTGTTAATTACAATTTTAAGTGCTGATTTACCACGTGCTTGGCGGTGAAGGAAAACATCGTGAGGAAACCCGCAGTGGTCATAAAAATGTATTTCGATGACATGACATGAGGTATGACTACACGCATTTGGGCAGCAAAGTGGACACTTTCTCGCCATTAGAAATGATCTTAAAAATGAGAGGACTCCTGTGCCCAGGAGTGGGATAATAAAAAAAAGTAAAATCTATATATATATATATATATATATATTTTACATATATATATATTTTATATATATATATATATATATATATATATATATATATATATATATATTTATATATATATATATATAAACAATATTGAAGTGTCCGTCTGTGATATAGAAATAACTAAATAATATGGAACTGAATGGGCTTTTTGATACCTTTACGATATGAATAACCACTGTTAAAATTGTTGTATGTCTGTCGGTTCGAAGTAAACTATAGAATAGCTGAACCCATTGTAATAAAACTTTTACGACCAGATAAGGAGCAATATGTATATGAAAATACATGGAGTGATCTAGGCGAAACTAAAAGAATTTTTGAAAATCGTAAAATTTATAGAATAAGTAATCTTTAATTGTCAATTTAATAGAACCTATCCCGGCGGAGCCGGGGCGGGGCGCTAGTTAGATATACATAATTTAGAATAAAAATATTCTCTTACAGATGATGGACACCCTAGAAACTGCACTTTCATATAAGGATTTTTCGAAATACCCACAGCGTCGTTTAAAGTTTTTGCATTCATTTTATAATTCAATCCTAATCACAACGAGATCATAAAAGACGGGTTTCCAATAATGTGTAGACGAAACGATGTAACTCGCTTCACGTATATCTCTATATTTCTTGCTAAACAGACGATAAGTATCAGTAATTCGAACTCGTAGACTTTACCTTGTGAAAACATACGACTTCCAGTTGGATGTAATTTCAAAATATGAACTGAATGAAGAAAAGAAAATAAGAACTATTTATTTGATATTTTAAATACATTTCAAGAAATGCGCAAATGAAAGAGGCACAAATATGCATGCACTATTTTAAGACTGCTTACGCATTAACAATTATATTTAAAAAATATTATTTTTAAGTTTCAAATAAATGGATTGACTTGGCCATCGCATGAAAACACAATGTATCTCACAAGTAATATATATTATATTAAATAAGATTGCTTAGAGCGATTGCCAAGTCAATCTATCCTATACCATTAAACGAGCAATTCTTATATATATATATATATATATATATATATATATATATATATATATATATATAGATTTTACTTTTTTCTCATCCCACTCCTGGGCACAGGAGTCCTCTCATTTTTAAGATCATTTCTAATGGCGAGAAAGTGTCCACTTTGCTGCCCAAATGCGTGTAGTCATACCTCATGTCATGTCATCGAAATACATTTTTATGACATGCGGGTTTCCTCACGATGTTTTCCTTCACCGCCAAGCACGTGGTAAATCAGCACTTAAAATTGTAATTAACAAATTAATTGGTGCCGGCGGGTATCGAATCTGGGTTGCTTGCGTACTGTGAAATTAACAGGCGAACGCTTAGTCCCTTAACCTCCACGGCTCTCAATGATACTCGGAATGACCTATAGAATGTAGGAATCTATACCATCAAATCCCTCTATATTGACTTTGTTATTGTTTCCATAAAAAATGAATATTCTGTAACCGTTAAGAAAATGTTATAATTTTTGGGGCATCATTGCGATATATTTGACAACATTTAATAATTATAGTAAACATAGGCAGTTTAAACACTTAATCCAGTATATAATAACAAATTTATACACTTAAGTTGAATTTGAAACTAACCTCGTTATAAAGAAGGCTTTAAAGTTGACTTGTTAAAATTTAGTAGATTTCGTAACTTAGGTTATTTAGTTTTAATCTTCTTCTTAATTTATGGACGGTGTTACCCCGAACATGATAGTGCTTAAGAGAATTATTTGAATTAAAAAGAAGTATATTACAATAAATTAATATCCTATAGTAAAATTCGTTCCATTTACAGTTCACACATTTCAGTCTGTATAAGTCGACTGCTGAGCATTTTTGCTATGACAGCTCTTCAAATTAAATTCCATATAGTAAAATATATTCTACATTAACATCACAACTAAAACATTCAATTAATAATACAGCAGTGTGAAACTCACGTTCAGTAATTAACGCGACAAGGTAAAGTGCAAATTTGCGGGTTTTGCTTCTAATTCACAGAAACTAAGATCCAGTAATTAACGCGAAAATGTAAATTGCAAATTTGCGGGTTTTGCTTATAATTCATAGAAACTAAGATCCAGTTTTTAACGCGACAAGGTAAAGTGCAAATTTGCGGGTTTTGCTTCTAATTCACAGAAACTTCTTAGTTTCTAATAATTTCTAATAATTCCAGCAATTAAGGCGACAAGGTAAAGTGCAAATTTGCGGGTTTTACTTCTAATTCACAGAAAGTCGGATCCAGTAATTAACGCGACATGGTAAAGTGCAAATTTGTGGGTTTTCCTTATAATTCACAGAAACTCAGATCCAGTAATTAACGCGATAAATAGATTGACTTGGCCATCGCATGAAAACACAATGTATCTCACAAGTAATACATATTATATTAAATAAGATTGCTTAGAGCGATTGCCAAGTCAATCTATCCTATACCATTAAACGAGCAATTCTTATATATATATATATATATATATATATATATATATATATATATATATGTATATATATATATATATATATATAATCGGAATCTCGGAAACGGCTCCAACGATTTTCATAAAATTTAGTGTCCAGGGAGTTTCGGGGGCAATAAATCGATCTAGATAGGATTTATTTTTAGAAAATGTCCTTTTGTCCGTGTTTTCAGGCAATAAAAAACTGCTACAATATAAGAAGGTAAATTTTGACATATAGCGTAACGATCGTAATAGCTCAGGTGGGATGTCGGTCGGGCGTAATATCAGAGTTCCGTGGTTAGAGTCTTGGGACC
This sequence comes from Parnassius apollo, assembly GCA_907164705.1. Classification (NCBI taxonomy): domain Eukaryota; kingdom Metazoa; phylum Arthropoda; class Insecta; order Lepidoptera; family Papilionidae; genus Parnassius; species Parnassius apollo. The sequence continues at coordinate 282,364 of CAJQZP010001249.1, forward strand.
GACTTTTTTTTCCTTTTTTTGTCAAATTCCCTTCTTTTGCGAGAAAATCTATTATTTCGAGCCCTTTTTTTTAGTAATTTTTAAAAATAAGAAAAATTTTAATTAAACTAATTGCACTCATGATTTTCATTCAAATAACCAGTTCAGTTTTTTCCATTATGTCAATAAGATCAAAAAATATTATTCATGTAATTTGTATCTAAATGTAACTTAAAAAAAACCGAGCAAAGCTAGGTCATCTGGGTACTATTATTTAAAACATAAAAGATTTTTAACATTGATATGATCACTATAAGATGCTAAGTTAGTTAATTACGTAATAACTTAAAACATAAATACCCATACGTAGAGACTAAATAAATTAACCGACTTGGTATTACTTGGATCTCATAACTTTTTACGATAGAAGAACTGTGTTGCGAGACTTGGTTTTTCTTACAAGTTATGTTTTTGATGGCATTTCATTTCTTTTTGTAGATAGTCCTACTTTTTTTCCTTTCCGGTACCTTCTACTTCTTGAATACCGACAACGTACCTATCTACACCTATTATACATATACAAGTACAGATTTATTGACTGCAAATGTAACTTTGTAATTCTATACATTTATATGAGATTACAAAGTTATTTATGCAGTTGGTGTATCTAGAAAACTGGACCGAAATTAAAAAATATTTTAGTTTTTCTTGATTTATACACTAAAAGCGAATTGTATTCTAAATTTTAAGCTTCTTAGTTTGCTAGAAGTGCCTTAGAGTTTTGATGATCGGTGAGTCAGTGAGTGACAAAATAAAGAAACTTTGACTAGTTACAATACTTAAACTACTGGTTCAAATTGAATGAAATTCGAAATATACTACGTTTATACAATGCCTACAGGCTTCTAGCTTTATTCACAACGAAGTTATAAGGGGTCGAAAATGACCTGAATTGCTTGGAGAAAAGTATGGTACGACCATGCTGCTTTTTTGCTCGACTTGGCGGGGGCATTGCCGTGCCCCCAGATATATTTTTGAACATAACATAATATAAATTCTTACGCCTGCAACACAAAGAAGTAGGTGTAGATACGGCTACAAATTTTCATTTCGCACGATTCTGACACACCTTCGCTTCTTCCTTATAGCCTGTAACCCAGAAACGTAGGCAGAGACTACGGATTTCCATTTGGCACGATCCTGACAAACCTCTTCCACCTATTTTAGATATATATACCTACGTATTCATGCTCGTCGATTAAGGGTACTCTAATTTTGATAATAATGTCCTCTGGACGGAATTTTCGTTACTACGGCCAGTCTTACAAAGATTAAAAATCTGCACGGGACAGGATTATATTATTCGAGTGTATGCGAAAGTACAAGTGCATTCTTTATAATATATTATTCCCTCACTCTCGTACTCCGATGTGGCTGCTATCCGATACGACCAAAAAGAGAACAGGCGAAGGACCAACGGCTTTAGGTACGTGCTTTTTGATGCACGGGGGTGAAACACAGCCAACTTCCTGGATGTTGTTACTGAGATTTTTTTATAGAAAAACCTAATAAATCATTTTGGTTCGACCCGTAATGTAACCCAGGACCTCATGATCAGCAACTGCGTTTACAACCACTCAGATCAGCGAAGCAATTTAATTTTTAATATAAGGTAAAAATCAACTTCAGAGAACTAAACAATAAAATAAATTTCACATCTAAAGTCAGTGCTAAGACGCAGTGTATCAAAGAATTAAAGCCCTCGCTTCCCCCCATTTTGATTTTTTAACTTCTATTAAAAAAGAATGTGCCGACTGTGTTATGTCATATGAATTGATTATTGGGATACTGGGCTTGTGATTGTGATGACGATGATTTGGCCACCTATCTACATCTACATCTATCCTCAGTTTTTATGGCTAAACGTGATCCAAGAAGCTCGCTGTTCTTTGGACTTTGCCTATTCCCTTAGGGGATATCAGCCGTGACGCTTTTCAAATTTTTTTAAAGTCATATTTCTCTTTGCTTAGTATATTTTGCGTGGACTAAGAAATCCCATGGCAAATTTCTCACGTGTTTATCTTTGAGTTATGAGCTACTTAATAAATAGAAGTATTGAAATCGGTTCAATACTCGTATTGGCGAAGATATTGCGTAACATACCTGTATACAAAACTAACTTACAGTCAAATTGACAACAAAAAAGTGCTTTTTTGCAGGTTGCCAAGCGTGGTAACCATTAAAAATATACCCATATTTTTTCATTTTTTTTTACAAAAACTTATGTGTATAATTAAAAGCGACAGTAGCCTAATGGCAGGGCGCGGACCACGAACTCAAAAAGGTCGTGGGTTCGAATCCACCATTCGACTACTGGCGTTAACCACTCGTAACACAAGCAATTTAAGCTTACCACAAGTGGTTAAGGGGAATATTAGTAATGTTCATAGCAATGTTAATATTCTTTTTTTTATATAAATAAAATAAAAGAAAAAAGTAGAGTAAAGTTACAGCCAATATACGTCCCACATCTGGGCTCAGGACTCCCCTATTTTTTAGAGGGTCTTCACACGTTACCTACCTAGTTACTTATTAAAATTCTCTAAATTGAACCTGTTTTAAATAAAATTCTTCAATCAGTGTTTTAAAGTTAAAAGTGACAAAGAGTTCTTTCTTCAAGATCAGTTAAATTGACAGAATATAAGTAATACGTAAATTTTTGAAGATTTATTTAAGAATTACATTGCAATTCAATTTGTCATTATGATGGATCAGGGATCTGATGGTCAATAGCTGCCAACTCAGATAATTTATAATAGCTACCCAAATACTTTGAGCTTCCGCTAACAGACACTTTACTAGAATAATACAGCAATCCCTTTAGAGATTATTGGATATTTTGAAATATGGGGACATTTTGTGCCTTGTGGACGGTGCATTTAATGCTATAAAGTTAATATTTTTGTGGTGACGCTTAAAGTGAATTCTATTACTCTATTTCATCTAACATGATAACACATTGCATATAACACTAACATGTGGTAGAGCCACACTGCAGGTATATAATGATTGTAGCTCGAATGGGTCGGCTCAAACTGGGGAGGACCACGCTCTCACAGAATACCAGTGTAAAATAGCAGCTTAATGCTGCGGTGTTCTGTATGGTGAGTGTAGAGAACCGGAGGCCTTTTACTGGATACATCTTTGTTATCAGGAATAACAACGCAAATGTATTTTATTTTTAAAAGAAGATAAATGTCTATGCGTCTCAGCATTTATTTACCAGCAGGTGGACTGAATACTAGTTTTTTACCATTATTCTATAAAGAACAGATATCCAGCAGTAGTCTAGAAAAAGAAGTATAGTTAACATCTATTGTACGGTATGAACATGTCATTAATGCCACACTTTCAGCACCCAGACGAATGATGCGGTACTTCTGGTGCTGTAATGGCCACTCTGCTTGATAAGAATGGCGATTAAGGCAAAGCCACCTCACAGCAGGGAAAGGCAGACCAAGTCCAGCAAAGGACCTTTATATCTCGATAAAGAAGAAGTCAGTAATATTTTCCATTCTTTTTTTTTTTTTGATTCTCTCAAAGACTGAGGATTTCTTCCAAACCAGTGGTGAAAAAATACGCTCAATAAGAATTACTTGCAATCTTTATTAAATAAAAATTATTCTCTTCCATAAATAGCTAAATTAGCTCACCTATTTCTAACTACACTTCTGCTATAGGAGACTAATTTTTTGCATGAAAAATTGCTCAATGTGTCCCCAATTTTGTTATAATCGAAATATAAATTTCCTTAGTCGTGTTTGACGAGCAATTGCGAACGTGTCATGTGCCATGTGTGATCTCCCAAACATGATGTATAAATCATAGTTGAGCCTCGAGGGAGAGAGAGACAAAGTATGTTTTTTTATTTATTTTTATTTTTTTATTTATTGCACCAACAAAGTACACACTATTACATGTAAAAATATCAGAAAAACAAAAAAGAAAGTAAAACAAGTGCTACTTCAATTAAAGGCGCAAACAACATTCTTTTAAAGTATTTATATTAAAATGTATGCATTAATTATAAGGAAGTAATTATACAATTAATTAACTTATTAGTACTATTAACAACAACAATAATAAAATTTTATCAGTGCATTACATTTAATATTGACACACTACTGTTTTTCATCTTAAAAACTGACAAGACCTGGCAATGTTTCTTAACTTACTCACATTGTTATATATGACTTGGTTGTTTTGTCGTCTTTTACTGTAGTCACTTAGCTAAGAATTACGAAGCTCAAACAGCGACTTGTGTAAAAATAGACAGGTTTATTTGAAGCTACAGAGCATTATTAAGATGCAGAAAGTACTAGTGTACTTAACTTAAGATTTGCCGGCTAAATTAATGTTTAGTTTTGATTGTAGTTTATTTTTACCATGCTTAGCCGTCTAAATTTAAACCACAACTTACTGGCTAAAAACAGAAAATTAGACAACCACCACGGTTTAATTATTTATTTCACATACATGATTATCGTGAGCCACACTTTCTCTGTCGTTTCTCCTAAAACATCGTAAAAAGTAGGTAAAGTTTAAAAAGTTTGTAGTGTGAAATAATGATACTAAACTTCCACTCTACAAATTTTCTTCCTCGACAGTTTTCTGTTAGTCGAGCTATAAAGTCGAACCATTGCCACTTAAGCTTATTGATCCGTTGGACGAGGTCAGTTACTCTTGTTTTACTGTGGGGTTTTACAGAACATCTGTTTTACAACAGATAACCCCACTTTAGGGTTATCTAGGCATGCTTTGTCCAGCAGTGGACTTTTGATAGGCTGTAATGATGAATGATGATTATTATCACCGCACGTAACGTTAACTGTCACAGAAATGCCGCTTAGTAAATTGCTACCATCAGTTATTGCCATAAGCTGAAACAGACTTCCTCACACAATGAATACACTGTGTGGATGATCAACGTACGTCAGGTTCCTGTCTTATACCCTACCGCATATGTCAGGTGCAGAGATATATGTACGTAATTTAGCAACCATGATCAAGGCGTATGTCTAGATCGTACAAATTTCCTTTATTTAGAGTAAACATATTACGATTGATCTATACATTGCACTGTGTCAAAGTTAAGTTCCTTCTGTATACAATTTGGAAGAATATCTACATTACTAAAATATTCTACGGTAAGTCCAACTATGTATCCATATGTTTACTACGCCATTAAAATATCATTTTTTACAGTTTTAATTAATTGTTTAATTTAATATAACTAACAACTTTATTTGATAACATTAATTCGGTATGCAGCTTATGTCAGGCAAACCCCTATATAATATAATAAATATTGTACTATCCGAAAAGGGTAGATAAAAAGACTTTTCTTACCGGTTCTTCTCTTTGTTCTTTTTGTGTAGATTTTGATATGCATTAGAGCTTTTAATAAGTCTAATTTAAATAAAAAAAACTTGGCTTGAACTTAATTCAAATTCAAAATATTTATAGTATTTTAAGTGTTATTCATTCGGTATTAATCTATATTACGTGTCTTACAAGTTAACTAAAATTTCTGTAAGTTTTATCCATAAATATTGTCTCAAAGTGAAAATATAGCAAAATTTAAATTTTCCCGCCATTAAGGTCTCGAGCGAAGGGGAGTATAACATGTCGCGACCTCCGGAGCTTACAGGTTTTTCTCGCTAAGAAAATTGAAAAATTTCAAAAATCTGGAAGTTAATGTTTTAAATGTCATGTCATATTTTACACCCACAGGATATTATTGGGTAGTGATACGCATTTGAAAATCCATAAAATATTTTTGTAGCGTTTGGGATAATTATATGGACAAGGGCAAACAACATGTGTATAGTCATTTAATATAAATAGATATAGTGTAGTGGCGATGTAAGAATATCCACTGGCCCATGTCGTCCCGTGGGTGTCATAAGAGGCGACAGAGGAAACAAACCAGAAGATGGGCAGCAGCGTCTTCCTGATAACAACTCAAAATTATAAAAAAAATGTGTTGCCAATCCGCCTGCCAGGCGTGGCAACCATGTCAAAATCCCCCCTATGAGGCAATTTAAAGAGGAGGCCTATGTTTAAGAGTGGAGTTTTATAGAGTCTGTAGCAGCAGCAGTAGGTATCATCGTCACGACCAGCCTGCGGTAGTTAGCTCTGAAAATTTAAAGAGGAGGCCTATGTTTAACAGTGGAGTTTTATAGAGGCTGTAGCAGCAGCAGTAGGTATCATCGTTACGACCAGCCTGCGGTAGTTAGCTCTGAAAATTTAAAGAGGAGGCCTATGTTTAACAGTGGAGTTTTATAGAGGCTGTAGCAGCAGCAGTAGGTATCATCGTCACGACCAGCCTGCGGCAGTTCAGCTCTGACAATTTAAAGAGGAGGCCTATGTTTAATAGTGGAGTTTTATAGAGTCTATAGCAGCAACAGTAGGTATCATCGTCACGACCAGCCTGCGGCAGTTCAGCTCTGACAATTTAGAGAAGAGGCCTATGTTTAAGAGTGGAGTTTTATAGAGTCTGTAGCAGCAGCAGTAGGTATCATCGTCACGACCAGCCTGCGGCAGTTCAGCTCTGACAATTTAAAGAGGAGGCCTATGTTTAACAGTGGAGTTTTATAGAGGCTGTAGCAGCAGCAGTAGGTATCATCGTCACGACCAGCCTGCGGCAGTTCAGCTCTGACAATTTAAAGAAGAGGCCTATGTTTAAGAGTGGAGTTTTATAGAGTCTGTAGCAGCAGCAGTAGGTATCATCGTCACGACCAGCCTGCGGTAGTTCAGCTCTGACAATTTAAAGAGGAGGCCTATGTTTAACAGTGGAGTTTTATAGAGGCTGTAGCAGCAGCAGTAGGTATCATCGTTACGACCAGCCTGCGGTAGTTAGCTCTGAAAATTTAAAGAGGAGGCCTATGTTTAACAGTGGAGTTTTATAGAGGCTGTAGCAGCAGCAGTAGGTATCATCGTCACGACCAGCCTGCGGCAGTTCAGCTCTGACAATTTAAAGAGGAGGCCTATGTTTAATAGTGGAGTTTTATAGAGTCTATAGCAGCAACAGTAGGTATCATCGTCACGACCAGCCTGCGGCAGTTCAGCTCTGACAATTTAGAGAAGAGGCCTATGTTTAAGAGTGGAGTTTTATAGAGTCTGTAGCAGCAGCAGTAGGTATCATCGTCACGACCAGCCTGCGGCAGTTCAGCTCTGACAATTTAAAGAGGAGGCCTATGTTTAATAGTGGAGTTTTATAGAGTTTATAGCAGCAACAGTAGGTATCATCGTCACGACCAGCCTGCGGCAGTTCAGCTCTGACAATTTAAAGAAGAGGCCTATGTTTAAGAGTGGAGTTTTATAGAGTCTGTAGCAGCATCAGTAGGTATCATCGTCACGACCAGCCTGCGGCAGCTCACCTTTGGACATGGGCCTCTCCCAAAGTGCGCCACTTGTCCGATTTTCAGCTTCACGCATCCTGTTACTAGCCGCCTTCCGCAGATCGTCTTTCACAGCTTCAACTAGCCATGGTCATCGGCCAAATTCTGCGAGAGACATGACCAGTTCATTGCCACTTCAGCTTACAAATACGGAAAGCTACGTCATTGACGTTGGATCTCCGATAGATTTTTCGTTCTAAGCAATTAAAAGCTATACAAAACTTAAATAGGAAACATAAAAATAATGAACAGAGAGTTATATATTATTATAAGGTTAGTGATACACGTATGAAATACTTATATGGCCCCTTAAACCGAAAATATATAAATCCCCTTTGTCGTATCTCCTCAGTTTCAAGGCACTTCCCTTGTTGCCTCAGCCAGTATTGGAATCCTCCGCGTCGACATATCGAGTGCAGTTTCGTGGTCACTTGGAAGAGAAGGCTAAATTGGCTTTTAAAAAGCTTGGCGTGCTCAGCAGAGCGGGACAGTATTTCATGCCGGCACACCGCCTGCAACTTTACAAGGCGCAAGTACGGCCGCACATGGAACACTGTTCCCATCTCTGGGCTGGGGCTCACCGGTGCCAGCTCCTTCCATTTGACCGCAGCGCAGAGCAACTCGAATCGTCGACGACCGAGTGCTTTCCGATCGGCTCGATTCACTGGCGCTACGAAAGATGTCGCATCTCTTTGCATTTTCTTTCGCATATACTACTGGGAGCCAAATTTCATGAACGCACTACGCGGAAAACGTCCCGATACCATCCACACCATCTGGATGCTTGGCGGTCCACCACTGTACATTTCACAAGGAGTTTACTTCCGCGTACAACCTCTCTGTGAAATAGTTTACCACCAGCGATTTTTCCGGACCGATACGACCTAAGAACCTTCAAGAAAAGAGCTTACTTCTTTCTAAAAGGCCGGCAACGCACCTGTAATTCCCCTGGTGTTGCGGTTGATCATGGATGGCGGTAATCACATACCATCAGGTGAGCCATATGCTCGTTTGCCCCCCTCTTCTATAAAAATAATACGCTGAGCGCGCAGTATCGTCTGTACATAATTTAACATCCGCCTTATATTATTTTCTATAACGCGTAACAAAGTTCGCGGGTGCTGAAACTTATAGTTGAATATATTCCAGTGCTACATTTTATTTTACTTCAATATTAAATTTTATAAGAATAAAATATAAGAAATACACTGTTTCGGACGGCAGGGACACGTCCAGTGCCCGCAGTCGCCCTGGAACAATCTCCCACTTGATGACGTACGTTCCTTGCTTAGTGCTGGTGACGCACGTCCCACGCACCCCTGAATGCGTATTGTTGCGCGCCTAAGTTGACGTCATGTACCCGGTACTAGCGCCATCTAGTGTTGGGGACGAGAGCGCGGGGAGCTTTCCAGAAAATGACGTCACTAACCTTTCAACCGACAGCGCCATCTAGTATCGAAACGAAGAACTAAGCTATAATGATTTCTTATATTTACGCGAACATTGCACATGATTAAAACTACTTTTACGGATTTTATCGCGTTTATTTTTACTTTTTATTTTTAATTCCCGACGTTTCGGGCGCTTTCCAGCACCCATGGTCACGGGGGACTGAGATGACTGACGTCCCGATGTCATTGTTAAACCCGGAGAACCTTCAGCTTTTTTAATTATTGTTTATGGTCCGATCTATGCAAAATGAACTGACTATGTCCTGAGGTCTTGCAGTGGTATGCTTAGGTTTAGTTTTAATTTTATTGATAATAGGATCCCAAGCAGGTGGGTACCCAGCCTCCTTCTCTATTGAAATTAGGATGTTTTTTAATTTCAATAGCCTCACGTATCATTCTTGGTAGGAATCGGTGTTCTTTCGCGAGGATTTGTGGTCTATCAAATCTGATGTAATGGTTGATGTAATGCTTGGGATCCTATAATCAATAAAATTAAAACTAAACCCAAGCATACCACTGCAAGACCTCAGGACATAGTCAGTTCATTTTGCATAGATCGGACCATAAATAATAATTAAAAAAGCTGAAGGTCCTCCGGGTTTAACAATGACATCGGGACGTCAGTCATCTCAGTCCCCCGTGACCATGGGTGCTGGAAAGCGCCCGAAACGTCGGGAATTAAAAAATAAAAAGTAAAAATAAACGCGATAAAATCCGTAAAAGTAGTTTTAATCATGAAGAACTAAGCTTCTAGAAGCCCGACACTCGAACTTTCGGCGCCTAGTCGATTGGCACGCGTATTTACTTGAATATTCTGATTGTTTCGGTGATAATGTATATTTGAAGGCGCTGCAAGATGCGAGCGGGGAAGTATTGAATTTGGCGAGACAAGCGAAGCTTCGGAGCGAAATAAAGTGAACCAGTGTGATTAATAATTAGTGTTCTAAGTTTTAATTAGTGTAAAGTGAATTAAAGAGTTAATTTTGGTAATTCTATCGGCAATTTTTATTGTCACGAACCTCAAGCTCATAACAGTATGTATAATACGACCCCACTGGGATCGCGAGAGAGAGAGAGATAGGCGATCAGCCGGGAGGAGGCAACTAAAACACTTTTTTTTTTCTAGGTAGCTTCTTGTTCCTTAGGTTTCGTCTTCCTTTTTCCTTGTTGTTGTAGCCTCTTCGACGGCTGTGCTGCGACTGCGATTTGAGCCGACGCGAATGCGAATGCGAATTTGCTCGACTTTTATACCCGCCGGCGTTACCGTAAGGACGTTTGCGCGGTTTTGCCTGTCTCGCGTGTTGTTTTTATTTCGAGCCGAAACCTTAGAAGCCTTTATTTATTAAAACTTTCACATAACCCTTACAATTTATACATCGTTAGGGTACATCGCTCTGGTACTGTTCTATAATATAAAATAATAATATAAACTATTAAGTTCTTTATACAAAATTTCTAGAGCAAAAAACCCTACAAAATTGTTAATTTACTATACATTTTATCTTATATTTATTGAAACAGATGTCTGATCTACTTATTTCTTTTTGTTTATATTACGTTACATTTAAACCTTTAATCTTACACTAGTTTTCAAGCGCTAAACCAAACTTAATTTTTTTATAAATATTTACAATACAAATTTTCGCTTAAAAACTTCCTTACAAAATTATTATTAAAAGCTAACCTTTAAATTTTATAATTATATTTAAATAATATTCTAATATGAGTTAATACGCTAATTACACTAATTGAGAAATTATAATAGTCTTAAAACACAGTTCGTCACTTGTTAATTGTGCGTGCTTTGTAGCCGACATTCTCCCCCTCGTGCGTCGCACCATCCTCCTGGCTCGGCGATACTACAGGCACCAGCAGCACTACTCTCGAACTGGGTCTTCTCAGCACACCTCCGCGCGTCTCGACGTCGACGATCCTTGTTCGCCCATCAGGTCCAGGATACACTTGGGAGATTCTGCCGCGTGGCCAGGTGCATCTTCGTAGGCTGTGGTCGACGATCAGCAGGATGTCTCCAACTTGCAGGTCCGTGGCGCTGGTTCTTGCCTTCGTCTTCCTTGGCAAGAGAGTGGGTAAATATTCTCGCAGCCAACGTTGCCAGAAGTGGTCAGCAAGCCGCTGCGTGGCCTTCCATGTAGATCTGCCCACGAGTTCGCTGTCGTCGAAGCTGCCGATTCTCGGTACGCCTCAGGACCGCCCGATGAGGAAGTGGTTCAGTGTTAGTGCTTCTTCTTCAAGTTTATCAGAGAGGTGTGTGAGAGGTCGAGAGTTGACTACGTGCTCGGCCTCTAGGAGGAGAGCGTAGAGTACCTCCTCTTGTGGATACTTTTCGTGAAGTGTGGCATCTAGTGCGGTCTTGACTGATCGCACCAAACATCTCCATGCGCCACCCATATTTGGCTCACCTGGAGGGATGAATTTCCATTGCACGCCGATCTTCTCTGCTTCTGAGGTGAGGTCTTCTTGCTGCAAGGTGTCACACGCTTCTTTTATTTCTTTGTTGGCACCGACGAAGTTAGTCCCGTTGTCGCTGTAGATTTTCGTAGGCATCCCTCTTCTTGCGGCGAATCGTCGCAGCGCCATGATCATGCTGTCGGTGGAGAGCGAAGGAGTTAGCTCAATGTGCACAGCCCTTGTTGTGAGGCATGTAAATAGAGCCCCCATCTCTTTTCGTGCCGTCTTGCCACGGTGATTGTCATCGGGCCGAAGTAGTCCACGCCCGTGCACGTAAAAGGAGGATATCCGTGCATCAGCCTTTCCGCCGGTAAGTTGCCTGTTGCTATTTCTTGAGGTCTTGCTTTCCTTGTTTTGCGCCATTGACATTGATGCTGAACCGCCTTGATTGTTGACCTTAGACCGAGTACCCAGAAGCGTTGTCGTATTTCATTCATCACCGTCGCGTGATTTCCATGATTGAAGCGGCAGTGGAATTCTTCTACGATGAGTTGTGTTGTCTTGTCCTTGCTGTCGAGCACGATGGGTCGTTTGTAGTCCCTGGTCACACCCTGTATCGCGTCGATTCTTCCTTTTAGCCGCAGGAGACCCTCTTCTAGTACTACGTCGAGCCTTTTCAATTTACTGCTGCCCTCTAATTGCTTCCCTTGCTGAAGGCGTTTGATGTCTTCTCTGAAACTGTAGTTTTGGCTTCTTTTCGGCAAAAGAGTTTCAGCTATCTCGAGTAGTTCGGTGTCCATCGGTATATATTTCCTTTCTGTTATTTTTGAAGATCTGTGTTGCTTCTCTACAGTCTTCGTTCCTTTTCTTTGTGTCATATTCCAGGTGGGATCATTTTTACAGACGTTGACCTTCTCCCTTTTTCTGCAGAGTTGTAAGAACTGCAGTACTCTCGCTGTGGCTCGCCAAAGCCCCTTCCATGAAGAGAATCTCTCCGGGTCTGGTGATGGATGAGATGTTTGTGTTGTTGCTGCGACGTCCGCTGCCCTTTCTTCGCCGGTGGTTGTTTTCTTGAAAGTTCTTGGTGCCGGCCAATGTGACTCTTCTTTTTTCAGGAAGCTTGGTCCGGTGTACCATCGGTGGTTGCAGTCGAAGTCTTCTGGTACGTCACGCGTTGCGTCATCTGTAGGATTCTGCGCTGTAGGCACCCATCTCCAGTCTTGCGGTTTGGTGAGGTCCTCTATCTCCGCCAAGCGATGAGCCACGAACGTCTTGAAGGTTCTCGGGTCTGTTTTTATCCAGGAAAGTACGATGCTGGAGTCTGTCCAAAATGTTTTCTTTGTTACTTTCAGGTCCATTTCTTCTTCCGCTGAATGAGCCAGTCAGTGCTTCCTAGGAGGGCTGCCTGTAGTTTGAGTCAGTCGAGGGATGGACATTGACTTCAGTGGAGTGACTCTCGCCTTTGCTGCCACTAAGCTGACATGGTAAGTCCCATCTTGACCTTCTGTCCTCCAATAAACCGCTGCTGCGTACGCCAGCTTACTCGCATCAACGAAAGTGTGTAGCTGCCCCTCGGTGCAATGTGGCGTCAGGCATCTCGGAACTTGCAGGCCTTGGAGCAGCTTCATCTTCTCCAGGTAAGTTTTCCATGCTTCGTACTCCCTTTCTTTTATTTCGTCATCCCCACCGACGCCACTTGGCCATATATTTTGAAGCAGCTTCTTGCCTTGGATGAGAACTGGTGATGCTAAACCCAGCGGGTCAAAGGTCGAAATTACTGCGCTGGTGACTTCCCTCTTCGTAGGCACCTTGAGTCCCCTTGCTATTTCCTCTGGTGTATTTCGGAGGTTTGCCCTGAAGCCGATGGATTCCCTTTTCGTGAACCAGCGCAATCCTAATATCTTCTCTTCCTTCTCGCCTAGGTCCACTTCTGTCTTCTCAATAGCGACGATCTTCACGTCTTGCGGCAGCTCGGGTTGATTTGACGCCCATCCCCTGAGTTCGAAGCCTGCCTTCTTATGTATGAAGTCCACCTGCGTCGTCACTTTATAAAGTATTCTTCTGAGTGGAAGCTGTGCAGGTAATCGTCCATGTAATGGTTTAGCTCGACCGCCCTTGCTGCCTCTAGATACTGCTCTTTAAAGTCCGCTGCGTTTCGGTTCTTTACATAGATTGCGGTGCTCGGAGATGATTCTGCACCGAAGATAACCGATGTCATCCTGTACTCCTTCGGAGGAACGTCCGCGAACAAAATCCTCGCTATCTCTGTCTTCTGGTCGAATGCGAACTTGAAGAAACATTTCTTTGATATCGGCTGCCACAGCTAGCGGGCCCTGTCGAAACCTTAGTAGTATCCCGAAGAGCGACTGTAGTAGATCTGGTCCTGGCAGTAGAGCATCGTTGAGGCTTCTTCCCTTTGACTTGGCTGCAGCGTCGAAAACGATCCTTATCTTTTTCTTCAGTGGATGTACTACGGAGAAGTGAGGGAGGTACCATTTCTTCTTGGAGTCCTTTTGTGTCATAGGTGCTTCTTCTGCATACTTGCTGTCGATAAGATGCTGGATCTGCTTGATATATTCTGCCTTTAGCTGAGGGTCCTTATCTATCTTCTTTTCAATATTGAACAACCGGTTCTTTGCAGACGAGTAGCTCTCAGGCATCTGTTCATCTTCATTTTTCCATAAGACTCCAGCTTCGAATCGTCCATATTCAAGTCTTCTGCAGGTCTTCTCTAGGATGGCGAGTGCTCTTTCTTCTGAGTCTGTGGTGGGTCTTCGTGGTTGCACGCCAAGCGCCTCGATTGCAAAGTGGTCCTTGACGGCTTGATGCATCTCCTCATCTGGTGTGCTGACATGTAGACACGTGTTCATGAAGTGTACTACTCTTACAGCCCCGGTGTCTGATCCGTGGAGCACCCATCCAAGCCCTGTCCTTAAAGCAACTGGTTCTCCTGGTTTCCCTTTCCTTACTTCTTGAGTCACTATCAGCTCCCAGTTGTCTTGACCGATGAGCAGCTGTGGTGATTCCCCTTTATAATAAAGAGAGTCGGCGATCTTCTTCAAATGTTGGCATTCTTCTATCCTTTTCTTCTCTAGGAACTGCGGTGCAAGCTTCAGCTCGTTGATTCGGACTCTCTTCAAGGTCTTCTTGCTTCCTTGATGAACCCCCTTCACTACAAGGTCCAGCGTCTGAGAATCATTCTTCTTGATTTGCCTGCCTCCTACTATCTCGATGATCAGCTCCTCTTTGTTGCCTTAAGCGCCAACTTCTTCTGCCACCTTCGCATCAATAAGCAACACTGTCGACCCTTCATCCATGAAGGCCAATATTCTTTTGGATCCTTTTGGCCCGAAGACTTCTACTGGAACTATCTTCAGGTACGCCCTTGATAGCCGTTGTTGACTGCGTTCACTGATGTCATGACGCTTGCTACTTCTTCTTGTGTTTCCGCCTTCTTCTCTCCCGAGGTCCTGTCTTCTGATTCGACGTGCAGCAAATGATGATGCCACCTCTTGCATTCCTTACATGGTGGTTTCTTGCAGCTCTCCTTTCGATGTTTCCCTTGAAGACATTTGAAGCAAACGTGACTTTTCTTTACTGTTGCCCATCGATCTTGTACTGACGTCTTCTGGAACTTCTGGCAGTCGACGAGGAAGTGTCCACCTTGACACATAGGACAAGTCTTTTCTGTTGACTGTCTTGTATCTTTTTCTTTAGTCTTTTTCCCTCGTAGAATGCGTTGCTTGTCGATGAGTTCTTCGGAACGCGCTCTTCTCTTCTGAGGTCGCGAAGGCTCCACATTTGTCTGCTTCGCTGTTTAGGAACTTGGAGACCATCGTCAGGTCGGAGAACTCGCCCTCTTCTGGCTGCATAAAGTCACCACCGGAACTTCAGAATTGTAGGCATTTTTTCTATAATTTGCTTTACCATTTCAGGTGAATGCAGGTACTGCGGTTTCTTCAAACACTTTATTGCTGCTACGCTGTTGTCGATTTGGTCTCGCAAAGACGCATATATCCCTTGGATTTTCGGAAATCTTCGGCAACGCCCTGACTTTGTCCAATTCAGCCAGCACCAGCACATCAGGTCTTCCATATCGTCTCCTAAGGGCCTGTATTACTTCCAACGGAGAGGCTTCAGAGTACAGCAGCCTCTTGATAGCTTCTCTTGCGTTGCCCTTTAGTGCTCTTCTTAGTCGAGCCATGTTTTATACTGTGTTTAACATCGGGGCGATATCTTTTTGACCACCTTGAAGGCCAACCACTCGCTGCTGTTGCCATCGAAGTAGGGTAGCTCGTGGATATACTTTGGCTGAGCTACTGGTCCTTTTTTGTGGTAAGGGCTACCTTCAATGCTATCGTCAGCGCTTGAATCTCGCTCGCGTATCTTTTTTCGTTGAGGAGTTCTCTTCAGGCTTCACATTTGGTTCTTCCGGAGGGTGCTGACCTCGTTGCTCGTATTTTCCCATGTTATTTTCTTCCAGTACTGATGTCATTTCTTTCTTCCTGTTTCATCAATCCTCCTCTTCACAAACATCCGCACTGCTTGCTACTCCATGCGTGCTAATTCTTCTCCCTTCCACTCCCGTCTCCTCTGAGACTCGTGTCTTCTGGACCTGGCGCGACGAACGACCCCCTTTGGCTTAAGGGTTGTGGCAGTGCCATGAACGCCCTTGTCTGCTTCTTGGTCGTCTCCTTCTGTGCGGCTTCATGCTTCTGTCCTTTCTCCTCGCACGCCGCCGTGGTGGCAGTTGCAACCGTGGTCTCTGTCGTGGTGGTATCCTCTGTGGTCGTAGTGCCTGAAGAAACTGACGTAGTTGCTGTTCCTGATGATGCTGCCGCTGACGCAGACGTGACCCCTTCTGATCCCGACATTTCACCTGTCACGTCCTTATCTGAGGGACGTGAGGGGGCATCCTTCTGTGACCTGGTAACCGGCATCTTGAACGGATTCTTCTATATACTTCTAGCAAGGATCCGGATTTCGAAGGACCAACTGTTTCGGACGGCAGGGACACGTCCAGTGCCCGCAGTCGCCCTGGGACAATCTCCCACTTGATGACGTACGTTCCTTGCTTAGTGCTGGTGACGCACGTCCCATGCACCATATGTATAATACGACCCACTGGGATCTCGAGGAGAAAAATAGAGAGAGAGATAGACGATCAGCCGGGAGGAGGCAATTAAAACACTTTTTTTTCTAGGTAGCTTCTTGTTCCTTAGGTTTCGGCTTCCTTTTTCCTTATTGTTGTAGCCTCTTCGACGGCTGTGCTGCGACTGCGATTTGAGCCTTTTTTTTTTTTTTTTGCGCCCGAAGCAATTAAAGGGCTACCCTGTACGTAGGGAGGCGGAAAATGCATTACGCATACCACGATAGCCGGTCTATCGTGGTTATGGGGGACTCACTGTCCTACCGGGGACCCTAAGTGATACCCCTAAAAACCGCCTTTGGGGACAGGCAACCGGCTGATTAAGCTCTATTGTGCCTTATCATGAGCGACCCTCTTTTGGGAAAAGAGGGCGCAGGCGGCTAAGTGCCGCTGAGGGAGTGCCTACGAAGGCAAATTAATGTCAGATATTACAATAATTTTATTTAATTAGAGTTGGCCTGAGCCGCCAGGAGACAGTTCAGGTCGTTTGAAAGTTTATTAGGCGGGTCCGAGAGAGAGTTTCTCGGCCTGCGGACACGATAGCGAGAGGGGGGTGGGGCTGCATAAGAAGCTGCCTCACGAATTAAATGGTTTGGGTGCGACTCTGAGGCTTTGAAGAAGTTCTCAGAGAGTTTTTTAAGAAATTGTTGAATTGTTGGGAGCTCTAAGTCCCGATGAAGGTCGGCATTACGAACGTACCACGGTGCGTTCGCAGCTCGACGACAGAATAGGTTCTGAACTATTTGGAGTTCATTTAAAATGTTAGGGTTTGCGTGGGCAAAGACGGGGCCCGCGTAGTACATGACTGGTCGTATACATAACTTGTAGAGGGTACGCTTGTTTCGAAGGGACATTTTACCGTGTCGGCCCAACATACTGTTGAGCCTACTCAGATAAAATCGTGCGTGACGGGTTACTCTTTTGACGTGGGGCTTGAAAGTGAGCCCTGTGTCTAGAGTGACACCTAAATATTTGGCGGACGTATGCCAGGGGACAGGGGTCCCTAGCATACGTATTGGAGGAGTGTTTTTGAGACGGCGTCGTTTATAATCGAAGTGAACGGCGGAGCTCTTCTCCGGGTTCACATCGATGCGCCATTTTTTGAACCAAGCTCCTAGGTCATCAACTGACTTTTGGATCTTGTTCCGTATGAAGGGTAGTGAGACACCTTTGCAGTAGATGGCAGTGTCGTCTGCAAAGAGGGAGAGTTGAACACCTTTCGACGGGATGGGAATGTCGTTGGTGAACAGGATGTACAGCAGAGGAGCAAGTACTGAGCCCTGAGGGACACCAGCCTTGATAGTTCGCTGTGAAGAAAGCGTGCCTTCGTGTCTAAAACGAAAGGTACGATGTTTTAAATAGGAGGCCACGAGACGAACTAGACGATCGGGGAGACCTATTTTATAGAGCTTGTAGATGAGGCCTGTGTGCCAGACTCTATCGAAAGCTTTGGCTATATCGAAGAAGACCGCGATGGTTTTATGACGTCGAGGGTAGAAACCGCTGAGGATATATTCCACAATGCGGTGAACTTGTTGGGGACATGAGTGTTTGGCTCGGAAGCCGAATTGATGGGGGATGATGAGAGGGTCGCCGTCTGTGGGAAACAGAAAGCGCCTCATACGCGTTTGAATGACTCTTTCGAAGAGCTTGCCCATTGCCTTGAGGAGGCTAATGGGGCGATGGCTGGAGGGGGAGGTTGAGAGGCTTGCCTGGCTTGGGAATTCCAATCACAGTTGCCTCTTTCCACGTAGTGGGAAAATAACTAAGGTTGAAGCAGGCGTTGAAGATAATAGATAAAAAGGTTAACACCTGCTCGGGAAAGTGTTTAAGGGCTTGGTTGGAGATGCCATCCGCGCCCGGAGCCTTTTTGGGCTTAAGTCCTTTGATGAGAGATGAAATCTCATCATTGGACACAGAGATAGGTTCGGAGGCCGTGGGGGGTGAGTTCCGGCGGCGGACCTCATCCTCCACTGCCTGGACGTGTGAGGGGTCGACAGGTTGAGAACTAGGGGAGCATTGAGCGGCAATGCTATCCGCAAAGCACTCAGCCTTTTCCTCGTCCTCGAAGGCAACCGTGCCGTCGGGACGGGAGAGAGGGGGAGTGTGGGTGATAGCGTCTATGCGGAGGGCTCTAGCCATCTGATAGTACGCTGTGTGAGATGGAGAGATATTCTCCATGAGCTTACTCTTTTCGAGATCTTGAAATTCAGAGAGGCGGAAGCGGAGTTTTCGTTGAAGACGATTGGCCGCGCGCCTATATTCGGGGGTGGGATATTTTGCTGCTCTCCGGAAAGCAGCTTTTTTGGCTTTTATTAGGTTGCTAATATGTAGGGGAAGCCCACTATTGTTAGCAACCGGGACGACCCTTTCGTTCTCCTTAAGGGAGGATTTAATAAGGGTGGAGAGTGAATCGACCGCGGTGTCGATTTTTTCGGGACTGTCTAAGTCCGTCGGTATGGAGATGGTAGAATCCTGTGAGTCCAGGGCTTTAGCTAGGGACTCCTTGAATCCCTTCCAGTTAGTGAAGGTTTTCGTGTGTGTTGGGGGAGGTGGCTGATGGCCAAGAATGAGGGAGACCGGTCGGTGATCTGATCCTAGATCGTCTAGTGTCTCGATTGCTCTGAGGTTGAGAGAAACTCCTTGGAGTAACGCAAAATCTAACACATCAGGTGAGTGATCGGTGTTATCGGGAAAGTGAGTAACACCGAGAGGACTATGGACGGTGATATCAAGAGACTGCGTGATATCGAGCAGTATCTTGCCACTAGGGGACGTAGTGCGGCATGTCCATTCAGTATGCTTTGAGTTAAAATCTCCAAACATAATGACTGAATTGCCCAAGGATAAAATGGCCTCAAAATCTTTTTTGAGGGGATAGGTTCCTGAAGGGATGTAACAGGAGGCTATGAGGATGGACTGATGTCCAGTCATAGCTAGCCTGCATACCGTGGCTTCCATGTTGGTAAGCTGCGGAGTAGAAATGGGCGAGCAGTGAAGTGTCTTCTTGTAATAGATGGCCGTTCCGCCGCCTCGGCGGTCGGGTCTGTCATTACGAAGAAGAGAGAAGTTTTTAATAGAAAGGCCTCTAGTGTCCTTAGCTTTGAGATTAGTTTCCTGTAGGAGGAGGAAATCGACTTCACGATTTCGAAGAAAGAGCTTAAGCTCTGGGAGGTTATTTCGCAAGCCGCGAATATTAAATGATACAAGCGATAAACCCTTAGGTTTGATACGACCGTGGGATCTTGGTAGGTTAGTTTGCTCAGGCATTGGAGTTAAGTTAATTACGTTAACTTAACTTACAACGCTAGCAGAAGAGTTATGTTCGGCAAGAGCGAGGAGACGTTCTTGGGGGGACTTCGCCGCGCGCAGTTTGCGTGCTATAACGGTAATCTCTCTAACATCGATATTCCTAATAGCGGAGTATAGCGTGTTGTAGTCGTCTGTTGTGGGCTCTGCTTCGTGTGCGTACGAGGTTGTCCGCGGAGGGTCTGCCTTTTTGGGCCCCCAGGGAAAGACTGGAGGCTGCATTGGCTTGGAGAAGCCCGGAGGGGGGCCGAATTATGCCCTGAGGGGGCCTAGGGGGACCCTGAGGGGGCCTAGGGGGACCCTGAGAGGGTCGAGAGAAGCCCTGGATAGGCTGAGAGGGGCCCTGACGGGGCCGTTGTTGGAGGGCCGGGAATGAGCGGTCATTCACCGGCGGTGGAGCTTGCCTACTGGGGCGAGGTTGAGGTGCGCGTGGGCAACCCTTGTAGTTCGCCGGGTGTCCTGTCTGGTTGCACAGGACACAGGCGGGCGGGGATTCGGCGTCTTTGGGCCGGGGACACTCTTTAGTGTTGTGTGGCTCCAGGCACTTCACGCACCTGGGTGGGGCGGAGCAGTTGGCCGCCGCGTGACCATAAAGTTGGCAGCGGTGGCACTGCGCCGGGAAACCGGGCCTATGTGGGGGCTCTACCTTCACCCTTGACAGGCCGCACACTGTGCGCACCTGCCGGAAGATGGCTTTAGCCTCCGGCACGTTGGACAGGATTACTAGGGCAAGGTTGTATCTCTTGCCCGTACGGTTGTGCATTTTGTGCACTGCTTCTACGGGGAAACATTGGGACTTAAGGTCCTCGAGGATTTCCTCGTTGGAGAACTCAAAGGGGACGCCTCGGATGACGGCCCTGACTTTACGCTCTTCAGGGAGAGCGTACGTGTGGTAAGAGACTCTTTCGGCTGTGAATAGCCGGGTGATGGCGCGGAAGTCCTCGATCGAGGTTGGGATGATTTTAATCGCCTCCCCGAGGTTGACGGCATGGTCATACTTAATCCCTGCGTCGTAGCAGGTTTTGGACAATTGGGTGAACTTTGCCTTGTCTCTTAGGAAGACAGGGGGGCGGGACTTGCTTCTTCGCCAGGTCTGGAGCACAACGAGAGGCTGGTTTAGACGGAGTGGGGATGTCTAGTGACATCAGTGGGACGGGGGCAGCGTCAAGGGCTGCGGAGGTTGAAGGAGCGGCAGGGGCCGCTGAAGTAGGGGGGTGCGTTTCAACGCGGCGCGCTTTCCGTTGCGCTTGGAGGTGACGGTGGTGAAGTTGGACTCCCCGGTTCCGTCAGAGTCAGAGGACTCCGATGAACCGGAGCCTGAGGTAGTGGCGGGCCTCTTCCGGGAGATAGACGCCGAGGACTCGGAGCATGCGTACTCCATTTCTAAGGGGGGCTGCTTCTAGCGGGGCAAAGGAGTTCCTCGTTTCGAGGTATGCCGCTAGTACCGGCGGCGGGAGGTGTGCCTGAGGGGCAGGGAGGGGAGCCTGGGCGGCGATGGTGGCGATGGCGGCGAGGACCGTCTCATTGCCATTTAATCCATAATGGGTAATGAGGGCGGCGAGGGACTCAGTAAGACTGGAGTTGGCCATTTTAGGTTGAGTAAGCTAAGGATGAGAAGCTAAGATGATAAAGTAAAGATGAGGACGGGTCCCTGCTCTCGGTAGAACAGGGACTAGAACGCGAGACGTACTACGACACACTATGCACGTAATAGTAAAAGTAAAATGCAAGAAAAACACAAGAAAATAGACAGAGACAAAAAAAAAATGAAAAAATGAAAAAAAATGATAATGAAATGACAAGTGAAAATGAAAAGTGAAAGATGAAAATGAAAGCGGAAGTCAGTCAGACCTCCCTGCCCGGGGAAGACAGGCTGTAGCGAAAAAGTGACTCACCGGCAGCCTCGACGCTGTTCCGCGTGAGCAGGACAGCGGAGGCACGTGAGAGCGCGACAGCACTACCGTACTGTACGGGAGCGCGGACCACCTGGAGGCGACCGTCCGAGAGCGGTGCTGCCGGCGGACTGAGCACTGCGTCGGCGCTGTACAGCGCGAGCGGGACAGCGGGGGCGCGAGAGGGAGCACTACCGTACAGGAACGAAAGCGCGGACTACCTGGATGCGACCGCTCGGAAGCGATGCCACAGGCGGAATGTGATTTGAGCCGAAATTGGCTCGACTTTTATACCCGCCGGCGTTATCGTACGGACGTTTGCGCGGTTTTCCCTGTCTCGCGTGTTGTTTTTACGTCTAGCCGAAACCTTGGGAGCCTTTATTTATTAAAACTTTCACATAATCCTTACAATTTATACATCGTTAGATTGCTCTAGTACTGTTCTATAATATAAAATAAAAATATAAATTATTAAGTTCTTTATACAACACTTCTAGAGCAAAAAACCCTACAAAATTGTTAATTTACTATACATTTTATCTTATATTTATTTAAACAGATTTCTGATGATCTACTTATTTCTTTTTGTTTATATTATGTTAGACTTAAACCTTTAATCTTACACTAATTTTCAAGCGCTAAACCAAACTTAATTTTTTTATAAATATTTACAATACAAATTTTCGCTTAAAAACTTCCTTACAAAATTATTATTAAAAGGTAACCTTTAAATTTTATAATTATATTTAAATAATATTCTAATATGAGTTAATACGCTAATTACCCTAATTGAGAAATTATAATAGTCTTAAAACACAGTTCGTCACTTGGTAAATTATGTTTTGTCGCAGACACTAACTACACTAATTAAGAAATTATAATAGTCTTAAAACACAGTTCGTCACTGGTTAATTGTATGCTTTATGGCCAACATTCTCCCCCTCGTGCGTCGCACCATCCTCCTGGCTCGGCGATACTCCCGGCACCAGCAGCACTACTCTCGAACTGGGTCTTATCAGCACACCTCCGCGCGTCTCGACGTCGACGATCCTTGTTCGCCCATCAGGTCCAGGATACACTTGGGAGATTCTACCGCGTGGCCAGGTGCATCTTGGTAGGTTGTGGTCGACGATCAGCACGATGTCTCCAACTTGCAGGTCTGTGGAGCTGGTTCTTACCTTCGTCTTCCTTGGCAAGAGACTGGGTAGATATTCTCGCAGCCAATGTTGCCACTAGTGGTCAGCAAGCCGCTGCGTGGCCTTCCATGTAGATCTGCCCACGAGTTAACTGTCGTTGAAGCTGCCGATTCTCAGTGCGCCGCAGGACCGCCCGAGATAGACGATCAGTCGGGAGGAGGCAATTAAAACACTTTTTTTTCTAGGTAGCTTCTTGTTCCTTAGGTTTCGGCTTCCTTTTTCCTTGTTGTTGTGGCCTCTTCGACGGTTGTGCTGCGACTGTTATTTGAGCTATTTTCTGGATGTTAGCGCTGTTAGTCTATACAACTCTTACAGCTTCATCTGACTCAGGGCTCTAATTAAAAAAGGGAAAGGCAATAATGTGAGGATGATGATGAGTGGTTTATGATATGGTATTGTTACCAATCATCATATCGCCTTTTTAGGCGTTTCTTGAGCTATCTAACCGTAGTCCGAGGGGGGGGAGTGCGGACCCCCATCTCTGACTGCTCAGCTCGTGTCGGTCGATGGTCTGGGCGGTGAGAACCGCCCAGGAACGCGGGTGTTCGGTGTGTACGCGGTGTGAGCTGGAACGCGTCGTGCCCGTCTGCGGGTGCGACGCGCCCCATTCGTTATCCTAGTAGTGTTTGTCCCATTTAGTGTGGGTGTAGTGTCATTGTGTGATGTGCCTGCGACTTAGGGTCGACTGGATCGAGCGGTTGAGGTGGTTTTATTAACACATTACGCGGTCTACGGAGATAGGTCGCGACGTTTGTTATCGGAACGTAGTTAGCTGCATTTGTCACTAGCGTGTTAGGGTGGGATTCTACTCTATCAAAGTAGCGTTGGGACATCTCCTTAAAGTATTCGGAGATAGACGGTAATTCACAATCATTGTGAAAATCAGAGTTCCGTTGGTACCACCGTGCACCGGTGGCTTTTCGGATGAAAAAGTTTTGTACTCTTTGGAGTTTTACAATGTGGGTCTTATATGTGTGGGCGAAAGCTACACTTGCATAGGACATAATTGGTCTAATGCAGGTTGACTTCTTAAATTTACGCGAACACTACACATTGAATAAAACTATTATTTACGGATTTTATCGCGTTTAATTACTTTAATTTATTTTTATTATTATCCCGGCGTTTCGGGTGCTTTACAGCACCCATGGTCACGGGGGGGACTGAGATGTTTGACGGCCCAATATCATGGTTAGTCAGGCTACCTTCAGTTTTTTTTTTAATATTAATTTTTGGTCCGATTTACGCAAAACGAGCTTATAGTATCATGAAGTCTTGCAGTGGTATGCTTGGGTTTGGGTTTAATTTTGTTAATTATAGGATCCCAAGCAGATGGTAGCACCCAACCATCTTCTCTATTGAAATTTGGATGTTTTTTAATTTCAATAGCCTCGCGTATCATCCTTGGTAGGAATCGGTGTTCTTTTGCGAGAATTTGTGGTTTATCAAATCTAATGTAATGGTGGGGACGATCTTGAACATGTTCGCAGACTGCAGACTTCCCGGAGCGTCGGTGCTCCACATCAGCTATATGTTCCTTCACGCGGGTTTTTATAGATCTCTTTGTTTGACCTATGTAAGAGAGACCACATTCACAATCTAGCTTGTACACACC
Organism: Parnassius apollo; assembly: GCA_907164705.1. NCBI lineage: Eukaryota > Metazoa > Arthropoda > Insecta > Lepidoptera > Papilionidae > Parnassius > Parnassius apollo. The sequence goes on from CAJQZP010001249.1 coordinate 306,827, forward strand.
TGCACCTTGTAGAGGAATATTACATTTGATGGATGGTAAAAATTGACTAATTTTCTTCAGCGGCTTGTAGTATGTCTTAATGGACGCTCGCTTCAATATGTAGCCAATCTTGTCCGTGACTCCTCTGACATATGGTAGTACAGGCGCGCGCTTGACTGTGGCCGGCTTCACTTGTTCACTGTGACGTAGGCGCGGGACCCGAAGCTTGTTGTCTTGCAATACTTGCTTGACGTGCTGAAGCTCCGCGGCCAGATGTTTTCTGTCACAGATCCCTCGTGCTCTCTGAAAAAAAGATTTACTCACGGTAGCTAACCGTGAAGGATGATGGTGAGATTCACCATTTAGATATCGGTTGGTATGGGTCTTTTTCCTATACACAGTGTGACCAATAGGATTTCAATCAGGATTTCGGATGACTAAAACATCTAGGAAGGCTAAAGAATTATTTGTCTCTAACTCCATTGTGAATTGTATTTTAGATATTATGGAGTTAAGGTGGCCTAAAAATGGAGAATTAGATGGTCAGTTAATAAAATTGTGAAAATGTCGTCTACTTACCGCTTGTAGAAATTTGTATATACAGGAGCAGTAAGAAGGGCTTTCTCCTCAAAGTCCTCCATGAATATGTCGGCGACTATGGGAGACACAGATGAGCCCATCGCCACACCATCTATTTGCTTGTAGAACTCCTCCTTCCACAATAGATAGCCAGATGTGAGGCAATGTTCAAGTAGTATTGCATATTCTTGAGGCATGTTATTTTCTTCTAGCTTCCTAGTTACAATTGAGATGCAGTCCACAATAGGTAGGCACGTAAATAGTGACTGAACATCAAAACTGACCATAGTTTCATTGTTAGCGAGATATAGGTCTTTTATCTCACTCACAAAATGGTACGAATCCTTTGTGTGTGCTCTGGTATGTCCTCCCAGTGGTGATAGTATTTTTGCTAAGTATTGTGCCAGCTTATAAGTTGGTGAATCGATCTGGCTCACTATGGGACGTAGTGGAGCGTTTGGTTTGTCTATCTTGGGTAACCCATACAACCTCGGTGGTTTGGCACATGACGTCGACATTTAATTTTTCGGAGTATTTCTTTATTAAATCGCTAGTTGTTTTAAGCGTATTAGTTGTAGGGTCTGTTTTGACCTTTTTAAATGTACTTTCGTCCGATAAAAGTTGTTGTATTTTAAAATTATATTCCGAATTCCTCCTCCTCCTTCCTCCTTTTTTTTAATTTCCTCCAGAGGTTACACCACCTCCAAAGGGTCTATATTGTTCAGTTTCACAATTGGCTTAATTCTAGACACATATTTTTTAATAAATGCAATAACAAGCGAAGTAATACCTGCGATTTGATACGAGCAATGTATACTTAACTTAAATATTATACAAAAGAAAATAAAGAAAGAATTAGAATAATAGAAAAAATAAAAACAAGGCAGAAATATGCTTAAACTAAATATAACAATTATTATAAATGACATATTGTTTACTTCTTCTACTTTACAACAATAGGTAAAAGAAAATATAAGTTAATGTAAATCTACTTAATCTTAAAACTAAGCAAAACAAAACATATTAAAATATAAATAAAAACATAAGTAATTAACATAATATAACTATAGTTTGCACACTGTATATATAAATTTTAATCTACTATTTTACAATGACACTTACATTAATTACTTACAATAGTCTAGTCGCCACAGTAAGATATTGTAACATTTAATGTATTATACATTATTAAAGGAAAGGCATGAAATAATAATTTAAATATTTATGTTAATAATATTAAAAGAGAGAAAAAAGGTAAGTATATACAGAAAAGAACTTATCAGCTATATAAAGTCTACTAAAAGTAATTAAAAATATAAAGTGGATCACTTCACTTCTTTGTTATATCTATGGGATATTACAACTAAATTAGCGTTGACAAGTAAAATTTGTAACATGGAAAGAATAATGTAAAATTAAAATAGGATAATAAAAGTGGACCTTATAGCTATACTAAATCTAATATGTAAAATTAACAATGTGCAGAGATGTTATAACAAATGTAGAAAAAAAAAACAGGTTGGGCATGAAATAAAGTTAAGAGAAGAAAAAAATGTAAAATGGATATAAATCAATGTATTCCTAACTATTGAAGTGAACGACAGTTTCATTTTTTTTGAGCTAGTGCTTAGTTTAGCTAGCCACTACACGTAAAACAAACTTTTCACGGAAGCAATGTTATAAAATAAAATTCACTATTAAAAAACTGCTCAACTAAACAATTTGAAATTTCACCCACAGTAAGAGCATGAGTTTGTCCTCTATATACAAAAAAATGGAGGGGGGTCGTTACCCAAAAATAAAAGTTATTGGAGTCCAAACATACAGGATGTGGGAACCAGCTGCAAAAGTGTGGTTATTCTGAGGATATACACTTCCGGCTGATGATGCATATATTTTCGGCAAGAGCTTTCTGAGACGCCGCAAACGACACCTTCAATTCCAGCCGCAGACTCCTGGTTCGCGAAACCACCTACCACGTGGTTTTCGTTTTTCCTCTATAACTCAGATGTCCTTTATCCAAAAATTCCCCTGTGATATGTCCCCAGGTGGCGCACAAAATTACAAAAAATAGCAGGTTGTGGCGACTAATTGAGCGCCGCAAGCGATTTACTGTTTTGCTAATATGAGAAAAAACGGTTTCACTAAAAAATCACTAAAAATTGTTTTGCGGCTAAAAAAATTACACCACTAGAAACGTCTCGTTTATACGCAAATTTTGACACTAAGTATACTTATATCTGTTCACTTTTTTACCACTTTTCGGATTTTTAACTGAGGAAGCGTCACAGTTTCGTGGCGTTCCGCTTTGTTTACTGGTATCACAGAGTACCTTTGTATAAACTGAAAACATGTACGTGCCCTTTATAGTTTATACTATGGTATATTATCTATGCGCGGGGATAAGCTTATCTACTGTCGATATTATATCCACCATAGGCCCATGCTCGCAGGGTGGATAAAGCTTTGGCATAGGGATAAGACAATTTTATCCCTTGTCAGTGGGTATAATCGGGGGATAAAATTTTTATCCCCTGCCCATGCTAACCCGGCTGCGGGGATCGCTCCCGGGTACTGATATACTGTAAAAATACGATAAGCGTTTAACCGTTATGCTACCAGAGATCTAAATGTAGTGCACTCTATTCTACTCTATAGACTTATTAAAATTAAAGTTGAAGTTTAAAATACTCTTCCTATACCAATTAAATATGTATTTACCTACCTATTGGGGTAAAAAATTTCTTTAAATTAATATGGCTACCTTTGATATGTATCTATATCTACAAGGTGACGTTAAAAAAATGTGTGCATTTCACACGCGGTAGAAGTGAAACTTCTTAATGAAATGAAATAAATAAAAACATTTCACGGCAAAAGATTTATTTACTATAATAATTTCCAACCACAAGTGCGGCATAAAATATAAAATAAAAGTTTAATGTTATAGCAAAAAAGTTACAAAAAGCCTTAGAATACTAAATCCTAACTGATTGTATGTTACGTGACATTTTCGCCAATCGTGAACCGATTTAAAGATCTTTTGAAATGAAAACTTATTAAGAGTCATGGTGATTTGAAACTTGATGAATCTAAAAAGCGGCACTAAAGAGAAACGAATAAAAACATGTATAGGCTATAGCCTGCGAATGGGCTAGAATTTAATATTTAATTATTCATGTTACCTTGAGAGTTAATCAAATTTTGTTCGATAAAATGACTGTACTTATAGAATGAAGGAGATACAACTTTAATAACAGCATGGCATCAAGCGATAATGGAATGACTAGATATCTATCAAAGGTGGCCATTTTAATTTAAAGAAAAATTTCAACACCAATAGAATAACGGAAAAACAGCAGAAGAAACTTTTATGTATTTAGACGATATTCTAGTTGTTAATAAACAAGGTCTATAAATATTTTATAGTAGATACAAAAGTAACTAACGCGCGCGCACATAATTCATCAGATAGTAAATGGAAGCTGCGGACCATAGAGAGATAGAGACCTTCATCCCTGATAAAAAAACTAAAGAATAGATGCGTGGTCACCTGTTAGGACTAAGACAGAAATCCTCGTTACCAGGGTTTCCGGTTCTCTATGCTCACCATGCAAAACTTGAGCTGCTATTTTACGCTAGTATTCACTGTTGCAATACGTGCTGCGACCATAATATGACAGCAGCATGGCTTTGCATTTTCATTCTCTATTCATGATAAATGTAGTTTTACTGGATAGTAGGAATGTTTTTCAAGGGGTCTTTTCTCGAGGCGGGTAATCCCTCTTACCTTTAAGAAAGTGGCCTTTTACCTATTTCTGTTGCCAAATATCAATTTTTTAAAGAATAAGGGTGACAAACGAGCATACAGTCCACCAGATGATAAGTGGATGCTGGGGCCCTTATACATCTACATTCATCCTCGATTAAGAATCAAAACTTAGATGCGTTGTCACTCCTGAGGGCTGAGATGGAATGTCTCGTTTCCGGGGAAAAGGGTCTCCAGATCTCTACTCCCGCCATACGAAACACAGCAGAATTAAGCTGCTATTTTACGCTGGTGTGCAAGCAGTGCTTGCAATACTGTGTTTGGTCAGTAGAGTGTAGACAGCCAGTATAACTCTTGGCTATAATAGTGCCATTTCCAATTCTTAGAGGTAACAACGCGTATATAGCCTTCTTTGCTTTAAGTTGACTGTAGGTGTTCATAGACAGCAGTAGCCGCTTACGATCAGGTGGACTGTATGGTTGTTTATCGCTTAAATTTTGCTTAAAATAGATTTTTTGGGGTAATAATAATTTATTTAGCAGGGATGGGAGATATGATATGGATAAATGCAGAACCACGAGTGAACGCAAGAAATAGAGTAAATGGGGCTCTACACTCTATTGTGATAAGTCAGAATGTTTCAAAAAAGGCATGTATGGCAATAGACAATGCTATTTTAGTACCTACTTTAACGTTTAGTAGTGAAAGTTGGGTGTAGTAGAAGCACGAGAGTAGAATAAGTGCAGTAGAAATGCGGTTGTTAAGGAGTATGTTACCTCTGAATCTGAGTGACAGGGTGAAAAATGTGATAAGAGAAGAGTGTGGTTTGCAAGAAATGTTGTAACGAGGATTAAGAAATTAATGCTTCGGTGGTTTGGTCATGTAGAAAGAATGAATGAGGAAAGAGTTACAAAGCAAATTTATGTTGCAGAAGTGAACGGAAGAGTCGGAAAGGGACGTCCTAGGCGAAAGTTCATCGACCAAATTGGCGATATATTGAAAACGAGCCAAATTAGGAGCACCCTTAATCGACAAGCACGTATGCGTAGGTACATGTATGTGGAGGAGTCAACAGAGGTGTGCCAGGATCGCGCCAAATGGAAGTCTGTAGTCTGCCGTAGAAGTTAGAGTCTCTGCCTACCTGGGTAGGCAGAGTGCTCGCTTTACTCTAACTTCTATTTAAAACTTAAGAAAAAGCGTCCACCTCGAAATGTGTATATTAACTGCCTCCAAGATACAGTATGAAATCCTAGTGTGGAAGTAAGCGTTATTTTAACTAAAGAAACAAGGAAAGATCACTCAAGGGGCAAATTATTTAAAAAAAATATCTGTGATGCCAAATTACGCAGTGGTTTTAATTGGTCTAAAGGAGAGGATAATTACTAGGAAACCATAGTCTTGGTGTTGTTTCAGTCATTGACATTTTGGAAAGTAATAACTGCCAATATAGTACGCACGGAACCGATGACATGATTTATGGACAAAAGGTCACGGCTCAGAACACGTACCGATAAATCACCAGTTTCGTACGCGTTACTCCGTTGTTTTTGTTATTTTTCTGAGAGTTTTAGCTTTTTATGTAAATTAATTTCATATATATATATATATATATATATCAAGTGAAGAGGCGGTGCAATAACATTCATTACCCCACACTGTCCCGTAAGCGACAGAAGAAAAGAAACCAGGAGATGGCAAGTAGCGTCTTCCTTAATAACAACAAAGTTACAGCCTATTAAAATCCAAATCTGAACATAGGCCTCTCCCATAAATTGCATAGGGGGATATTTTCCATAGTTGCCACGATTGGCAAGTGGGTTGGCAACCGTAGTTTTAATTATTAGTCGTTATAACAAAGCCTTATAGCCTGTAAGTATAGAAAGTCAGTATGCTTTATTTAACCTTCAGATCGGAATACAGTACAGTGCAAGAACTGTTATTTTGTGGCTGGAACAGGTAACAGTGTGGTGCTTACCCAGATGAACTCCTGGGCAGAAAACAAGTCTTACCACATAGAAAATAAATGTAATGCATGCTCGAAGATATAATTTAAATTACTGCAGGCTGGTGTGTTACGTGTTGTTAACCTAATTAAGCTTTCAGCCATTTTCAAAAATGTTTGATAGCACCGCCGGCAAAAGAAGATCCCTATTTGTTCAATTCATTATAATGTGAGGCTGTTCCTTTTTAGTTTGCTATACTGGTTACTGTTTAAAATGGAACGCGGTCCAGTATACGTCATTCCCATTTTCGACATTGTTTTCAAAAGAAAAAAAATGATCACATTCTCGTTTTCTGTTCAAGAAGAAAAAATATAATGATTTCTTATATTTACGCGAACACTATACATGATTAAAACTACTTTTACGGATTTTATCGCGTTTATTTTTACTTCTTATTTACTTTTATTTTTAATTCCCGACGTTTCGGGCGCTTTCCAGCACCCATGGTCACGGGGGACTGTGACCATGGGTGCTGGAAAGCGCCCGAAACGTCGGGAATTAAAAATAAAAGTAAATAAGAAGTAAAAATAAACGCGATAAAATCCGTAAAAGTAGTTTTAATCAAGAAAAAATATTATTTCAATGTTGTTGCTTTTCAAACTTAATGTCTGAGTTTATTTGAATTATCATCATCATTACAGCCCTTCAAAAGTCCACTGCTGAACGTAGGCCTCCCCCAAGTAACGCCACAAAGCACGGCCCTGAGCCACCTGCATCCATCGACTTCCTGCATGTCTTACCAGCTCGTCACTCCATCTAGTGGGGGGTTTATTTGAATAACAATATTAATAAAAAATAATAACAACCATTCGTGGAAGCTGTTAAATCTCTAGGGTTATGTTTTTTGATTATGTGGTCAAAGTACTGAGAACCTGTTACCTCGCAAGTACTTGTGTTCACAGTACAAAAATAGCGTTGATATATGACGTCATATATTCCCCTAGGGGTAGGGCCCTAGGGTACTGCGACAGTATACTGTCAGTCCATAACGGAACTAATTTTTTAGCGGTGAGAGTACTGAGCAGTGCTCGCAATGTATATCGGAACATGGCCATTATGGCGTAACATATCGGATTATCGTTACGATTTTTAATAATTCTAAATACAGTGTTTGCGATCGAGAAAGCTCTGGAGAAGACCTCTAAATAAAACTGGATCTATTATTATTTTAAAGACCGGATCATATCTGCACACGTACATTTACTTTGCGCCAGTAACTTTTAACTAGTCTATATGATAAAATTTTAATAAATTAATTACCGTATGGTAGCGATGTAAGAATAACCACCATACCGTACCATCGCGTGGGTGTCGTAAGAGGCGACAGAGGGAAACAAATCAGGAGGTGGCCAGCAGCGTCTTCCTAGTAACGACTAAATAAAAATATGTGGTTGCCAACTCGCTTGCCAAGCGTGGTGGCTATGGCAAATATCCCCCCTATAAGACAATCTGTGGGGGAGGCCTGTGTTCAGCAGTGGACTTTAATAGGCTGTAACGGTGACGGTAAATAAAATCAAAAGATTATGTGAAAGAAAACCAACATGTTCTTTCCTGTGCGAAGTGTGACATTTACAACATTTACAAGTTAAAGCGTTCGCGCTATTCGACTGATTACAGCGAGACGACAGATAAAGTGAAATGGTCATAGTATTGTTGTACCGTTATCGTACTTCGACAGACAGGGACCGCTTTACGTAATAACTCTAATTTTTTATTCTTGTAGATCAAAGTATATCCAGAATAAATGACAAAAGGGTCACTGAGCGAGCTATGGGGAGGGCTATGTCCAGAGTTTCTTCGTGTGAGAGAATCCGTAAAGAAAATTTTTAATAAAACAAGAGTAAACTGAGATACCTAAACGGATTGATAAGTAAAAGTTTTTTTTCTATACGTGGTAGGACCACGCTGCAGCCGTATTATAGTTGTAGCACGAAAGGGTCGGCTCGACCGGGAATGGACCACGCTCCAGCGTTAAATAGCAGCATGATGCTGCTTTGTTTCATAAAGTGAGTGTAGAGAACCGGATACCTGTTTTACTAGAATTGAGGAATTTCGTCTTAATCCTCAGGGGTCGCATTTTGGTTCTTAATCGTGTTAAATGTAAATGTCTATGGGCCACAGGATCCACTTACCATCATGTGGACTGTGCGCTCATTTTTCACCCTAATTCTATAAAAAAGCAGCAAAAAACCGACTTTATAATACGAAGAACCGACAACCGATAACAAAAAAACGTTCTCGAGTGGCAGTGAACTGGTGGAGTGACAACCTGGTGAGTCGTGGAGTAGGGAGATAGATGCAGATAACTCAGGACGTTGTTTTGTTGTTTTCATCCTCGAGGAGGGCTTATTATCAGCGGTAAGCTTGTTAATGGTTGTAACAGATGGATGGATAAACTTTACTTGTAAAATGAAACTGAGTATACCTTGGAGCATTGTTATGCTGCAAATTAAATGTTTTGTCCGGAACGAATTTCGACCACAGCGACCAGTCTCAGCGCAGACTAACCATCTGTGCAAGTATAGTACGGTCACGGGTCAACTAGCAGCAATACGAGACGTCATTTACCTTAAAATGACTGTGGAGTTGACATTGTTTATTATTTATCTCTTTCCATCTTGTTATCTGTCGTATTGTCTCATTTTCCCGGCAAAAAATTGTCAGTGTCAAGATAGGTACGCCAACATTCGGGAGGCCATTTTAGTAATTGTTGTTTTTAACTTTGTTGATAATTGTTTTTATTAAGAGTGATTAATTATGGAGCCACAACCAAGTACGTCGAGAGATAAATCAACAGATTTTACTTATCCAAAAAAGAAACATCCAAAGGTATGTATAGGAATAGGATATATATGAATGTTGTTTAGTAGTTTTAATTAAAACTTCTTAGTTCGAAGTGTACTTTAAATTTACCTTAAAGTGATTTAAAAAAACAGCAACTGTAATAATAAAACCTTTCTTAATTTATTAAAGATGCGTGTACATTATTTTAATTTAATTTTTAATTTTAAGTGACTAGTTTTACTTTGAATGAAAAAATATGGTTATGCCTACAAATATGTTAATGAAAATTCGCGTATGCTAAATACCCACACAGCAAAGAGATGGCGTAGAAAGTATTTATTTTATTTAAATCTTTAATAAACAATAATTCAAATTATAACCAAATTTATAATAAGTCTATTTTTTGCTTTGCTAGACGTTTTGTTAAATAAATTGTCTCCTTAAATATAATTTAACTAACACCCAGCACTAGTACTTTAACTAGCACCCCTGCTATTCCTAATAACGTTGCGTTGGTTTTATTTACAATTGGTATCGTTTCTCGTTGGCCATAGTATAAGATGTATAGGATAAGTGCACGAGTGTATGCGCAAGCACGGACGCACTCTCTAGCTCATCACTCTCAAAGTGCAAAATAAAATATGACAGTAGAGGTGACAAACGAGCGCACAGTCCACCTAATGGTAAGTGTATGCTGTGGCCCATAGACATCTACAGTTATCCCCGATCAAGAATTAAAACACAGATGCGTTTTCACCCCTGAGGACAAAGATGGAATGCCTAGTTTCCATTAAAAAAAGGTTCTCCGGATCTCTACACTCACCATACGTAACACAGTAGTATTAAGCTGCTATTTTACGCTGGTATTCTGTGAGAGCGTGGTCCTTCCCCGGTCGAGCCGATCTATTCGTGCTACAACCATATTATAGCTGCAGCGTGGCTCTACCACTTATAAAAGTTAAAATTTAGTGTGTATGTTAACAAGTAGAATGGAAATTTTTCAATTTTTTTTGAAGTTTTGGTAAAGGAATACTTTTAGAAAGACTTTAGATTAAGTAGATAAGATCAAATTATACTTAGATCAGATACTTTTTATTTAATGTATTAAAGTTTAGCATGAATACTACTTAAATGAAAGTCGAGGACGCGTATTTTATCAATTGGACCACCCGGCAGCTGTGTCTGGCGGGGACGGAACATAATTAAATTTCGCTCACGACACTTCTGAATCTGGCCGAAAATTTGCTTTTCGCCTTATATTGTTAATCTTGCGATAAACAAAAAATGAATTTCAGCTTCCTGACAAAAGTGCAATTCGTATGTCATGATTTCAATTTCAATATTTAATTTATATAAAGTTTATTTTAAAACTTCATCAAACATCTTCTTGTGTTCTCTATTTTTATAAAAGTATGCAGCTCACCAGATATAAAGTGACTATCTGCTACAGACAATTGTATTATCAGAGGAATTGCAGGAATAATTACTAAGAAAACAAAAGAACTCATTTCTATTTGCCAAAAGTATTTTCGGCAAATAGAAATGACTTCTTTCGTCTCGTTTCACGCATCGTTTCTCGCGCTTGAGATAAGAACGTAGGCGGCACTCGGCTCTCGTAAATCCTTCCTTTAAAACAGAAACTTTGTTTTACCTACAGCCCACAGCTTAACACGTGCCTCCGATTAATAATTAATTTATGATTTCATTTTAAGGTAAAGTTTTTTTAAAATATTTGAACTATTTCTTGTTCAAATAACTGACATACTCCTACAAATTTGACCTGATATTATGTATGCATAAGAAGCGTCTAAATATAGTAATTTTAAAGAAAAATATTGCATTAGATGAACATAATCTGAGAGAGTGTTGTTTACGGAGATACTAAATTTTTAATAATTTCCAGGTATGTCGGAATATCCTATACTTTAAGCAAGCTATTTTTTTATATACATTATATGAAATTGGTTTCTCAGCTAGAATTTTGGATAATTTTTCTCTATGTCTGAATTTTTTTGTAAGAAGAAAATAATTTTTATACGTGGTAGAGCTATATAGTTGTGACGCGAATGGGTCGACTAGACCGGGGAACGACCCTGTTCTCACAGAAACAGAATGCCAGCGTAAAATAGCAAGTGAATGCTGCTGTGTTTCGTATGGTGACTGTAGATAATCGAGAATCCTGGAAAGAAGGCTGTTGGCGCGACTACTAACGCCGTCTAGCGACGCACCGGAACACCAAACTTTTATCTACGAATCAGAGCTCGTCATTGTTGGCAACCAATCACAGCACGTCGTGCAATTAGTTATAAGATCTGTCTGTTTTAAATTTTGATTATTACGTGATACACACTGTTAGAAATAAGACGATTTAAATATAATCAGCAAAAAGTTCAATAAATCAATCATTGAAGAGCACCTGCCTCCCGTTCCTGTACATAAAGTGGTCCTATCGAGCCGAATAAGGAGTTCAAGCTTGAAATCTCCGAAGATTCGTCGCATCAAAATACGTATCGAGCGATGAGCTGCAACGTTAAGGCATCGACAGACAGGAGTGGCAGTGCTCAGGTGGCGGTACCTACCTGCACAACGGCACCCACCTTGGTTCGCACGCATCTACAAATTGGCAACTGTAAGTACTCTTGATTTCCTTAATTCCCAAAATGAGTGAGCCCAAATTGTCAGATTTAATTAAGAAAAGAGGAGTTTTGAAAGATCGATTAACTCTGTTTGAAAATTATGTTAAAAAGTTCACTTTACCTTTGACTGAACAACAGTCATTAGAATTAAATTTACGTGTCGAGAGTACTTCGAGTTTGATAGAGATGTATAGTGAAATACAGACTAAAATTGAAGAAGAGGTAGCGGAAGATCTCGATCTTGTAAAACAGCTGGAAGAGAGAGATCGTTTCGAAAATCAATTTTATCGCGCTCTAGCTTCTGAAAAACTTTTATTGAGAAAGGAAGTAGCTGACAAGTCTAGTGTTTCAACATGTAAGCCGATAGGCATAAAGTTACCCGATATTAAAATGGCCCCCAAAAAAACCACACCACCTAAAAAACACCACCCAACCCCCCCCCCCCCCTTATAAAATTAAATAAAAAATAAAAGAAAAGAATCAATAAAACCATACAGAAAGCCCCCCCCCCCCCCTAAAAAAAACCACCTTCCTTTGACGGTTCATACGATTGCTGGCTAGAGTTTAAAAATTCTTACGTTAGTATGATTCATGATCGCGATGATTTAGGTCCTGTTCAAATATTTCATTATTTAAAATCGTCATTGTCCGGTACTGCGGCACTCTTCATAGGTGCATTAGAATTTACGGTTAACAACTATTCTCACGCATGGGAGCTATAAGAGAATAGATTTAATAATCCGCGACTATTGGTTCATAATCATGGGAAGGCATTATTTAAAATTCCATCGTTAAATAAAGAGTCCGCTTCCCAGATTAGGAACTTAATAGATATTGTTTTAAGAAATTTGCGTGCCCTTAAAACGTTAGGTGAACCAACAGATTTATGGGAAACTTTAATCATTTACACGGTCGTTTCCAAATTAGATCAGGCCACTGAACGCGAATGGGAAGATTTACAAGGTATCGCTAGTTCGTTAATTGAATCAAGGTCAGCTTTGAAACTGGATGACTTACTTAAATTTCTCAAGGACCGCGCAGACGTTTTAGAAATGATAAAAGTGAACCATAAAAAATCCCACGAGAACAAAGGCGGCGAACAAACGCGCTCTAGAAGCAATATACACATAATCATATTGCTACGAACGTTACTAACAACAACAATAAGGGTAATACGAAACTAAAACAAAGCCGCGTGTGTGTGATGTGTCATGGTAATCACGCGATTTATTCCTGTTCAAGGTTTCTTAATTCGTCTGTCCAAGAAAGGAATAAGATAGTTAAAACGCATCAGCTGTGCATCAATTGTTTACGCGCAACCCACCCACTTGACGAATGCAAGTTTGGGCCATGTAGGTTGTGTGATAAAAGGCACAACAGTTTGCTTCACATTGATGGGCAGGTAGACGGCGCATCACAGATGAGCGGGTCGAGTGCATCAGCACAGCCGATCACCGCTAACGTCTCCACTGTCTCGTCATTATTACACGTTACGGCTAACCATTCAGAATCGCAAAACAGTAATCAGGAATATTCGTTATTACAGAAGAAGAATTATAGCAGATTATAATAACAAATATCACACTGTACGCATTCTGCTTGATAATGGTAGTCAACATTGTTTCATAAAGAAATCATTATGTGAAACATTAAATGCACCGTTAATACAGTCCACTTATCACGTTGCTGGGGTAGGTCAAACAATTTCGTAGTCCACCCACATTTGTAAAATAAAATTACGTTCAAGGTTAAATTCGTTTTTTATGAACATTGATTGTTTAGTGTTGCCGTGCATTACAAATCAAATACCCACATTTAGTATCGATGTAAATAATATGAGTTTACCTGATAATATTCAACTTGCGGATTCGAACTTTCACTCACCGTCAGACATCGATATACTGATAGGCGCGGATAAGTTCTGGGAATTATTGTGTGATGGCAATATTAAGTTGAATAAAGGACCTTATTTACAAAATACAAAATTGGGCTTGGATAATGTCGATAAGGACCTTTACATAATAACCCACTTCCCGTTAACGATGCTAAACATGGGTGACAGGTCATGCCCTACCCGCAGGAGGTCATGCCCTGCCCTATACACAGGCTTTACAGTCATAGTAAAGTGACTGCACAGCCCTTAGCAATCGACCATCCACACCATATCCCGGCAACAGTTCCCACATTTTCTTCCTTATAACCTTATCAAATGTTTTCTCCAGATCCACAAAAGCACAGATCAGATAATCCTTTGGGTACCACTCAGAAGCTTTTCCGTGATCATGCGGAGAGAAAACATTTGATCCGTGCATCCTCTTCCAGGTCTAAATCCGCATTGTGCCTCCCATAAGAATCTTTCCGATTTCTCTTGCATCCTACGTGTCAAAACCTTCGTGTAAACTTTACTTGCTAAACTGGTCAAGCTGATCGCCCGATAGCACCCGCAGTCAAAATGTGAACCTTTACCTTTATATAAAAGCACAATGACCACGGATCGCCAATCATCCGGGACATCTCCCGTCCGCCAGCACAAGTTGCACAGCAGACGAAAGCTGTCCCAGACGCGAGGCACACCGTACTTGAACATTTCAGCAGTACGCTGCTGAAATGGTCAAGTACGGTAAATCGAATAAAGAACCATGCTATTCAGCATGGTTCTTTATTCGATTTATAAATTATATACTAAGATATTGCTTACGAATCGTCTCGCAAGCAGACTCGATGACTTCCAGCCTCCCAAATAAGTCGGTTTCCGAAAAGGCTTTAGTACCATAGAACACATACATACCCTGTGGCAGATTGAATAGAAGAACGAAGAGTACAATATGCTTCTTTGCCTTGCGTATGTGGACTATAAAGCCTAGAATTCAGTCAAAATTTGAATGGTGCTGCAGTCTCTTCATCGGTGCCAAGTTTACTGTCGGTATATCGAAGCGCTGAAGTGTTTGTACAGTAGGGCTACGATGGCTATCCGAGTACAGAACCAGAGTAGGAAACCTATCCAACTGCAAAGATGTGTAAGACAAAGTGACGTTATTTCCCCGAAACTCTTCACCGCTGCATTGGAAGACGTTTTTAAGCTACTGGACAGGAAAGGATACGGTATTAACCTCAATGGTGAGTACATAACTCACCTTCGATTTGCCGACAATATAGTCCTTATGGCAGAATCACTGGAAGACCTAAGCACTATGCTCAATGACCTCAATAGTGTCCCCCAATGGATATGTCTTAAGATGAACATGGTCAAAACAAAGGTCATGTGTAATGTACATGTCATGCCTATGCCGGTAGTTGTTGGGAGCACCAAACTCGAAGATGTTGACGAGTACATTTACCTGGGACAAATAATCCGACTAGTTAAGTCCAACTTCTACCGAGGATTTGGATAGGACAAAGGAGACGGATTCAAATCGGCTGGGTAGCATTCGGGAAATTACGACACATCTTCTCGACAGGTATACCTCAAAACCTGAAAACGAGATTGTACAACCAGTGCTTGTTGCGATGACCAGTGATGACTTATGGATCTGAGACGTGGTTCACTGCTGGCCGTATAAGGATGCTCAAGGTCACTCAGCGAGCTATGGAGAGGGCTAAACTAGGGGTAGATAAACTTATAAATGAGGATATCCGCAGTAGAATCAGAGTGACCGACATAGCCTAACGGACTAGTAAGCTGAAGGGGTTATGGGCCGGTCATATAGCTCGAAGAACCGACTACCGACGGGGAAAAAAGGTTCTCGAGTGGCAGAATCGTAACGGTAGCCGAAGTGTAGGGCGAGCCCCCACTAGATGTAATGAAGACCTGGTAAGACATTCAGGAAGTCGATGGATCGTGTTTTGTGGCATTCCTTATGGGAGGCCTATGTTCAACAGTGGACTTGTGAAGGGCTGTAATGATGATGAAAGTATTGCTTAGTATAAATTATATTCTATATATAATATCTTATTTTAAAAAAAATAAACATAATTTGCAATAAACATAATATGCATCACGATTAATCGAAAAATCGATTACCTGGAGTAAAATAATCAAATTTATATAGATATAGATTCAGAGCATCGCATCGATTCGATGAATCGATCCAAAAAACCTCTCGAATCGGACTGTTCCATCTGATTCAAGAACTAGCGATAAAGTTTCTAAACTAACTGGGGTAAGAAGGATACCGCAGTCTTTATATTTTTTCTTTAGGCGGACGCAAAAACAACCAGTACTTGGTTGATAATTTGAACGCAATATATATTTGAATAAAATAAATATTTATGAATTCATCCAAATATATCGAAAGGTTGTTTTTCATTTCTTAAATTATAATTATAATCTTACCTGTGGAATGTGGGTCTAACTAAATCTGTGCTGTGAACAATATATATTAACATATTATAGATGTGAACCTGTGAATTTATTACTTTGATTATTATCAAAAATACACATACTGTGAGCTATGACCACAGACAGAAAACTTTTTAAATATCTAGATACTGTAAATAAATATTAAATGTTGAAGTTTATAAGGGTTTATAGTTACGAAATAATATTTTAATTTGATAAATAGTGAGTTATTGATGAGATGAGTAGTGAGATTGAAATCGATTCATCGAGAAATATACGTAGCAATTTGCACATATACATTTCAACAATAACAACATACATGGAATCACTTCGTAAAAAAGGGATCGAATGGCGTATGCAAGTATTGTCATATCGAAGTAAAAACATGCGGAAATACAACAATTTTACGCAACAATTGTAACGAAGACATCCATGTATAAACTCTAAAAAATTTAACTATTTGTAGTTTTTACGATTTGCCAATTAAGGCAGGCAAAGGTCTGAATTCATACAGTCTAGTCTGATGTGAATTTTAACAACAACGAACAAAGATGGTTACATATACGTTGTTAACTAAGATGGAATGCCCCACAACCTGTAATTATACATAAAACAAAAGGTAAATGTAATTATATAAAAGTATATAAATATAAATTTAATTTAAGAAAAATCGCAATTCTGGAAACAATGTTCGGAATGTCGCGATAAATCAAAAATCGATCTTTTAATCCTCGATATTTAATCGATAATCGATTATACTATAATAATTTCTTATATTTACGCGAACACTACACATTGAAATAATACTAGTTTTTACGGAATTTATCGCGTATATTTTAACTTTTTAAATACCCGACGTTTCGAACGCTTTACAGTACTCATGGTCACGGGCAGGACTGAGATGTTCAACGTCCATATGTCATAGTTAACCGCGGTTACCATAGATTAAAATTTAACTTTTGTTCCGATCTATGCAGTATGAACTTATGGTATCTTGAAGTCTTGCAGTTGTATGCTTGGGTTGGGATTCAATTTTATTTATTATAGGATCCCAAGCAGATGGTAGTACCCAGCCATCTTCTCTATTGAAATTAGGATGTTTTTTGATTTCAATAGCCTTACGAATCATCCTTGGAAGGAATCGGTGTTCTTTAGCGAGGATCTGCGGTCTATCAAATCTGATGTAGTGACGGGGGCGATCCTGTACGTGTTCACAGACTGCAGACTTCCCGGAGCGTCGATTCTTCACATCAGCTATATGTTCTTTAACGCGGGTTTTTATTGATCTTTTAGTTTGTCCTATGTAGGAGTGACCACATTCACAATCAAGCTTGTACACTCCTGCATCTTGCAGAGGGACATTACACTTGACCGATGGTAAAAACTGACCAATCTTCTTTAGCGGCTTGAAGTATGTTTTGATGGAAGCGCGCTTCAAGATGTAGCCAATCTTGTCAGTGACTCCTCTAACATATGGCAGTACAGCAGGTACACGCTCGACTGTGGCCGGCTTCACTCGTTCACTGTGACGTAGGCGCGGGACTCGAAGCTTGTTGTCATGCAAAACTTGCTTGACATGGTGGAGCTCTGCAGCCAGGTGTTTACTGTCACAGATCCCTCGTGCTCTCTGAAACAAAGATTTACCCACGGTAGCTAACTGTGAAGGATGGTGGTGAGAATCACCGTTTAAATATCTATCTGTATGGGCCTTTTTTCTATACACAGTATGGCTCAAGGTGTTATCAGGATTCCGAATTACTAACACATCTAGAAAAGCTAAGGAATTGTTTGCCTCTAACTCCATTGTGAACTGAATTTTAGAATTTATAGAGTTAAGATGGTCTAAAAATGCAGTTACTTTATCTAAAGGTAGAATTGTGAAAGTGTCGTCTACGTACCGCTTGTAGAACCTTGGATTTATGGGAGAACTAAGCAGGGCTTTCTCCTCAAAGTCTTCCATGAATATGTCGGCGACAATGGGAGATACAGGTGAGCCCATCGCCACACCATCTACTTGCTTGTAGAACTCCTCCTTGCAGTTGCAGTCTTCAACAGGTAAGCATGTAAACAATGACTGCACATCAAAACTGACCATAGTTTCATTGTGTAACAGTAAACACCTGGCTGCAGAGCTCCACCATGTCAAGCAAGTTTTGCATGACAACAAGCTTCGAGTCCCGCGCCTACGTCACAGTGAACGAGTGAAGCCGGCCACAGTCGAGCGTGTACCTGCTGTACTGCCATATGTTAGAGGAGTCACTGACAAGATTGGCTACATCTTGAAGCGCGCTTCCATCAAAACATACTGCAAGCCGCTGAAGAAGATTGGTCAGTTTTTACCATCGGTCAAGTGTAATGTCCCTCTGCAAGATGCAGGAGTGTACAAGCTTGATTGTGAATTTGGTCTCTCCTACATAGGATAAACTAAAAGATCAATAAAACCCGCGTTAAATAACATATAGCTGATGTGAAGAATCGACGCTCCGGGAAGTCTGCAGTCTGTGAACACGTACAGGATCGCAACCGTCACTACATCAGATTTGATAGACCGCAGATCCTCGCTAAAGAACACCGATTCCTTCCAAGGATGATTCGCGAAGCTATTGAAATCAAAAAACATCCTAATTTCAATAGAGAAGATGGCTGGGTACTACCATCTGCTTGGGATCCTATAATAAATAAAATTAAATCCCAACCCAAGCATACAACTGCAAGACTTCAAGATACCATAAGTTCATACTGCATAGATCGGAACAAAAGTTAAATTTTAATCTATGGTAACCGCGGTTAACTATGACATATGGACGTTGAACATCTCAGTCCTGCCCGTGACCATGAGTGCTGTAAAGCGTTCGAAACGTCGGGTATTTAAAAAGTTAAAATATACGCGATAAATTCCGTAAAAACTAGTATTATTTCGATTCTACTATGTTCGATTCGAATCAATTTTTTAAGAGCGAATCGACATGCCTAACACATTGACTTATATATTACTAGCGTAAGGACCGGGCCGACCGAACAACTAAAACGGACCAGTACGCTGGCCCTAAAGTAACAGTTTAGGGCCAACGCGAATCGGTCGACAGTGGTGCGCGCGCAGGACAGATTTGCCTGTCATAAATATGTCTAGTTGCGTGGTAAAAGGATGCAAAAATTACGAGACAAAGATTAAAAAGGAACATGGGATATCGTATCATCGGTTAATAACTTTATATTAATTTTGTTACAATTAAATTATTATATAAACGCATTTTTAAAGTTTTATTTTACAATAAGTTTAGTTACGTCACCAAGATAAGGCCAGGGTTGGACTCAGGACCCTCAAGAATATGGTGCATGCAAAATAAAATTATAATATTTTTAAAACATTATATCATATTTGACGTTTGATGATTTTTCCCATGTGACGGGATTTTGGTGTCACGCGTCTAGTTTATCTATTGATTTAGTTTTTGATGGTTTTATTTTTATTTTTGTCTAAAGAACTTAGTGTAAGTTAAATTTTGAATATTTTTGGTGGTATTAATATATTTTACATTCAATAAGGGTAAAACGAAAAGAGTACAAAAGAAACCATATCTGCTTAATTGAATCTGAATATCTAATTTATAAAATATTTTGAAATTTTGTTTTCAAACTTGATTGCTTCTGGAGCATAAGAGTTTTTATCGTGGTAGCCCCTCATTATAGTTGCATCAAGGATGCAACATAAATGCATCGATCAAGCACCGATTAACCAGAAAGGAAGCTAAATCTAATTTTATTAAAAAAATGCGGTACTCATGTACAATACAGAAATTCTCGATAACGTAGGGTTAATATTAAAAAGTAAAAGGACCCAATAATAATACAAGTCGGTATTTTCGCTTAGTATTATTACGAAACTACAAACTATGAAATAATGGTACAATTAGGATAATTATACTACGAAATCCGACCCTAGTTGCGTCGTGATAGATATGACGTTTGTATTGTGACAGATGCGCTACTTTTTCTTGTATGAAAAAGTTATGAGTAAAATATTTAGATGGGCCTATCCTTCCTTCTGAAATCATAGGCCTAACATCTCCTTCTCTGTTTTAGTATTAGTTACTTTACTGTTTCAGAAAAACTAAAGAAAGTCTGTTGAATTAAATGAGTGAACTAGTTTGCTATAGGACTTCGAATTAACTTGAGTGCTTGCAATGGCGACCGACCACGCCCGAGACTAATGTCCGCATTTAAGTCGAAGCAACTTAGAGCAGACCCTCAAAAATATCGTAATAATCTACTAAGGATAGTCAATCAAAGTTACGAATATATCCTAGTAATTTTATGAAGGGCGAACCATACTGCAATTTAAAGTTTCAGGGGCGCCATCTAGTGGAAGAATTAGAAATATGAAAGGTTATAAAATATTACTTTTATATTTAGGGAAGATATATTTAGAAATAACAATTTACGATTTTTTTAAAAACAGGATTTTTGTACACGGTTACAGATTTTCGTTTATGAGCAAGTAACCAAATCATTGTCAATATGACTACAAGAGCCAAGTGACCTCGAATGATGCACGCACACATTTACACAATCAGGTGAACGCCATCTAACGACAGTGAGGTTGAACTAACGGATTAGCGAGGTTATGCCCGAGTGTTCTAATAGATAAGATAACAAGTAAGATATAGATGTAATAAACAAATAAAAGGGACTATGAAATATTTGAGTGTTACTTGAAAATTTAAGCATGTGGGTGATTTTAAAATAAAACTGATTGGATTAAATTAAAAAAAAAATTATTTAAGATTACTTACATTTATTAAGCATTTCTTTTATATTTAACGTGATTTTTACCATGAGCTCGGCCGTCAAGGTCAAAAAACATCGTGAGGAAACCAGCATGTTTAAAAATAAGAGAAAAATAAATGTTTGAAGGCATGTGAAGTTCACCAACAAGCATTGGGGCAGCGCGGCGGACATTTCTCTGACCTAAAACCCCCTCAGAAATGAGAGTGGGCCTGTGCTCAGCGGTGGGACCTATAGGCTGTAAATTCACCGAAATTTTAACTTTAACGTGATTTTGCGCTGCTAAAGTGTTATTTTTCCACAGCATTTTGACTGAAGTCCGCCTACATGCTTTGAAACAGCGCGGCTAACTAACTGTATGATGTCCTTCTAGAAATAAGAAATGGTTTTAGTTTTAAAGGTTCTCTCTTCCTTCTAGAACCTTAATGACAGTTCATATGATTGCATCAGATAATCCATCACCGCATTTCGTCCAGTGGGCTTAAAAACTTATAGCTTCTGGTAGATAGCTGTATAACGATCTCGTATATACCCGAAATAAAATAGTGTACTGTTTCATATGTGGTAGAGCCATGCTGCTAAAATACTGATATTTATAGCACGAATGGGTCGGCTCGACCGGGGAAGGACCACGCTCTCACAGAATACCACCGTAAAATAGTACCTAGCTTAATGCTGCTGTGATTCGTATGGTGAGTGTAGAGAACAGAAGACCCATTTTACTGGAAACGAGGCATTCTATCTTAGTCCTCCCGGGTGACAACGCATCTGCATTTTGATTCGTAATCGAGGATAGATGTAGATGTCTATGGGCCACTGTAACCACTAACCATTAGGTGGACTGTGTGCTCGTTTGTCACCCTATAGAAACCCTAGAGAAATAAAATGATATTAGTTATTTCCCACTATTACCATGCATGTTTGAATGCAAGCTTTTCTTTATTTCTTTTTCTTTTTTCTTTATTTCTTGCTTTAGCTTCGTTATGAAGATGAGGCTTGTGTGCCATGTAGAACTAAGAGCCAGAAGAACTAGGAGTGCTCCACCAGTAGAACATATACAACCCCCTTCACCTGTTCTTGTGGATGGTGATCATTTTCTTTTAACGTGTGTTGTATGCGGTCAGATTGTGTCCACCACAACATCAGATGAAAAGTGGAATCCCGACAATACTGCCCGTTTATTGGAGCACCATCAGGTATATATGAAATACTATATTTATAGCTTTAGTTATTTATTTATTGCATTTACATGTGGTTTATTGTGATACATTACAGCACATGCACTCAGCAATGGTATAACACCATGAAATAAAGTTAGCTAGCGCTCTAATGTCTTAACAACTTCCCTGTCCGCCAAATAGACACAATAGTTAAACAATCGAAATGTTCATATATGACTCATGGGACAGTGAAATGGTTAATTCTAATACTAATATTTATATATTTTTTTCTAACTCTATTATATCTTTTCTTCTATCTCTATTATACCTTTGAGTAATATATTTATTATATATTTCAACTGCTATGAAATGTGGTTTAGAACATAGATAAAGAAAAAAAAAACCGAGACAAAAAACCAACCTTCATGAATGGCTTTTACTTAATTGTTTTTATACTGTTAATAAGTATCTTGATCACAAAAATCAAAACAAATTACATATTTAAATATCTGTATCTAAAATGCTTGAATTTTTTGCTGTGATTTTATACAGGACTTCGATAGTTAAAGAATAATTATTAGTTAGTTATTTTACTGTTTTTACATATGAACATTTATACTTTAACATTTATTTTATTATCAATTGGATATTTTATATTACATTAATAAGTTAAATTCATCAATAATTAAAAAAAGTTATATCTAATTAGTCAAAATTTACCTCGATAAGGCAGAATGTATAGGAACTTAGATGTTTTAATAATACTCTTGTTATATCTACCTACATTCTATGCAAATAAATAATTATTAATTATGAATTATGAAAAGTGATTTTAGGCAATATTAATTTCTTTCTCTTCCCAAGTAGTATATTATGTCAATTTGTATTATTATCGCCAGCTTTTTGAAATATATCTACATATTTTCTTACTAATTTAGATGATTCTAATATGTGTAAAGATATAACTGTTAATAATCTTGTAATGTATGAAATATGGTTCTAGCAAATATTGGCTCTAATATTTGAGCTAGAACTCTTATACATTGTTTTGGGCGATAATATATATAAATAATTTTGGATGTATGTGCAGTTTCCCCTCAACGGTATACGGTTAACGCTTGCCATGCAATGGGCATTACTCTTAAATGTTGCTAACCCTGGGACACTCATGAGGTGGGTTCTACTAACAACAAGGAGCCCTTTTCCTCTACAACTAATTCACACAACAGATATACGATATAGCTATTTGGCAAAGGTTTTCTGTAAGGTGGAGGCAACCAATTATTGTATCTCAAGAACCATTCTGCAGCTTGGGTTGCTCAAATTCAATCAGGAATCTCGCTGTATCCTACCCTTTATCTTGTTTGTGTTTTTTTCATGCTTAAAAATGTTGGGCACAACTTAAGTCTATCTTATAACTTGGTGTTTAATTTGTATTTCATCAATACTATTTTTATATCCATGGCCATCTAATGAAATAAATTATTTTCAGATGTCATCCATGAATGAATTTTGTGAAGTTTGCTGGGACAAAGCTCAAGATTTGAGCTTACATGTACCAGAAGGACTACAAGAAAGACTCCAGCATATTGTGTTGCCCAATATAAGAATTTGCGCTATACCGAATATACACTAGAGGTATCCCGAGAGAGAATAGATGGTTTAGAGAAAATAAACCCAATGTTGCTTCATGCTAAAATGAAGTCCCGAAATTTTTCCGCTTAAAGTTTGTATTTATAGTAGCAGAAACAAACATGATTGGGCGGGACACAATCAGAAGTTATTGCTGTATCTGCATTGTAGGTTTAAGAGCAGTGGGATGCTACTCACATGTCATGAGTATTATTTGGTATCTAAGCCATGCTCGCCATGAGGGTATTACCCGGCTTGCCCTCTTATTAGATGAAGTTTTATTAAGAATTCATTAATCATAAGTACAATAAAATAAATGAACTTAAAAAATAAAATATTTTTTATTTACCTACACTCAAAACCACATCAGAACTTCATCATTATCAAATTGTTGCAGTCCACTGCTGAATATAGGTATCTCCTAATTCACAACGCTGAGTAGATACTGATCCTTATCTCAATCAACCTACTTAATGGTAGAATCATGCTGTAGCTATAATATAGTTGTAGCACGAATGACTGCTCGATCGGGAAAGAACCACGCTCTCACAGAATACCAGTGTAAAATAGCAGCTTAATACTGCCTTGTTTCGTATGATGAGTGTAGAGATCCGGAGACCCTTTTTCCTGAAAACGAGGTGACAATGCATCTGAATTTTGATTTTAAATCGAGGATAAATGTAGATGTCCATGAGCCACAGCATCCACTGAACATCAGGTGGACTGTCTGTTCGATTGTCACCCTTATTCTATAAAAAAATATAATGGTTAGTAAAACATTACAGAGTAGTGAAAAACAATACATATTATTTACTTTATCACAAAAACAATGTTTATTTGACTATATGTAACGATCTAAATAGGTGCACTAGGAGAGGTTTTGGCCGTCGACGGATTGTCGGACAATTTGTCGCTCGTTTTGTTGCTTGAATAAAGGTTTGAAGTAGATTTTTATTCGTAAAAGTGATGCGATTATGTGAATTGTCTGCGCGTGTGAACTATTAGAGAAAACAACGAAACAAGTGGTTTGATGTTGATATAATATCCCAAAAACTGTGACGCATCAGCATATTGTGATGAAAAAAATACATAAAAAAGAAGATTACGAAAGAAATGATAGGCTCAGAATGGCTAGAACCCAAATCATAATACATATATTTACATACATAATATTGTATATTAGTCTATGGTCAAAGTAGATAATCTTAAAAATCAAAACTGAATATAACTTTTATGTCCCAAGTTCTAAAAATCTAATAATTTAAAAGGGGTTTGTCTATCCTACTAACTACCAAATAAAACTAAAAATATCCCAAAACACGAAGTTTTACTAGCCGTACGAAACTCCCATACAAACCTGCCATTCCCCTTTAAATTAGAAAATTAATGATGATGTTGTGACCAGGATTAAGAAAGGAATGCTTCGGTGGTTTGGTCATGTGAAAAGAATTAATGAGGAAAGAGTGACAAAGAAAATTTATGTTGCAGAAGTGAATGGCAGAGTCGGAAAGGGACGTCCTAGACTAAAATTTATCGAACAAATTGGCGATTTGTTGAAAACGGGCCAAATTAGGAGTACCCTTAACTGACGAGCATGTATGCGTGGGTGTATGGATGTGAAGGAGGCCTACCCCCCTTGGTGACAGGCGTGAGTGTTTATACTTTATACTATAAAAAGATAATATTAACCTTTTAATCTACCGACCGAAATATGTTAAGTTTATTATTTACTCTAACACTACGATTCTTTAAAGGTATCTTTAATATTTACTGCGTTTGTGGTTAAAATCTAATATAAATGTTATACTTTCTCGAGTAGATTTTATTCAGAGGAATCTCTATCTTTCGAACCCTTATTCACTCTCCTCAATGAATAAAAGATAAATCATAGATTACTGTGTATAGATAAATATTGTTTATAAAAATAGCTTATTGTATACTAGATAACATATATTTTTAATACAAAACACTGATTGTCTTTCTTGCCAGTGACAATACAAAATCAAATTTCGCTCGAAGGAACCGATCTACGAAATCCGACTTATTACACAAAACAATACTATGAAAGAAAAAAGCGACTAAATTGGTATCTATTATACAGTATTTTATGTAGTGCGAAGCTATAGGGGATTTAAAAAAAAAATCGTTTCATTTTAAATACAGATAGAGAAAATAAAATTGCAAAAAAAAATTTCTCGCATATACTGTTGTATGTTCTACTAATTTGGAATAAATATTCATGTATTTTTTATTTAAGTTCCTGCAACAATTATTGTCAGTTATACTTTCGAAACTGAAACGTCGTCTTTTTACAGAATAACAGTGACAAACGAGCACACAGTCCACCTAATGGTAAGTGGATGCTGTGTGTGGATGCTGCCCATAGTGTGCTATATCAATCCTCGATTAGTCAAAGAATCAAAATGCAGATGCGTTGTCACACCGGAGGACAAAGACGCAATGTCTCGTTTTCAGTAAAAATGTTTTCCGGTTAGATAAATAAGACATTCACCATACGAAAAACAGCAACTGGTCATATACGGAAGTTCAAAGTTACTCAGTGTCCGATGGAAACAGTTAGGCTTGGAATTTTTCTACGAGATGAAATTAGTATCGATGATTCTCGAATGGTAGCCTTGTACTAGCACGCAAAGTGTAGGGCGACCCCCAAATAGATGAACTGATGAAACACGTGGATACATGGATGCAGGTGGCTCAGAGCCGTATTTTGTGGAAATTTATAGGGGAGTCCTATTTTAAGCAGGAACTTCTGAAACATTCATTGGTTTGTTATATAGCTTACCAGCTCGTCACAACATTTTAGTGAGGAGCTCACACATAATTCGCTTACATGTATGAGAATTCCACTCGGGAACGTTTGTTTCCCATTGGTTATCGGTTTGTCGAAGTATATGACTAGTACTGGTTTAGCTTTACGATCCATCGGGATGTCGGTTAAATTAAAAAAAAATCTTATAAGTTCTTGTCTTCTTTTCTCCTTGTTCTCTTTCTTGTCTTGTCTACATCTCTCCTGTGAAATTTTAACCTAAAAGAATAAAATGTGAAGTTACATGTTAGCAGTGGCAAAGTGCTAGTAATATAAAGTTATATTTTTAAATAGCTTGCATGTAACTAGTTAAATAATTGTTGGTTACTAACGCTTTAAAGCTAAATTGTGAATGAAATTCTAAAATCTCTAAAATGATATTTTCTGATCCTTTCATCAAGAATATCAACTTCCGCAATTCTGATTTAACATGATGCTCACGAAACTTAACAAATCCCTACAGGCTAGATATGATTTTGTGAAGCGCAGTTTGTAGTTTGACTATATTTGGTCTCATAAAAGAAAATACTTGCTTGAAGTAAACTTTAATGTGGTACACAGTTGCAAAGACGATCTTTCATTGAAATCACTATTTCAAAAAGGCATAATATTTTGTCAATTACCAGAACCGTGGTGTAAGATGTCCACTACCCCGTATCGAGCCGTGGGTGTCGTAAGAGGCGACAAAGGAAAACTAAAACAGGAGATGGTCAGCTGCATCTGCCTGGTAACAAACCTGGTATGGCAAAATCCTCTTACAGGATAATAGTATAATAAGTATGGGGGAGGTCTATGGCTGTAATGGAATAAACAAAATATGCAAAATAAGTTTAATGTTGCATCTTAATCAATTAATGAATAAAACTACTTTATTCATTTTAATGCATTTTGTTTTACAAATTTTTGGTGGACAATTCTAGTGGTTTGAAGCATCTATGGTCACTGTATAGTATTCGTGTAAATATATAAAAAAAACTGGGCAGCGTTCGGGGAAATTACGACACATCTTCTCGTCAGGTATACCTCAATCTCTGAAAACTAAAGTGTATAACCAGTGCGTGTTGCCAGTGATGACTTACGGATCTGAGACGTGGTCCTTCACCGCTGGCCGTATGAGGACGCTCAAGGTCGCTTAGCGAGCTATGGAGAGGGCTATGCTCGGAGTTTCACTGCGTGATAGACTCAGAAATGAGGATATCCGCAGTAAAACCAGAGTGACCGACATAGCCCAACGGATTAGTAAGCTGAAATGGCAATGAGCCGGCCATATAGCTGGAAGAACCGATAACCGATGGGGAAGAAAGGTTCTCGAGTGGCAGCCTCGTACCGGTAGGCGTAGTGTAGGGCGACCCCCCCACTAGATGGAGTGACGACCTGGTAAGACATCCAGGAATTCGATGGATGCAGGTGGCTCAGGACCGTGCTTTGTGGCATTACTCGGGGGAGGCCTATGTTCAGCAGTGGACTTGTGAAGGGCTGTAATGATGATGATGATATAAAAAAAAACATTTTTAAATTAATAGAGATTTAATAAATTATATTTAATGCTGCCAACAATCATTACGTTTAACACCAGCATGACATCATGCCGTGTATTAATTTAAGAGAATCCATCACCACTTTTTGTTCCGTGGGTGTCATAAAGAGACGACAATGAGAAAAGTTAGAAAGCTTATAATGTATTTCGATAGATACGGAATAACCATCTGGTTTATTCCAGACGTAAAATATGCAGAGCAGCGGCCGGCAGCAGCGTTAAAGCTCTGGTAATGCTATTCTCCATCCACTTTCGAAGAAATAAAAATCAGGTAAATCCTCCGTATCAGATGATGATATAATACCTCATGAAGAAAAGATGAAACCATCTACTAAACACTTGCCTTTGAAATTTGACTTCTATCCCATCTGATGGTAAGTGGTGATGCAGCTGAAGATTGGAAAGCGTACTTTATAAAAGCCAAGACCATAGTTAGAGTGATGTCTTCACACTCCTTAAAGAAGTTCTTATGCCTCACCCCAAAAGGGACTGGCGAGAGGTATGAAGTGCCACTCCATATTGTTAATAATAATTTTGTTATTTAAGGCTCCATTGTTTGTTATTGGACAGACTTCTGCTGGTAAAATATCTGAACTGAGATTGGATCTTTTTTTTTCCCATGGATATCATCTCTATGATAGAGGACGGGTTATGTCAGATCTGTGCAACCTTTCGTTTGCTTGAAGTTGGTTGCAGGTGTCTATGGGCTGGAGTAGCCACGTACAATCAAGTGGACTATTAGTTCGTTTTGCATTTTAAGTTCATAAATAAATATCGAAGGTGAAAGCAACCCACACAATTTTCTCTGTTTTGAAGGAAAACTGTATAGTTCATAAAAAATATGAGGCATGTTATTTGCTTCAAAACTCTCATAAATGAAAAGAGGTCTGTGCCCGAAACCTCTTCAAATTATTTCCTTACTTTTCTCTTTTATAGAGTAAGATCTCTTCAATTATAAGATATTCTATTGATAGTATCCGCAAAAAAAATATCATTTGACGTATTTATAAACAAACAATTTGGATATGGATAAGTTAAAGCTTTAAATTTCAGTAAATTAAATATTAAATAAAAAATCAAATAACTAAAAAAGATACAGCCATATATTAACGCGCCACTCCTGAGCACAGGCCTCCTTTCCTTCATTGTTGTAAGAGAGTTGTGCGTGTTGGCGGACTTCACATACCTTCGAAACATTTTTTTTTAAATTTCTCAGATAGCAGCAGGTTTTCTCACAATGTTTTCTGGTCAGCACAAAAATAATTGCAAATAAAAATTTCATTAATACCGACGAGATCGAACCCGGATTGTTCGGGTACTATGAAACTTACACCAAGCGCTTAGCCCTGATAGCCCCAGAGCTACGAGGTTCTACATTCACTAATTTGGACATCTATAATCAACAAAGAAAAATTACAGTAAATAAACATTTTGGATGACTTCCAATAATGTTAGTAATTTGTCGGGGATAAGAACAAAGGCCAAGTTAATAACGTGTACATAATTGGTTGCGGATGCGGGGAGAATTTATTTTTACTGCAAATTGTATGTAATTTGTTATAATGCTCCCATTTTTATGTCGAGGCGTTCACATTAGAATGATAATATATTCAATGTATGTTTCGTGCATTTAAAGCTGATTCTCTTAGAAATATGTAAGTTAATAATATCATCGTACAAAACGATTAGTTAAATCATTTCATTAAATTTAGTTATTGGCAATCGTGAAAATTCAACCCTTCGGTATTGCACCAAGCATGCCAACAAACATGGGAACGTACAATATTCGATTCTTAAAAAAAAAATCGGTATCGATTATTTAGAGTTGATAAACATTAACAGTTTGGTTTGAACAATACCAGAATAAATTAGAAACGGATAATTTAAAACACAAGATTTATCAGTTTCTTCGTAATTGTTTTTACTGCCTATTTCTAGAGGCACGTATGGCAATTCACAATGCTGTGTTGGTCCCTACTTTAACGTATGGTAGTGAAAGTTGGGTGTGGCAGAAGAAGCACGAGAGTAGAATAAATGCAGTAGAAATGCGGTCGTTAAGGAGTATGTTAGGGCTGAATCTGAATGACAGGGTGAAAAATTGTGTGATAAGAGAAGAGTGTGGTTTGCAAGATGATGTGACCAGGATTAAGAAAGGAATGCTTCGGTGGTTTGGTCATGTGGAAAGAATGGATGAGGAAAGAGTGACAAAGAAAATTTATGTTGCAGAAGTGAATGGCAGAGTCGGAAAGGGACGTCCTAGGAGAAAATTTATCGACCAAATTGGCGATTTATTGAAAACGGGCCAAATTAGGAGTACCCATAACCGACGAGCATGCATGCGTAGGTGTATGGATGTGAAGGAGGAGAGAGAGGTGTGTCAGGATCGTGCCAAATGGAAGTCTGTAGTCTTTGCCTACCCCTCTGGGTGACAGGCGTGAGTGTTTATGTATATGTATGTATGTTCTAGAGGCAAAGTTATAAAAATTTAAGATTGAAACTAGATTAAAAATAAATTTATTCAATCACTTCCAGTAAAACTAGTTGAGCAGTCGTTGCTTAGATTAATTATTATTTGATTTTCAGTAATGCAGTCAAAATGAATGTTTACTTCAAAGTCATCAAAATAATTTTTTGTTTTTTTCTACCACGATTGCCCAATCATCCTTTGTGACATGTATATATTCAACAAATATAGAAGAAACAGTCCGAGTCACAAAATAAGAAGACAAACACAAAATCACAAATCTACGCACAGTAATCTCCCGAAATGGCAGGAGATGAAATTACGTAGTGTTTTTTCAGCGCGGCATTGTATATGAGATTTTTGCCTACATAAATTTACGTTAACGAAATATTTTAATAATAAAAATTTAATTTAACAAATAATAATACATTAAACAAATTTTTGATTCGATTATTTTAATATTTTTACCGATTATTTGAATACTTTTGACGATTATTCGCTTATCAATGAATTTTAATCATCCAAACACTAAGTACATAGCGACGTAGCGCGAGTAAGCTACATAGCGATATACTCGTATCATTGAAACGACGTCAAGTAAAATAGTTGATACTGTTTTTTTTTTTATTTTGCTTTGTTTTGAAAATCTAATTTAAATTAATTATTATATATATTTTTTGATATAGAATCTTCAGGTGAACAAAATCGTATATTTTTTATATAATTCTGGAGATAATGATGTCCTCAAGACCGAAAGGACAATGGCGAAATAAAATGTGATGGAATTATTAAGCGTCTACTTAAGTCACCATTACAGATATCAATAAAATAATTTACTTTGTGTTATCTAATCAAGATTAAGGTCTATCGAAGTCTGGAAAAAATCATCATACACAATTAAAAACTTAACTGACTAGTTTTTTTAATTGTTACGATTCATCAGTTAAGACAGGCAAAGGTCTTATACCATACAGCAAAGTTTGACGTGTATTTTATTAAGAAAATTCTTCTATATATACTAATGAGTTTTTTTAAGGATTTCCTCTATGCTAGTAATTACCCTATATAAATATATATGAAAATTATATTGACTAGTTGTTGTTGTAACGATTTGCCAATTAAGGCGTTTTATACCATACAGCCTAGTCTGAATTGTATTTCGTTTAAACTGGAATATCTGTAATTCCTGACTTCCAGTAGTATGACCGAAGAAAAAACGTTAAGATTTTTAAACTCTTATCATTTTTTCTTCCTTATATTTTTACATATTTTGCGTTTGTAGATGCAAGAAAAAAGTCACATAAAATTTGTTTGGGAGTTAGCCATTGTCCTTTGGTCCCGGTTGTCAGTTTCAACGATTCTTAAAAAAAGTCATTTTTAACGGGAACAAGCCATCTGTGCAGAATAGAGTTATGATGCATAAGTCTGTGCGCAAGCACAGCTTCACTTTCTATTTCCTCACTCCCACAGTCCCGTCTGAACGGTAATCCGACACGATCGGAAAAGGATAAGGCGCAGGATCAACGACTTTACCTGCTTTTTAAGGCTAGAGAGTGAAACACCTCCAACTTTCATACTGCTACTGAGAATCTATAAAAGAAAAACGGATTAACTGTTTTTTGGCCCGACCTGGGACTCAAACTCATGACCTTCTGATCATCAGTCGCGCTTACGGTCACTGAACCAAACAAGCAGTAAGCGTTTGTTTGAAGATCATAAAGATAAGTGAATGTCAACGCCCACCTATGACCGGAGACCGAAATACGGTGTGGACAACCTAATAGTTAAATTATAATATTATGACGTCAAATGCGATTAATACTTTTATCGGTGCCGGCGATGATCAATGTACGATCGGGGATAGCGCACGCACTTTGGGATTTTTAAGATGAACACCAAGGCTTCATTAAAATTTTGCAGAACCTACCAAATATTGTAACTATCAGGAAAATCTTGATAATTCCATGTATTTATGAAAATCTCCACAAAATTGTAGTTCACACGATATTACAATTAACTTATTATTCATAGCATAATAAAACAGAACTTGGGCAACTTAGTTCCCCTTTTTCGGTAATTTTACATCCCAAAAATCTCAATTATATTCATCGCGGCACCTATTGTAAAGTATGCAATATTAAAAGTCTGTCAGACCACGTTAAAGTGGGAATAATTATTTTGAAGTTACACAAAGGAAAACAGTTTTTTATGATTCGTATTATAAATTAAAATTAAAAATATAAAAAATAATAAATAAAATTGAAGTGTGTCTGTAATATTGAAGTAACTGCTTTTTATTGAGTTGTTATTTGCTTGCCGTTAATTCACGAGTAACCATTTTTGAAATTATTGTCTGTTTTTTGTCTGTCTGTCCTGACAAATCTTCGGAATGACTGCAACGTTGACGAACAAAGTGTAATTACATACTAGGTTCTTTTGCTACCAACACATATTGATAACTTTGCCAATATTTTCATTAATTAAATACCGGATATTGTTAAAACTCGACTAATCGACTTTAACACTGCTTAAAATGCTCAAGACACTAAGCATTAAAACATACAGTAAAGTCAAGCATTTGTTCAGGTCCTATCTAATGTAATTTTTTGTTATCTGCGAACAGCTATGCAGGTCTAAGAAAAGAGACCAGTATCACTGTGACCTAAAAGATCTATTTTGGTCGCTGCTATGGCTATAGATCACTGATAAGCCCTATGTCTTCAATGAATAGAAGGCTTAGCGGTGAGCAATTCATTTCTTCTGGACGGAGTACATAGTTTCCCAGATGAGTGTTAAATTCGCGCATTAAGAGTCAGCAATCAGTTAGGATGTGCAGAGGCGTTTCTTCCGTTATGGAACAGAACCGGCACATCCTTGAGTTGCTTAGTCCCAGGATGGGCATGTGCTTTTTAAGACAAGAGTGTCCAGTTAAGGCTCTCGCCACAATGCGCAATTTAATTGCCTATCCCAGGGCTAGAAAAAGCCCCAAAGAATGTTTAAAGCCTAGTGTGTCAGACCAGATCTTAAGTGATTTATTTATAAAGAGTTTCAAGGGTCAATTAGGCATCTTGAGATTCCACAAAATGGCACAGGCCCAAATTGTGTACTCTTTGACCCCTCCCGTGTGAATTTGTCGGCAAGTTCGTTGCCTACAATATCCGCGTGACCCGGAACCTGTCCATCACACATCCATTATCCTGAACATCTTAAAGCGACCCTGTTGTTACATCTCAGGTCGTTTAAACGGTTCACGCAGTCACCAACTAGCTTCGAGTTAACTAAGTTTGACCTCAGCGCTAGCAGTGCTGTTTGACTATCAGAGTTTACATAAATTATCTAGTTGACGTAGTGTTTTTGCAGATTGATTTTCGCACACTGAAGTATTCCTAAAGTTTCTGCCTGGAAAATAAGATGAATTTAGCCAAATTCATACAAATTTTTAATTTGGGGCGTTACCCATAAATTCTAAAACCTACGTCGAGGCCCATTTTTGAACCATCGGTATACCATATGAGGCTATCGACCTCACAGTTATCCTGGTTATTCAGCAAGTCTTCTCTTGAGGGTAGTTTCCCTCTATACTTTTTATAAAAGTGTATAGTGGATGCATTATATCTGAGATCATACATAAGACCGGTATTTCCTTAATTGCGTTGAGTATGAATCTCAATCTGTAGAAGAGCAAGCTCAAACCGCCCTGGGAGTTAATCCTATACAAACTAGCTCTCCCTCCTTATCTAGATAAAGATCAAGAGGCATTAGGTATAGAAATACATTATGAGCCACTCCAGATGATGATCACAGCTCGAGATTGTTACGCCCAAGTACTTAACTTCAGTGGAAAATGGTACTTCTTTACCATTGAGTTTTGGTGTGACTAATTTGTCCAACCGTCTCTTTTTGGTAAAGGGTATTATAACATTTTTATCAGAATTAACTTACAAACTGTTATCACTACACCAGTTATTTATGGTGTTTTTAGGGCTCTTTGTATTTGCGAAAGAAAGTAACGCTACAAAGTATTTGGTTGCAGAAAAATTGATCAGCTCAATCGAGAAAAGGGTCACACGTGTTCGCACATAATACCAGCATGGAATAACATTGTAATGTCGCATGTTTCCTATCGTGGGTGACAAGCCCCTTTTAGTGGTGAACGAGATATTTCATTTTTATCCAAAATGGATATTTGTAAGCACCAATGGGCCACGACATGCTCTTACCATCAGTTTGACTACGTGGTCGTTTGTCACCTTTACTATTGGATGTAATTAGGTAAATAATAACAAAAATTTAACTATGTGTAAGATGATGAGATTTTGTTCATTTTCCATTGCTTACTATTTTCAATTTTGAACTGATGAAGATTTCGAAATACGTTTTTCTCTCAAATGTAAATCCTCTCGGCCGAAGCTTTCGTTCATTCACTCATTGGGGGATATTTTCAGCAACTGTCACGCTTGGCAGGCAGATTGACAACTGCTGTTTCTTATTACTTTGAGCTGTGCTATCGATCTCCTGTTTAGTTTCCCTCTGACACGACAACCACGGGATGGTATGGGGTGGTGAATACTCTTCTAGACCACACCCGCAGCAATTAATGTTTGTAAGTTCAGTAAATCAACAAAACTACGAGTTCATCATATAAACTCTTTCTTATGTAAATAATAATCTAAAGTAAAATATTTTAGTTCGTTCTTTTGCCATTAATTTTTACATATTTTTGTTCCAAATTTTAAACAAAGGAGACAATCATTTTTGGGCCCACTAGAAATATTAACGTCGTTTAATGGTATTTACACCAAAAAAAAGACACCAAATTATAATAGTAAATGGCCTATATATTTTTCGAAAATGTAAACGGAAACAAGAAATCTGAAAAAAAAATTAGTTGTTTTGACATTCGTGTTCTGATCATTGGCTAAGGTAATGTAATATTTAAAAAATTATTGTCTTAGAGATGTGCCGTGATAACTCGGAAAAAATCGAATCGAGTTGAAATTCAGGTAACTCGATTTTGAGCTCGAGTTAAACAATTCAAATTAGATGAACGAAGCTGTGTCAATATGTCACAAATTATTTTTATAATTGTTCTTCCATACAACACAATTATTATTACTACACTTAATAGGTAGTTATACATTATTTTTGGTATGCGTATCGACATCTTCATAAAATAATATCACTCTAACGTTATGACGTAAGTCTTAATGTTATTAATAATTTGACTATGCAAAGTATATATAATCAATTTATATTATGTATAACATAAATTGATACAACATTATATACATATTACCTAATATCAATTTATTTATTACATAATATATCAATAAATTGCTCGAATTAGTAAGTCGATTTAATCACTAAATTGTAGACAAACACTGCATTGGCCGTAAGATAAAGATGCGATTCGAGTAGAGTTTTGTGACTCGAGCCACTCGGGTTAATTTACGAGTATGTATGTATGTCATTCTAGTTGTACACTAGTTTTTGAGTAAATCAACTATTTACAGAAAAGTTTATCACTAGAGTTGAGAGTAGCGATTACTTTAGTTAAACAATTTTTAAATATGTACCTTTATAAATAAGTAATATGTGAAATTAAAACTATAAATCAATATCATAAATAAAACTAAATTCAGGTTTGTTTACAACATGCCAGATGCAAGTTTGAATTTGGATGCAACTTGTGATGTCACCTGCAGCGACTTATTATATATACAAGTAAATTAGTGAAGTAATATCTATATAGCACCCTCTGAATCTATACGATGCGCCGAGTTAACTCGGTAAAATTTATTTTCTATCGATTATCGAGTTGGACAAATTCACTCGATTCACTCGGGTGAAATAACATAGTTGGAGTCGCATCATTATGGTAAGAACAAAATGGAGTTTTTATTTACAAGCATTATTAAACTAATGCTTAAGAAAATATGGATATTATCAATTATCAGAAAGGTTAGCCAAATATTAATTGACACAAGGACGTATGTTTTTCTCTTTATAGTTTTTGTGGTAAAATTCGCAAATAGAATATAAGAGTTTATTAATTTACACCTATTCTAGGTTGTGAAAATCTATTATTAAGTTTGTATATTTTACCTAAAACAAAATAAATACAAATAATAAACAGGTCTTAGAACCTTATTAATTTGTTAAAAGTGACAAAGTATTAAGTTTATTTTGTTAGTAAAATCTAAATTAAAATACATAATAAATAGAATAAATGCACAAAATAATTTATTATAATGTTAAAAGAAAATTAGAATCTTTGGGTCGAGGGACTTAAAGAGGGTTTTGAAGAGCAATTCATATAACTACATTTGTGTACAAATAGGTACCTTATGTATTCAGCAAGTTGCTTAATACTAAATGGCTTTTTCGTTAAGCCAGACACAGATCCTGGATTTATACCAGCCATAGTAGATAGGCAATATAAATGTTACATAATATATTTATGTGTAAAAAATGTAGTAATTATTTGTACTAGAAGCAAATATAAAGTTTAATAATAATAGTTTGCATAAAAAAAGTGTAATGGTTGTATCTATTATGCTTAGACAGATGTGTTGTTCACTGTGCAGAAAGGAATATTATTTTGTCATCTAGAATCAGATATACTTAATATAACAATAATATCTTTGTCTCCTACGTACATGAAACCAGTAAAAATAAAATGTGAGACAACTTTTACATGGTTAAATATCGTAGATATTAATCAGTAATTACTGCTCCTGTATTTGATCAGCTGGAGCTGATTAATGCTGTATAGTTTATAATAATTTCTTTATTATTTAACATATGAAAAGGCAGATATAAGAAAATGCTTACAGAAATATGTAAATACAGTTTATTGACATTGAAGGGCATAGTCTTATCTCATATCTCTTATTATTAAAAATGTCCTTTTAATTCCTATATAATATAGAAAAAAATAATATATTGATAAGAATTATTATTTAGTTAAGACACCTTTACAATTGTCATTAACTTCTTTTCAGGTGGATCGCTTAGAACAAATCTGTATGCCGTGCAGGCTGAAAGCTTGCAGAGACAAAAAGTGTATGGATATTGAAGACAACAATCTTATATCATATCTCTTATAATTGAAAATTCCTTCTGATTGCTTACAATATCATAAATGTACATGTTACCATCAAGTTATTTTCAAAAAACCTTCAGAAATATATCTAACACTAAAATGTTTCTACCTATGTCCGTTATAGACAAAACATAAGAAACCATCCAACCAATTTCAATGAAAATGTTTGTGTGTATTTGGATGGATCCCTAGATGGTTTATATTTACATTTGGACCCGGTAGATGGCGCTGTTGTCGAGATCCATAAATCACCAGTGCTGCAGCTGAGCCGCATCGCTAGTAATAAATACATTTAAATTAAGCCTGTGTTTTTGTAATCCTTACACAAACAGTTTGAAACATCTTACTTCCTCACTATTTATCATTATGTAATAACATAGATAAGGCATGTTAATTCCTAGTCATTTTATTATGATGTATACTACTTACTAAGCAACCAAAACATATTAAAACAATGTCTTGACACCGCTCCTGTCTATATATGTCAGTCAATCATCAAAGTTCAAAAAATTTATTAAATTAAGTTTGTATAAAAGGGGTTATTATAGTATAAAGGAATTTATGGCTGACAATAACCCGTGGATAAGGTGATCGCTACCA
This sequence comes from Parnassius apollo, assembly GCA_907164705.1. Lineage (NCBI taxonomy): Eukaryota > Metazoa > Arthropoda > Insecta > Lepidoptera > Papilionidae > Parnassius > Parnassius apollo. Next base: position 345,026 of record CAJQZP010001249.1, read on the forward strand.
AGCTATTTCTAATTTGTTCTGTGTTGTTAATTATGACATACATGATTGTATGCTGGCTTTTTTTTAAAAGACCCACTGGGTATTTTGCTGGTTCTCTTCAAGTCAGAGGTTTTTTCCGAACCAGTGGTAAATTAAAAAAAGTGACTTTCAATAAGTATTATTTATAATCTAAATTGAATAAAAGGTTTCCGTTTCTGTACCTACTACTGTTAATAGAATACTTAAATAAATTATGATTTACAATAATAAATAGAATTAACTACATTATATTTTGTTTTTTGTAATACAACCAGTTTAAAACATCTTACTGTGTGTTGGTAATATCATAAATATAAATAGACATTATCCCTTAGCCATGTTGGTATTTAGAATTACACTCACAATCAATCAATACATGTCAAACTTAGAATCCATACGACATTTGTGCATAGACAGGCACTATGTTTTGCCGGAACTAGTGAAAGGTTTTACATCGATTTTAAAATATTTATAAATGCTGAATATATCTACAGCTTAGTTTTATATGTACTATTATTCAAGTGTGCACTATTTTAACTTATAATACCGATGAATACTACCAGAAAATCGCTTTCAGTTTGTTTTTAGGTTATTGTTAGATTCATATTTTATTTGTTAATTTCTCAGGACTCCGTTCAGATGCAGTAAAACTAATAATTTTATTGTAATCTATGGATTATAAGGAATAAATCGACATGCATTTCATTGATAATCTTTAAAATTTGTAGTGGGCCCATTCTCCATAGAAAAATTGATTGTCTCCTTTACGCTCTTTTATTAGAACTTATTTAGCTTCAATTGTCACGAAAAATTTTACCGTATTTTAATAAATGTCTAATAAAACATATTTCGCCGTCCCCGGAGAATAAAATGATAATTGCCATTATCTTAGTGTTGGTGTTATGTCATTTTTGGGATCTGTGGGTAGAAATACATCTGCTCAATTTTTTCGTAATTTTTATACAGTTATTTTACGAAGTTACAAAATTTTACAATAGTATTCAAAGATTTAACACAGGCCTTAAAATACGAGAATAAAGTTTTAATATAATATTATCGAAATGCATTCCTACTTGATAGTATTACAAACAGCCATAGAATTATGTTCTCGTGAAAAATATTTGAGTCGATAATGATAAAATCAGTTATCATTTTATTCTCGTTAAAAACCAATCACTCGCTTGGTATAAAGATGTGTTAGTAAAACTACTTTTATGATTTGAACAGTAAGACTTATTGCCATTCTCTTCACTCACTTAGATTATACGAAAACGCAATTGCCATGGTAGATACAAACTCGCCGATGATTCCAACGTATTGGTAATGTTCACTTACATAGTGACAAATTAATCGAAAATAGAAAACGAAAGTGAAAGAAATGAAGATTTCTCGCCAGATGAATCTGAGTATTTGCCGAGCCCAGAAAGAATGAAAATATTATAACAATGCGAAAGTCCATCAAGCATTGGAGGAAACTTATATTACATAGACACAGCCAGTTAGAATATAATAAGAATACCATCAACTATTTCTAACATATCTCTAGTTTTGAACACAATTTATCTTGTACCACACCTTTTAGTCATATATGAAGCTAATAGGTTGCAAGACACTCCTAAAGCACACACAGAATGTATTTTTGATTTGATACAAACTTCACCACATGAAAGTTATGGACCGTAGGGGTACAAAACAAAACTGTCATCAAAAAAATGCCTAAATAAAATATTTTAAAAATAAACGTCAACCTCTTATACTCGTAATACTATTAATCATGAATCATGAAACTGAAAAAGAAGCAGAACCATCACCGTCTCTTTTTGATTTGGATGCAACATTATAACTTGAATATGTTTTTGGTTTTATATTGTCGGACAAAACGATTATTACCAATAAAAAAATAATACTAGTCATCAAAATCTGACACAAACCGGAGAAAACAGTAACGTAGCCGACCATCAGAGCCCAGATTATATTGAAAACTATGATAGAGAAGATCAAATCAAAATGGATAGTTATCATTTAGTATAGTTCAAGAACCAACAAAGGGAAAAAATACAAGAAAACTTAAACAAAATTTAAACGAAAAACAAGATGTTAAGAATAATAATTAAAAAATTCAGGAGAAGCGTATAAAGGGTGTAGATCGAAGAAAATGTAAGACAAAAAAAGTTTTAAAAGTTAGTTGTAAGTGCCCGAAGAAATGTGGCGAAAAGATAACTTATGAGCAGAGAGAGTACATAATGCAGCAATATTATAAAATAAGAGATCACGAGAGACACTGACAACTATCGTAAATCATACAATCGTCAAAGATGTTAAGTAAATCACCGTAGAGCAAAAACGCAACCAAACTCAATCGATCAATTACTTCTTTATAATAGACTCAAAAAAAAAAGAACAAGTGTGCAAAACATTCTTCATAAATACTTTAAGAATTTCACATCAAACTGTTTATACAGCACTAAAAATTTCTAAACCTGACGAAAATTTTATAGACAAACGAGGGCGACATGAAAATATTCCACGTAAAATGCACATTGCGACAGAAGAGAGCATCATAAAGCACATTGAATTGTTCCCTACAGTTGAGTCCCGTTACGTAAGAAAAGATTCTACAAGGAAATACCTCTCAGAACTACTTAATATATCCAAAATTTACCGCCTCTACAGAGCCTGGTTTGGACAGCAAGATCTGACTGCCATTTAGCCGCTAAATGTCAATACGAGACAATATTCAACACCAAATTTTTTTAACGAAAAAAGACCGATAACGAGTGCTCTCAGTGTGCTCATTATTGATAGGCCGATTCAGTAACTCAAGAAATATTGCAAGAAAAATATGATGATCATAAAAAAAAAACAACGTACGGCAAATTAAAAAAGAAGAAGAAGAATCTGTTGATCCTTCAAAAACAACTGTAGCAATCTTCGATTTGGAAAAGGTTTTGAGTATCCCACAATCTGAGGTTCGATTTTTCCACTACAAAAGGAGGTATCACATTTATAATTTTAAGGTATATGATGCTACTCAAAGTAAAGTTGTTATATTAGGCATGGTCTGATTGCTATAAGGGGGGGCAAATGAAATTGGTATTTGCTTACGACAATTTCTACTTAATGAGAAATCAAGAGGCATCCATAACATAACAATGATTTTACTCCAACGGTTGTTGCGGACAAAACAAAAACAGATTCATATACGCTTTATATCTTTATGCTGCATGGAAGCTTCAATTGAATATCACACATGGATTCTTTGAATCCGGCCACGACCAGAGTTTTCGATTCATGTCACCATTGAACGTGAATCAAAACACAGAGTTGTATACATGCCTGAACACAATCATTATGAACTCGAAAGTATAAAGGAGTTAGAAAATAATAAACTGGTTATAAAATGAGGAGAGCCAAAAATATCATAGATTCAAATTATGGAAGTAAATGCCTCATATTCAAATCGCATTGGTAAGGCCAGTTATCAAGCCTAAGTCCTGACTATGAGCCTGAACTCCAAACATTATACACTAAGCCTATTTCAATAAGCTATGCTTTATATGGTGATCTTACGAGCTTCCGTAAGACGGGAGCTATTCCAAGTTTCTATCGTGGTTTTTACGAGTTCTTTACTTATGACAGTAACTGTTCTGGTAGCAATAACGACAGTAAGGAAGATCGTTATGATTAATAATCATCATCATCGTCATTATCATCATTACAGCCCTTCACAAGTCCACTGCTGAATATAAGCCTCCCCCAAGTAATGCCACAAAGCACGGTCCTGAGCCACCTGCACCTGCATAGACTTCCTGCATGTCTTACCAGGTAGTCACTCCATCTGTTTTATTAATAATAAATTATGTAATAGATAATATTAATAATTTCTTTCTCGTAATAATAATTTAGATATCAAGTGATCATAAAGCTGACTTTAACTAATATCAAATAGGTACAACGGTTAAGAAAAATACTGTTTTTTTTTTCAATTTTGTTTTGATTTTTGAGGAGTGAGAACCTAGTTTTGTTTGCTATTCAACGATTTAGAAGACATTCGTTACAAAGCTAATTTTCGGAAACTTACGAGTATATTGAATAAAACTAATGTTGAATACTATATCATAGTTTTATTGGGACACCAAACTAAAAGTCCCTATCAGAAAAAAAGTATTACAATATTTCCTAGTATAAGACGATATTAAAGTATTATCATGATCACTTGCAGCTTAAAAACCCGTAGAATAAAATGATAAGTAAAGAGTGCAACATTTGACTATGGTCAGGCTGTACGGAGAATAAAATGATAATCGACATTGTACAACTTACACGATGATTGATTTTGACTAACTTCTTATTTTTTAAATAATATCTCTATTTTACTAATTAGGCGTGTTCCACTTTAATATTTCGAACACACAAAAAATAACTTTTTGTCAAAGCTAACAATCATCAGTCTACGTTCAGTATTTAAGGAGTAAACAACGAAAACATGTTTTTTATTTTTCCTGAAAAGTTGAAATTTTGTGATTATCATTTTATTCTCCAGGGACGGCGATTTAAGAAGCAAACGAGTTCAGGTCAGAGTTCAAAATTGTGTGTAGATATTACAGCGTATCTAAATACATATTTAGTAAAGTACGTTCTTTACCTATGTTAGTTCAATATTTTGTGAAATATAATAATCGTCACCATTAAAGCCTATTAAAAGTCTACTCCTGAACATAGGCCTCCTCCATGGATGGACTCCTAAGGGGTAATATTTTCCTCAGTTTTCTCGCTTGGTGGGGGGATTGGCAACCCTAGCGTTTTCTTCATTGTTGTAATTAGGAAGACGCTGCTCTACATCTCCTCGTTTGTTTCTCTCTGTCGTGTCGCCACGATACCCACGGGACGATACGGTGAAGCAGATATTTTTACAAAATCGTAACATGTTAAATATGCTATACCATAATAAAATAGCATGTTAAATTAATTTTCAAAGATTTTTCGCACTTGCTATTTGCCTGCTGTTGCAGTTGTTCATGAGTGGCGGTAGGTAGGTACTGAAATTGAATCCAAATTCATAACAAAATTGAATCATATACTCGTAAGTTGTCGGGTGAGAATTTGCTCATTTAAGAAAGTATGTAAGTAGATTCTTAGTATTATTATAAGAACTTAAGAAACAAATGCAATGTTTGCCTTTAAAGTGCATAATCTATGATGTTTTATATTTACTAGGTTACTAGGGCTTCTTCTACTATATGAGTACGAACGAATAGTTGCCACGCTATTACCTATTTCCATCGTCAAGCAACGAAACAATAATGGTCCATATTTATTTAAATATTAATGTGTTAGAAAACTACGGAATGTACGGACAGTAATTAATAGGTAAAACTAAACATGTTTAACATAATTCAAAAACAAATAACAAGTCAGAGATCAATAACTCGAGGGAATAAAATAATATAAACAGAATAAAGTGATAACAACATACAACTTATTTACCTAACAAACATGGCTTTCACATAACATGAGACAGTTTGACATGATCACCTTGACTGTGTCGTTAAATCATGTCGGGGTCTTAAACTCCTTAATGGGACATGTCTGGGACTGTCTCCATTAAGGAGTTTAAAGCACCATGCATGCGACACAACGGTGATTGCGCGCGCGACACAGTGCGGCAATGGGAGTTGGCGAACATTAATAATGTACAACATTTACTTAGTCTTAAGTTAACACCAATTACAGTTTTCTTACCTAAAATCATAAATTAACATTACGAGCAAACTGGGTAATTTAAATATACCATATGTACCATATGTGCGTGCGTGCGTGCGTGCAGGCGTGCGTGCGTGCGTGCGTGCGTGCGTGCGGGCGTGCGTGCGTGCGTGCGTGCGTGCGTGCGTGCGTGCGCGCGTGCGTGCGTGCGTGCGTGCGTGCGTGCGTGCGTGCGTGCGTGCGTGCGTGCGTGCGTGCGTACGTGCGTGCGTGCGTGCGTGCGTGCGTGCGTGCGTGCGTGCGTGCGTGCGTGCGTGCGTACGTGCGTGCGTGCGTGCGTGCGTGTGTGTGTGTGTGTGTGTGTGTGTGTGTGTGTGTGTGTGTGTGTGTGTGTGTATGTGTGTGTGTGTGTGTGTGTGTGTGTGTGTGTGTGTTTTGGTGCCGACATCTTTACAATTATGTTTGGTCGAATTAAAGGGATCTATATCATATATATATATATATATATATATATATATATATATATATATATATATATATATATATATATATATAAGAGCCGTGGTAGCTCAGTGGTTAACCGCTCGCTGTAAATATAACAGAACGCGAGTAACCCGGGTTCGATCACCGCCGGCACCAATGAAATTGTTAATTGCAATTTTAAGTGCTGATTTACCACGTGCTCGGCGGTGAAGGAAAACATCGTGAGGAAACCTGTATATCTGAGGCATAAGAAAAAAAATATTTCGAAGACATGTGAAGTTCGTCAACACTCATTTGGGCAGCGCGGCGGACACTTCCTTGCCCTAAACCCTCTCAGAAATGAGGGGAGGCCTGAGCCCAGTAGTGGGACGTATATAGGCAGTAACTTTACTTCTTACTTTACTTAAATATATATATATATATATATATATATATATATATATATATGTATAAGGTTATGTACATGTAATAAACGTTTGTTTGTGTGTTGATTGCGCTTTGAAGGCACTTTAAGCGATATCAACAATAGTTGCGCCGGATAATCTATTTGTTACATCCAAGCAATCTATGCAAAATAACATATCGAGCAACGCGCGCTGTTCTCTTAATGTTATAACTCTGTAAAAACGACAGTTATCTTCGTAGATTTCATCAATCATCAACTTATGATGCATTTTAAAATTTAGTTATTTAATGAATTTTTCTGCATACTGTGAAGACATACACAGCTCGCATATTCCTGGATGCTTCTTATATATGCAAAGTAAATGGCATTTTGCCAAAAATATTTTGCCAAGTTGTCTAAGTCATATTGAAGAAGTATATAATCCTCAATTTTTCTTACATTACCATAAACTTTTTTATCTTCAGCAAATATTAGAAATTTAGAATGCCTAAGATATGAATGGATAATAAACAAATAGGCATTGTAGAGAAGTAAGCCCAGGTAAGAACCTTGAGGTACTCCAGATGTTATAGTTATAAAGTCTTATCTGCAGTTGCCAACAAATGTTGCTTGTATTCGTTTAGATAAATATGACTTTTTCTGTAATTTGTGCAACAGGATAACGTGATTCCTTCAGTTGGAGGCCTTTTCAAAATCCGTATAGATGACGTCAACCTGTGCTGTTTATATTAAACAGGTCGTTGGTAAAAAGATTAATAATAATAGAATGGTTGCTCGTAAATCCACGTTGTTCCTCGGGAATTGCTCGAGCTACAATTGGATAAAATTGACTTATAGAATATTCTCCGATAATTTCCTAATGTATTTAAGATAGAGATCGGACGATAATTGTGTGTTTTAGTTTTACTGCCTTTTTTATGGATATGAATGATGTGCGCTTCTTTCCATTTGGATGGAAACAGCCGTTCATTTATTAAATAATATGATAAAAAGTAAGATTTATTAAATAATATGGTTAGCGGTAAAGTAAGTTTATCAGCGCAGCTTTTAAAGAATATGGGGGTAGTTTGCAACTGCCTAGGCCTTTACAACTTTCTAAACATTTAAAGACTTTAACACCTCCTCTTTCATAATTGTTAACGAACTCAAAGACTCGACGTTTATATTAGTTAGAGTTACAGAAAAAAATATTTGCAAGATAGGAAGTCGTTTAAAGGCTGCCAAAGCTTATCGTTTTAGGATATGATCTCGTAAATGTTTCTCATATACAATTACGTAGAATACATAGAATACGCGTGTTATGTTTCTGTAGCTATCACTCAAACGGTGTTTCATTGAGTACCATTAAAAAACTATTTATTAGACGGCACCGTGGCGCAGAAGCTTACCAATTATTTGTGGCGCTGAGAGCCGCGAGTTCGAATCCCGCACGGAATAAGTGTTTGTATGACCTACAAATAATTATTACCGGTCTGGATGTTTGTAGTTGTGCAATATATGTTTTAAAAATGTCTTCACGATACATGAATAAATTCCAGTGTAAGGTGTTTTCAAGTAAAAAAATATCTGGGTGGTATAGCTCTTGTTCTATCTGGTAGTTACGTCTGGTTAGATACCACCTTTTCACCTATTTCTGCAGCCAAATAGCAGTGCTTGAACTTCTGTGTTCTGGCCAAAAGAATATAGAGAGCTATACTAGCTCTCTATATTCTTCTGGCCGTTATTTAATTAAATTATTTAATTTAATTACAGTTTCCATCACATTCCTCGGAGGCGACAACGCATCTGTAGACACATCATCTATGTTTGAAGTTGACTGCAGGTGACCATGGCTCATTCAGTTCTTTTTAAAATGGAAACTAACGTATAGTGCCTCAATCCAGATTTTTTGTCAATTTAATGCTCTCTAAAAATCATTTGTTTGTTTAATAAATATAGATAGATCATACCACGATAAAATAAAGAAACTTTCACTAGCTACAGAAAATCTGGTAAAGTCATATTAATACAAAGAGGAGCTTTATTTTTGACGTCCTAATAAAAGATCTGTATTAACACTCATAATCGTCATCATTATCATTACAGCCCCACACATGTCCACTGCTGAACACAGACCTTACCTCAAGGAATGCACGGTCAAATAAATCACAGTCTTGAGCGACCTGTAGCCATAGACCTCCCGTACCTGTTACCAGGATTGTTACTCCAACCAGTGATAAGACGCCTTACACTTCGCTTACTGGTATGAAGCTGCCACTCGAGAACCATTCTCCCCCAACGGTAGTCGGCTCTTAGAGCTATATGGCCAGCCCATTGCTAATTCTATATACAGATCCGTTGAGCTATGTCGTTTACTTTAGTTCTACTGCAGATGTTCCCATTACGAAGTATGTCACGAAGGTAAACTCCAAACAAACCCATCTTCATAGCTCGCTGAGTGACGAAGTACAATCCTTATACGCCCAACAGCAAAAAAAAAACACATATTAGCGCACAATTTTAGTTTATTGTACAATATTTTACCGTCTATTTACCATAATTTATTCTTATAAAATTTATTATTGAAACAAAATAAAATGTAGCACTAAAATATCTTCTATTATTAGTTTCAGCACGTGCTAACTTTATTACACGTTATGAAAGTAAGATAATATAAGTCTGGTGTTAAATTATGTATGGACGATACTGCGCGATAAGCATACTATATTTTTCGTTTAAGGGGCCGTATAAGTATTTCATACGTCTTTACTTATGTATTTTATTACTTAACTTTCGGCAGCTGCTTCATATTTTATTAAAGAGTGCGAGATTAAATTAATTTATGCTGTGTTTCTTTTTATACAAATAGGGTGACGAACGCGAATACTGTCCATCCAGATAAATATAGATGCCTATGGGCCATAGCATCTACTTAACACCAGGTGGACCACGTGCTCGTTTGTCATCCTTATTCTATAAAAACAAAATTCTTCCATATGACCAAACCACCGAAGCATTATTTTCTAAATTTTGGTCTAATCACACAATTGCAAGTATAAATTACAGCTTCAATCTCTCGTTGAGTGATCTAGAGACTACTAGATAATTGTATCACAATTAGAATCTGAATCATTTATTTAGAGGATCATAGGTATTTAAAATATAACATACGAGTATATAATCACGTTCAACTATGTCCTATGTATATCATATATATATATATATATATATATGTTGTAAGAAAAATATATTAATAAGCGTAGTACATTAAAATAATTTCTTAAATTTTTATCCCGACCATTATATCTGATTTGAATGAACACAAATCCTCGTAAAAGAACATCGATTCCAACCAAGGATAAATCTAGAGGCTATTTAAACTAAAATAAATCCTAATTTCAATAGAGAACACGGTTGAGTGCTATCGTTTGCTTGGTATCCCATAATTATTAATATTAAGTCAAAACTTAAGTATACTACTGCAATACTTCAAGATAATGTTAGCTCGTTCTGTGTAGGTCAGACTTAAAAATAATAATTAAAAGTGAAGGTAGCCTTCGTACTATGACATCAGGATGTCAAACAGCGCAGCCTCCCTCCTCCTCGTGACCTTCGTTGCCGTAAATTGCACGAAAAGTCGAAAATTAAAAAAGTTAAAATCAAGCGCGATAAAATTCGTAAAATTTGTTTTATTATAACTGTAGAATAGTATATTTGTTGCAAGTATTAGTCTAACAACTCTTGTAATTTTTGTCCGAATCTTAACGGTAGCTATCGTTGCTCTTAGTTAGTTTTACAAACAAAATAGAGAGCTAGGAAACTCTCTCTCCACCTTTTGCAGTACGGCGTTTTCATTGACTTTTTATCAAAGGAAACTACTGAGGAAATAAGCGAGCGCTTTTGTTAAAGCATTTTAACGTCGTTTATAATTTATCGAAAAGAAGGAACCTTTACCTTTTGTTTTTATTAAGCTATTGCATAGCTTCTATCGCGGGCCTTGAGCGCGGGGACCGAATCCAATCCGTAACGAAAAATACCTCACGCTCCCCACTCCGACGGGCACGGAGGTGTGGCGTTGAAAGCCGTACATCGTCACGTCGTACGTCACGTCACTTGGCAGACTTCGGCACGGTGTTTGTGTGCGTGCGACTAGACGTATGCGTGTACACTAGCTGCTAACTCAATGATAAAAATTCCTGAATAACCTACATGTATTGTAAGATATTAAAAACATTTTACCTGAACTCACACGCACATGTTATACTCCCGTTCGCTCGACCACATAAAATTTTGCTATATTTTCACAAAAATATTAAGGAATTCTATAACTATCGAATAAAATTATTTTTGTTCTATACTAGAAATAACAATATTAACTTCTCATTCATTCAATAAGAGAAAAAAAATTGTTTTCTTATTGGTCACCACGCTCAAAAGTGTAACTTGATTTAAGATCAAAGACTTAACTGCATAAATAAAATAAATAAATAATTATAATTGCATAAGTTGATAAAAAATGCTATGCAATAGCTTTACCGCGGCAGTCACCGAGTGCCACACGTATTTTTTGTTTATATAAAACTGAAATGACAAACGAACTTTCAATGTGAACAGAACTAATAGTAAATGTCTACTGCACTCCATGGACATCTGCAGCCAACTTCTTACCACGAAGACTGCAGATTCGTTGTCACTCCTGAGGACTAAGATGGAATGCCTCGCAGCAACTAATTATACTGTTGCTCTTAACTAATCGAACCGAAACCCAATAAACCAAGCACTAATATTAGGCGACAGGAGTAGATAACAGGGTGGTACCTGCTCAGATGGACTCTTAGGCACAATAGGAGTCCTACCATTCAGTTACTAATCTAATAAGACGTTACTAATTTCAACAAAGTATGTTGGCACCTCATAATAAAAAGATCATGCTTTATTAAGATATGAACACAGTAATTTGTGTGTATATATATGCATTATGTTAAAATCTATCAAGCCGTGTTAACTGCAGAGCATGCCAAATTTTTATATATATATATATATATATATATATATATATATATATATATATATATATATATATATATATATATAAAACACAAAATTGTAATAAATTATTGATTACTCCACTTTTTGAACATTTTCCTTGTTAATGAAATATTGCTGTGCAAAAACTCTAACTAAAGCAAAAACTAACTCCTGTAGAATACTCGTTTTTTTTTAAAAATACTCCAAAAAGAAGAAGGTATATTTTTTCTGAAGCAACCTTCGTTTGATAAAACTAATAAATGCATGTTTAGTTTACCGATTGTTCGACGAAGGCAGCACTGTAACACTATAAATAAGCCACATTAGTTGGAATATGTGGTGGTATTCCTGGAACTAGAAATGATTTTGTACCTTGGGAGCTGGATCATTTGGATAAATTGAAGCACAATTTATCCAATTGATCTAGCTCCCGAGGTCGCAGACGGTCTTTTATTATACTCTGACTGAACTGATTTTGGAATAAGCAATTTAAATGAGACTTACGGCGTACATAAAAGACGACGTCAGCAGACGGCGGTTGCTTGACATTTTTATTCATTTTTGTACCACTAGTCGGAAAATACCTCTGTTCTGGGAGGAACTATCAAGAAACCCAGCGGGACATTTTTTGTTGAAAACAATAACAGTTTACAATCATAATATACTTTTCACAATTAACACCAAACAAATTAGAAATAACTTGGTAGCAATCACATAATTCCTAGGGGTTATTATCATCTATAAATTTTGTAGTAAAATGACCGATGTAAATAAAGTTTATTATCGAAATAACTGCTTTATATCGAGCTGATAATAGCGGCCTTATTTGAACACCACTAAGGCATGAAGAATAATTTTTAATCTACTCTTTGGAATGGCTGAACCGATTGTAATGAAATTTCACTAGGGTATGAGTAGCGATGCCAGGAGTGATCTACGCTTTATCTTATTTATCTTATTGCAATTTTGTATCTTTAATCAAATAAACTAACATTCATAATATTGCTGTGTGTTGTATATAAACCAAAACAAATAAATGACGTCATAGTTCTTATAATGCAATTAACATTCTCAAGTTTGTTTATTTTTCAAGTAAAATATAATAAAACCAAAAGCTACCAACCAGGCAAGGTTTGAGACTACAAAAGTATTTTTCAGGATGAGCCTAAATATCGCATCCTTATAGGGTAAACTGCCCTAATCTTGACACTCCGCCAATTATTGACACTTCTACAGATAAATTAAAATTATAAGATTCACATTCAATATAGGAGCAAAGGTGTTTAAAGTAAACGCATCTGTATTTATATTTTTTGTTATGGCAATACAGTTTGAGTTCTTTAACAAACATGGCTGAACAAAACTAGTCGATTTACCAAACGTCTCCGTGTTCATAAGAAAAAATCGCCATTTTGTTAGAAAATCAGAAGGGTAAGTGCATACAAAATAGTACAATTTTTCGTCTTTGATATTTACATATATATTGATGTTTATATTTTGTGAATTGATGAAAAATCGATTTATATTTCTATAACCTCACTTTTTCGGTATTTCAAAAATTGTGAAATTAAAATAGGGGTGGCAATAATTGATAGCTAATAGACCACACTACCTATTATTGACACAGTATGTCAATGTTTGGATTCATATTATTATTTATTTAATAGGAATTTTATACAAAAAATACTTGTTTTAACGACAGGGATTATTTTGAATGTAAATTAAAAAACGTCTGGCTTAGCTTTTCAATTTATTGACACAGTGTCAATAGCTTAATATCGTATTATCGACACCATGTCAATAATAGGAAATAAATATGTCAATAATAAGTTTTTTGTTACAATTTATAACTATTAATTTCAATCAAGCATTTTAACAATAACTAAAAGATATTTAAGGTTAGGTATTAGCTTAAAAATAATAAAAATAATATTAATTATCATTCCGTAATTTACAGTATGGCCAACTACAAAATAAATCCTGGTTTAGAGAAACGCAAAAGTTCTCTAAATAAGATTAATAAAAAGAAAATATCTCCAAAGAAAAGAAAGCAGTACTCTTCAGAAAATATAAAATTAGCATTAGAAGCGATAAATAAAGGGATGTCCAAGAAATTGGCTTCAAAAACTTATGGTGTCCCTAGGACTACACTTATTTTTCATACCAACCATCCAGACAAAAATGAGAGACCAGGACCACCTACTGTCCTGACAGCAAAAGAGGAAGAAGATTTAGTAAATTGGATCAAAGTTAATAGCAGAAAAGGCTTTCCAAGACGAAACGAGGACCTGATTACAAGTGTAGCTGAATTCTTAAAAAAGGCCAATAGACCGAATCCATTTAAGAATGGCGTTCCAGGGGAAAGATGGTATAATCTTTTCATGAAAAGACATAAGGATTTGGCTATTAGAACCCCAGAAAGTGTCACTGGTGCAAGTTCTTGCGTATCTGAAGAAGATATAAGACGCTGGTTTCGTGATATATATTCTTATTTAAAAATGAATAATTATACGGACATTCTCCAGGACCCATCGCGCATTTTAAATGGTGACGAGACAAACTTCCAACTGTGCCCAAAAAGTGGGAGAGTTCTTTCCATAAAAGGTCATAAAAATGTCTATGAAGTTGATAGAGGTCAAGCCAAGGCATCCTTGACTGTTTTATTTACCTTTAAAGCAAATGGAGAACGAACATCACCATTAGTAATTTATCCAAATAAAAGACTACCTAAAGAAATTGCTACAAAAGTGCCTAAAGATTGGGGTATTGGCCTCAGTGATAACGGTTGGATGAAAACAGATATTTTTGTTGATTATATTAGGAATGTTTTACATCCATACCTTACGCGAACAGCAACAAAATTTCCTGTCATTCTGTTTGTTGACGGACATAAAACACACGTAACACTAAGTGTCAGTGAACTTTGTACAGAATTACAAATCATACTTATCGCTCTTTATCCAAATGCCACAAGAATATTGCAGCCCGCGGATGTATCCGCTTTTAAACCTCTAAAAAATGGTTGGAAAAAAAGTGTGATGGAGTGGAGAAGAAACAATACATCTCAAGCTCTAACAAAATTGGAATTCGCACCGATTTTAGAAAAAGCCATTAATAGTTCTATTCATCCGGAAATATTGCAAAATGGTTTTAGGGCTGCTGGACTTTTCCCGTGGAATCCTGATAGTATAAACTTTGACAAATGTCTTGGTAAACGAGTAAAAAGCATAAGCAATAATAAAGATGTAGTGTTACAAAAAAAGTCGATTCCTCGATATGATTAAAGAATGTAAGTATGAAAAAGACAAAATTTTGAAACAAGTTTTTGATTTTTTTTGAAGTTTCACCATCCCTTCTTAAGTTTACTACATCTGAGACTCCCAATAACAAAACTACTGCATGCATATCAAAAGGTGTTACATCCATTGAATCTGAAGACAACTTTTATGAGGAACCAAATACCAATTTCGATATTGCTAATCTTCCTGTAATTTTATGTGATTCTGTGGAAGATTGGAATGATTCACAAGAAAGACTATCTTGCTTTGAAGTTTCACATGAAGTAGAAATTCATACTCCATCTGTTATTTCAAATACATTTTTACAACCTACCCCTAATAGACAAGAAGTCTCACATTATAACAATGAAGATTTATTAGAAAATATCGATGTTTTTACAGATTGCTCAGTACAAAATATTACTACACTTGCAAATTCTCCACCAAAGATCATGCCAACTAATTTAAGTGACAAAATAATAAGATCAATGAAAAAAATTAATCTAAAGGACACTTTAGTTTTAGCCAAAACTCCAGTCAGGAAAGGGGTCAGAAACACAGAACGAGTTTCGTTTGTATTGATATCTGAGGAATGGCAAATAAAAGAGAAGTCAAAGGCTGATGAGAAACAAAAAAAGGCGGAAGAAATAAAAAAAAGAAATAAAATTAAGAAAACTAAAAACTTTTTAACCAAAAAAAAATGACAGAGACCAAAAAGAAAAGAGAAGCCAAAGTGATTGTGATATCCGACGACATTATTTCACAAAATAAAATTTCAGATAGATTAGAAACTTTTAATAACACAGAAGCAAATAGTGAAGAACCAAAGGCAATAATGATGGATATCAATCATGAGCAACATATATTTTCTACAGAATATAAGGCTGAAGAGATTGCAAAAGTAAAAACAAAACTTAATTTTGATGATAACAAAAGAACGAGTGCCTCTAACAAACTGTTACAAACACCTATGAAGACTATGTGTACCAATATAAGATTGAATATAGATTCTAAGGACACTGGTAATAAGATTCGAGACCAAGATACTTTGTGTTTAAAAGAACGATTTGCAAAAGAATTTAATGTTAAATCAAAATTAGATAAGAAAACACTGCAGGATAAAGATATCGAAAATTTACTTGAAGAAAATTCTCTGTAGGTACTAACTTGTTAAAGTTATTAGAGAAGTTATGATCTCAGTTTAATAAATACGTAAATAACCATCGTAAAACGTACATTTATATCGTAAACATTATTGTTAAAATGACTTTAAATGAAACTTGTACCTTATGTTAATTAGTTGATACTTTCATAGTGATAAAGAAGAGAAGTTTATTACCTATTTTTGATGCAACTGTTTTTTTTTTGTGATTTCTTAAGTACTGATTATTGCAATGTTGATTAATTGATACCTTTATAGTGATTAACAGGAGAAAATGTTATTTTTGGGGTAACTGTTTATTTTTTAAGAATTCTATTACATATTTTTAAATTACAGAGTACTATTTATTTACTATTTTTCCAATAAATTTGTTAAAATTAGCGTTCAACAGACATGAGAACCAGGGTGTCAATATTTAGACAGTTCAGTGTCATTAATAGGAAAATGTATGTCAATAATAGGAAGTTAGAGATAACTTCAGATAAACGAACTTTTTTCATAAATAGTAATTATAATTTGCACAATATCGCCAACTTTTAAAAGAATGATAATGACAGAATATTAATATCTACAAACAAATTACAAAAATAGTTTGTTTAACTATTTTTTGCTAAACGTTTTGTGACGAACGTCTTAAAGTGTCCATAATTGGGTAGTTTACCCTAAATATTTTCTGACAAATTTTCATCGAAAGTATGCCCAGGAGGATTCACAAGAAAAAAGGCCATTCACCAAGAGCACGCCACAAGGATGAATTTTATAAGCTCATAATCGTTTAGCTACTAGTGCTCGAAAATTAATATATTGCTCATCTTGATCGCTAGGCGTCGGATGTGCTTCTCGCTTAGCTATATATATATATATATATATATATATATATATATATATATATATATATATATATATATATATATATATATATATATATTAACCTATGCGTTTGATTTTATGGACAGTGAAAAAATTAATTGAAACCCAATCCACAGTAAATTATTCAACCATTATCTTTATACTAAGTAAACTTCAGTCGCTTCCTGACTCCATTAAAGTAATTACTGCCCTAAAGGAATTTTACCTTTGAACTTTAAAGCATTTAATAATTAAGAAGAACAAATTGTTTTTTTTTATTAAAAAAATTGGATTTGTTATAATATTTATAATAATTTTTTGTAAAAGCGACAAAGAACCTAGAAGAACCTTTGTTTCGGTTCCTTTACATTTTATAATTTCACTAATGGATATAGTATAGTATACCTTACGCCTAAAGTTCAACAAAGTCATATGGTAACAAAAATTTAAGAAAAATGAATATAGTAAGAAGTAAGTAGTCACCAAAATATTATTTTCACTAAAAATTGAATTAAACTCCCTAAATTAAAAAAAAAAAAACTCGTTAGATTTACCAACAAAGTCGCTAAAGTAGCAGCTTTGATAATACACATTGAGACTACTAAGACGATACTACGAGTAGAACCTCAGAACAGCAACTAAAACATAGAAGTATCTAGTACTAGGTAATTAAAACGTACATTGTCAAAGACCAAAGAGTTTAAGAGCCATAGCTCAGATGGTTAACACTCTGTCAATATAACAGAACGCGAGTAACCCGGGTTCGATCCCCGACGGCAACAATGAAATTGTTAATTGCAATTTTAAGTGCTGATTTACTACGTGCTCGGCGGTGAAGGAAAACATCGTGAGGAAATTTGCATGTCTGAGGAATAAGGAAAAAATATTTCGAAAACATGTGAAGTCGCCAACACGCATTAGGGCAGCGCGGCGGACACTTTCTTGCCCTAAAACCCTCTCAGAAATTAGGGGGTCCTGTGCCCAGCAGTGGGACGTATATAGGCTGTAACTTTAAAGAGTATTAACTAGTGATGTACCAGTGCCATTAATGCCGATATCGATACGGGTATTCTTGTCTATGGTAATATCATGAAAGCGTGGAATCAAATCCTCAGATTATGATATGGTGTCTGTGATTTTCAGAGTTTAATATCTCTACATGACTATCATTATTATACTAAGGCGGCGCGGCGGGCGGGCCACAATTTCAGTAGCGTTCAAGTAATAAAAATCGCACCTTAGTTATCAATTGTTTGTTTAATGTTGAATAATCATTTGATATCTAACATTCTCTAGAGGAAAACCACTCAATTCTCCATTAATAAATCAATATAATAATAATAAATCAAACGGATTAAGCCTTAGTAAGCTGCATCCAACCACTTTCTGTTTGTCTTAACAGGTCCAGTTAGAAGACTGTCCTACACTGTGTGTACCAGAAATTACTTTGAGGTACTTGTATGAAACAAGAAGACAAATGAGCACACAGAACACCTAATGGTAATTGAATACTGTGGCTCACAGACATAAACCTTTATCTTTGATTAAGAATCAAAACATAGATGAATTGTCACCCCTAAGGATTAAGATGGAATGCCTAACTTCCTGTAAAAAGGGTCTATGGTTTCCTACACTCACCACACGAAAGACAGCAGCATTGAACTGCTATTTTACGCTAGTATTACGTAAGACCGTGGTCTTCCCTGTGGAGTCGACCTATTAGTGTTACAACCATAATATAGCTGCAACACGCGTTAACACGTATAACCCCTTATTCCCAATAAAAATCCCATGCAGTCGCATGCGCCCGGCAAATCCCGGGCAGTCGCATGCGACCGTACCCACCCGCAGCACTTAAAACCATTAAAACTTACATTTAGAGACTACTTTTCTATGAAGAAGTTTGGCATTATAAAATCTATACAAAATTCTCTACGTAAAAGTCAGATTTTACTTTATTACAAAATTCTATTGTATTTTGATGACAAAAACGAAACATACCAAGCGAATGTCAGCAACGTGAAAATCCCAATTATTTCAATATATATTACTCGAAATTATTTACGTAAAAAGGTAAATTAAATTCACACAAAAACTTCCATTACAATTTTATAATAAAACACCATACAAAAAACACTAATAAAACACTAGAAAAATCCAAAATTCAACACAATAACAGTCACGCGAAAATGGCGTATGAAATGAACGTAGATTATAAATAAATATCCATTAGATAACTGTTCTTTATTACACTATTATAGTATTAGAAAATTTCATATTGATTCTATAATGCTAAACTTCTTTCTTCATAGAAAAGTAGTCTCTAAATATAAGTTTTAATGGTTTAAAGTGCTGTTGCTGTCGTGCGTCTGTCAGCGTTGCTGCGTGGTCGAAACCAACCGCTTAGATTTTTACAGAATAGCGCCGCGGTCGGATTCGACCGCTTGGGGACTGAGAGGTTAAAGTAACCTAAACTATAATATAATATTATGTGAAGTAACTTAAAATTAAATATATTCATTACTAATTTATGTATGCCAGGCGTATAATACCTAAAGCGGTGATGAAGAGTAGCGCCACAGGTGCCAGACGCATGGTACTGCATACGCTAATCCGCCTGCCAATCTCCGCCTCCAATGGAAAAGGCCATATCCGTGTCTTAATGGGTGACAACGCATCCGCATTTGGATTCACATTTGAAGATAGATGTAGATATCTATGCACAACAATCAGTTGGGTTGTGCAATCACTTGTCTCCCTTATTCTATAAAAATATATTTAACAACGTATAGTTTTACTATAATATGCATGTTACGTAAGATTAAAAAAAAGACTATTATTACTGTACAAGATGGTTATGGTAGATGTTTTTTTTTCGTAAAAAAGGGGGGCAAACGACTATGCGGCTCACCTGATGGTAAGTCATTTCATTTACGCATACCATCAAATTGTACACGTGTCTATACACTATTGCCATTTTTTACATGCGTAATCAACGTAAGGCGAGGACTGTGTTGATATTTTTATCGATAAACAAATCATCATAGTCCGCATAAGTTCTGCGTTGGTAAAAGTGATTTAAGTGTTTTTTTTTTTCATTCATTACAATGTTTCACAAGTCCACAGCTGAACATAGCCCTCCCCTAAAGAATACCACAGAGCCCAGTCCTAAGCCACCCGCATTCATCGACTTCCTGTGTGTCTTACCAGGTCATCACTACATAATCTATTATGGGGTCGCCGTACACTTCAGCCACCAGTACGAGGCTGCTACTAGAGAAGATTTTTTTTCCCATTGGTTGTCGGTTCTTCGAGCTATATGGACTGTACATTGCCACTTCAGCTTTCTAACCCGTTGAGCTGTATTGGTCACTCTGGTTCTATTGCGGATATCACTATTTCTAAGTTTATCATGCAGAAAACGCCGGAACGTAGTCGTCTCCGTAGCTCGTTGAGCGACTTCGAGCTTCCTCATACGGCCATCAGTGAAGGGCTTTTTAGTGTAATATAAAATTATGGCCAGTTTTTGAAAAACTGATCAAACTCAGATTTTTATTAAAATTTAATCAAAAAGTTGGCTACGGGTACTTTCCACGTTGTGTTTATACCGACTAATAAAAACACTAATGCATCAGTAGTCGGATATAATATCAAACCCGTAGTCGACATAGTCATAATGCCTTTAGCTACTAAGATGGTATTCCACCAAATGCTTCATTCTTATTTCATCCATGAACAAGGTACAATAATTTTTTATCAAGGTTACTCTCCGCTCTCAGTTTTAATGACGTCAGCGCTTTTTGAGTAAACCCTGGTTAGCCATTGAGGATACTGTACCACTTTGTCAATGTCCGTGGTGTAAGCAAACATGTTCCAAAAATTTTACGAAATATTCAGAAAATGCGAATTTTAACGATAAAATTATGTTAAAAATATACACAGATGAAATTTCACGTTGCCCTTTTGCAGATTTGACAGTTTTTATTGTTTTTTGCATGAAAATACATTGCAATTCAGCATTTTTGTCAGAGCTCAATTGACTGGCACGATTACTTGCAGAGTGGTGCACAATCGGACGAACTAGTTTTATATAACTGGTATGAGTCGGACTCTTGTACCTTTTACAGAGGGATATGCCTTGCGATGCCGTCTCCTTCACCTTAATACTCAAAGGTTAGCTGATATTCTTACACCGCCACAATCATTCATATTGTAAACATTAAAAATTCCCTATCAACGGTCCATTCATCTTCTCCTCAATTCATATCTAGTCTGGTTAATTACTCGTAAGTTCAAATAAAGCTTTAAATAGGTTTAAGAATTAGGTCTTTGCCGCGAATTTTAACTTCGGTAAGATTTTGATTACGTCGTTGTAAAAATATATGAAATATGAAAAACATTTTGTAGGATTCTCTTGAACGAAAACGTATCGTAACGAAACGTATATTGATAGAAAATAAATACCCAATAAAGGAGCTACGCTGCTATTCAATGAATTGATTTCAAAACGAATTTTTCAACTTTAACTCCTTTGACAAGTTATCTATCTCTAAAATGCAGGAACTTCTCGAAATGTCAAAAGAATTTTTGATAGTGTTGGAATATCTTGATTTAAACATCTTAGCTGTATCTTGCCATTGGTATAAATAATTTTAAAATATTTGAATGTGATAAAGTGAAATAATTACTGACAGATTGACTGAATAAATTTTGAACATTGTGTGACGACAGAATTTTCAATAGCGAGTGGAGACCTATCTTAAAGCAAAAGGGCAATTATTTTATATTTTGTACGTTAATATCTGTTTTGTATATTATTGTGTGCGATTACACATTAAAGTGAAATACAGCTTGGTTACTTTACAAACCTAAAAATTTAATAAATTTGGACGAATGTCGACCACTAGGCGACCACCAAACATACATAAAGTTACTACCTAAGTCCTGTTACTGGAGACAGGCCTCCTATCAGAAATAAGATGAGATCTGTTATTGAGTTATCAACCCTTTGTACCATGATCTGTTGAAACACTTTTTTTAACCATGTCGTCGTCTTTTGATATCGTCCTGAGCAAGAGTCATTTTTTAGTAGATTATATTCCACGTTTTTTTTAAGGATAAGGGTAATAAACAAACACACAGTCCGCCAGTGGTAAGTGGTTGCTGTGACCTATAGACATCTACATCTACCCGATCGATTACGAATCAAAATGCAGATGTATTGCCAACCGTGAGGACTAAGATGGAATGCCTCGTTTCCAGTAAAAAGGGTCTCCGGTTATCTACACTTATAGTACGAAACGCAGCAGCGTTAAACTGCTATTTTACGCTGGTATTCTGTGAGATCGTGGTGTTTACCCGGTCGAACCAACCCATTTGTACTACAACTACACTACTAATATAGCTGTAGCATGGCTCTAACACCTAAAATATTTAAATTTATAGCACCTACGTATAACTGTACAATAAGGTGAATCATTTAACCCCAATGTATCCCGTTAAACTTGAATATAAGAACTTTTTTACATGTTTTTTTAACAAATCGCAAAGAAAATTCTTTTCCTTAGTTTATAGTTACTTATGATGTTTTAAATATATAATTTTTATAAATAATAATTATTTAAAAAATGCGTATATCTAAGATAAATGTGAGAGAGTTGTTACGAAATGTACGGGACCAGGGTGCTAATACCTTTTCTTATGAAGATATGATACGACAAATAATATAAAAGATAAATATGAAATGTTTGGGCAAAAAACTATCACTTCAAATTATACAATCAGTGTATTATTCTTTAGGTATATTACAGAAATTCCCGTCTTACCAGTAAGAATTTACTTTTTATATTATAAAGAGTTTTCCCGGATTCTCACTTTTTTTAGCGCACTACAAAGGAAAAAAACTTCAATCATAATCTTAATAAACGCTAGCTAGCTATGATTAAAAATAAAATTAATATTATCACTGACGGGCAGACACTGGTTGCGATCCCACCAAATGAAAATTCAAACAAACGGGCTGCCAACTTTAAACGTATTGTTGGCGTGTAATTTAAGCTTACTCTTTTAAATTAAAGCATGTTTTGGGGTTAAAGTATGTACACGGGGTAAGAATACTGTTTTAAAAGGGTTCTTTATGTATTAGTAGAGCCATGGTACAGTTATATTAGGTATTGTTGTAGCACGAATGATTCGGCCCGACCGGGGTAGGATCACGCTCTCACAGAATACTAAAGTGTAGCAGCTTAATGCTGTTGTGTTACGTATGGTGAACGTAAAGAACCTGAGACTCTTTTAACTGCAAACGAAGCTTACCATCTTAGTTCTCTGAGGTGGCAATGTGTCTAAAATTTATTTTATTTTTTTATTTTTTTTTTATTTTGTTAATCGCAGATGGATTTAGATATCTGTTGTCACAGCATCCACTTACACACTTCACCTGATGATGTGAGTATATATATATATATATAAATATATATATATATATATATATATATATATATATATATATATATATATATATATATGTATGTATGTATATATGTATATATATAAAATCGGAATCTCGGAAACGCCTCCAACGATTTTCATAAAATTTTGTGTCCAGAGAGTTTCGGGGGCAATAAATCAATCCAGCTAGGATTTATTTTTAGAAAATTGTCCGTGTTTTCAGGCAATGACAAATTGCTACAATATGAGAAGGTAAATTTTGACACTGTGTTAATGATCGTAATAGCTCAAGTGGATATCGAGCGGTCGCGAAATCGTAATGCCTTGGTTCGCGTCCTGTCTTCGGTCCGACTTTTTTCCAATTTTTTTTTAAAGTTCCCTTCTTTTGTGAGAAAATCTATTATTTCGAGCCCTTTTTTAATTTTTTAAATACGAAAATTTTAATTAAACTAATTGCACTCATGATTTAAATAACCAGTTCAGTTTTTTCTATTATGTCAATAAGATCAAAAATATTATTCATATTTCATCAGTATGTAATTTGTGTCTAAATGTAATTTCAAAAAAAAAAACTGAGCGAAGCTCGGTCATCCGGGTACTAAATACTAATATGAAACTTGCGAGGTACCGAAAGACGCAGACGAATAATTCTAAATAATTGATAATGTTATGGTGTTATGTAGTACGTTCGTTTATCCACCCCAGACGGGATTGGTAATCCGAATTCATTTATTATTTTTCTTCCGGAAAATTGGAATGTACAGTCGTTTATAAAAACACCCTCGGCTGTGTACAGTTGTTTATAAAAACATGATAGAAACTGACCCAAGATTACTTAGTAGACATTAAAATATTTATAAAAGTACATAAATACTTTTTGTTTGAAGGCCAACACCGAAATACTTTTGGATTATTCAATTGATCATTCGATGTGACATAATTTACGTTATTTTAGCATAGACTTATTATACTACTGTATTTTAGAGATATCTTATGACGAAAGAAATGTTTTACTGCAATTAATTTGAATTATATTTTATTGAAGTAGGTATTTAAATTAAATAAATATATTGTTAATTATACAAACACAGTATTGGAAATAGTACGGTACTAAATAAAACTTAAAATGTATTTTATTGAGAGACGAATTTATACAGGATATGGACAATTACGGCTACTCAATAATAAAATAATTAGTGTTGGATATTTCCTGGACATAATGCATAATTTATAAATTATTATTTAAAATAAGGAAGTTTATTTTAATTCAAACGCACTACGTAATATGATTTTTGTTTAAGTTTATGAAAGTAAAGAAGTAAGCCACCCACGCTGGCAGGGAAGGTCCCGCGCCCAAACCGGTGTGAAAACTTAAAATTTTTTTTTTTCGCCGCTCTCCCCCCCCCCCCACCCCCCGCCAGCAAAAAAAAAAAATCGACAACGGGTTATTAAAAATTTATCAATAATATGTTAAAGTGTGAATATATATTCTGTTGAACTGTACGGCGGAACAACAATCAAAAATTAATTCCAATTGTCCACCCCGTCTAGGGTAAATAAACGAACACGCAATGTGGTTTAAAATAATATATAATTAATAACCTATCTATTCGATAAATTATAATGGCAAAACCTCGAACCTACTATAATTGTTTCGTGGATGGATGCCTAATGAGCAAACAAAAGGATTCAGATAATATCATTTTTTACGTTACCTAACGATAATGAAAGATACATTTATTAATTTTTTTAAATAAATACTTATAGCAAAGAAGAATTAAGTAATAATTTAAATACAGAAGTAATACCTAAGTACTTTACTTCAAAACTTAGTTGAAATTTACTTCACTATCTAAGTAGGTAGCTTACATGTCTTTTGTAATTAAAATATTTTTAGTTTTCACAAAGCACTGAAATTAAAACTTTACTTACAAGATTTTTAACTAATTAGAATACAATCACATTTCATTTCGGAATCGTACTTCGGGTTTATTTGCTGTTTACACCACCTATTACCTCTGAGCGATTTATTAAATCGCGATTCGCGACGAGTGATCTTACAAGTTGCATGCGTTAGGCACAGAATTCGCATAGTAGCAAAAATATGTTCATTCGATCAGTCAGAATAGGTACGTTACGTATTTTACATACCATTTCGCAACGTATTAATTACTTAATTTATACTCTTTATTGCACACAACATATTAAAATAACACACCACCCTTAATTTATAAATTTAAGTACAATTAGGTGGCCTCATCGCAGTATACAGTATACAGTATACATCGCAGTATACAGTAATCTCTTCCAGGCAAACCTTGGTAACGTAGTACTACATATTATTTATTCTATGCCTTGGTGAAGGAGATCCGTAAATAGAAGTGTGCATAAATAGTAGATTAACGAGCATATATTAATACATATTATAAGCTAAATAAGTACCTACTTACATGTGTTTTATTATGGTGCAATATAACTATATTATTTTTCTGTGCGGATAATGTTGCCTGTTCCCATATTCCACTAAATTAAATGTGGAATCTAATCACCATTGATGATTAGTGTGAAATTGGAGAGGTTAGTGATTCTTATTCATACCTATATTGTAATACAAATCGTTCTTGAATATTGAGTTGTTCTTGAAATTCATGGTATTCACTGCGATTGCTCCTGGCGAATGGTCATGAAGTAGTCATAGATGAAAGCGGGCTAACATTGCTGTTTTTTATTATTAAACCGTATACTTAAATAAAAATAAACACAAATAGTTTTAAACAAATTATAAACTTCCAAATTGTCACTGTCAGAAATCGAACTCGGGAGTTCCCGGATTCCACCAAAGAGCTTCCAGCCAGCCAAATCATTTTCAATTTGACGACAAAATTTAAAAGAAAGGGAGCGTTAACCGGTATTTTAGAGATGGCAAAAAACATTATATTTTAAATAAAACAATAATTGTAAATTAAATAAATTATTAATGTTATACAGTCATACTGTATTTTTTATTCCTTCTTGACAGCCCTAAGTAACAACGGAAAAACAGCCGTGATGTAGAAGGAGGAAAAGATGCAAAGTAATAGGGACACTCGCGCGCAGCGATAAAGGTTTATTTAGCTTGCGTGCGAAAATTATCTTATTAATAATTATTATGTAGGCTATTAAACGTCGCCAAGCAATCAAGATCAAAAGAGTGAAACTTCTGTACGTTGTACTATCATTTATTCTGTGCTTGTAGTCTGCGGTGAGTCGAGAAGAAGGCAAGTAATCTGCGAGAGTGCTATGAAGCTGAGGAGAGCAGTAAGGCTCAGAGCCGTGCCGAACACTGTAGTGCAGAGAGTAGCTTGAAGAAACAGGAAGCATTATTATTCCAGTGCTGCGATGAACCTTGTGAAGCTAGATAGCTTGCAGGATATGAAGACTGCAGATGACATCTGCTCGGGAGCAAATGGATGGGGTATTCTATGACGATGATGATGCTTGAAGTTCACGTAACTCGTGAAAAAAGGGGAGATCTCCAGCAAAAAGTGCCCGGGGAGCGGCCAACGCTCCATGTGATAGTTTTTTTTTTGAATGAAGCAAATATGGGCAACTCTCCGGAAAGCGGGGGAGGGAGGCGGTGAATGCTCATAGCATACCACTCAGCCGGCTGCGTGGTTATGTGGAGACTTTTACCCACTAAACACCGTCTTTATGCATTGGCTTACCGATCTGACGAGAGATCTCCAAGCCGTATACGAACGCGACCCTTCTTGGCAGAAAGGAGGGCGCAAGTGTGATAGTTCGGAGATGTTCTATATATACTGTTTATAATTCGGAATTTTGATAGCGTGATTTAGGCTTCGGTGAGTTTCGCTTGCGGCGCGACGACAGCGCCGCCACAACTTAGTCAGGTCATAAGTTCGGTCTTAAACTTTTTATAAATTTATAATACACTTTTTGATAAATACATATAAATTATATATGAAATGAAAGGTAATTTAATTTAGTATACAATATTATTTACATTATTCAAAATGCTCTCCATTATTTTGAATACGATTATAATTTTTAATCGACGTGGCCAATCATCAATCGCAGCACGCACCACACTCGTATCTATTTCTGCCGATGCTTTAGCTAAAGATGCTCGGAGAGATTCCAAATTCTGATGAGGTTTAGTGCTTACATCTTGACTAGAAGAGGGCCAGTCTTCATGTCCGATAAAGTCAATTCCATGGGCGGCAGCGGTGTGTTGGGGGATAAGTCGCTCACTTCCGTAGGCTTCGACCACCTAATCCTAGGCTCACACTATACGTGTCCCTCGGATGGTGCTAAAGTACAGGCTCGGCTCCTCGCCGTGTGGTAGCTGCGGAAAGTATATTACCCCTTAATTTCGCACCATGAGGGAAAAAAGCAAGAAAATGGCCCCGAGTTCCCGACGCCACTTTAATGGGGCGAGGGTGTGAAGAATCTCCGGGAGAAAAACGGCGACGAAGTTCCCCACCCGTCAGGTTCAGTCTCCCGGAGGGGCGAAAAGTGGATTGCGGAAGCCCGTCTGTCTACGCTGAATGTATGTTGCACAAGTGACCGGCAGAGTCGATAAGGGACGCCCTAGGCGAAAGTTTGTCGACCAAATTGGCGCCCTATTGAAAAGGGGCTAAATTAAGACTACACTTAACCGACGAGCATGTATGCGTAGGTATATGGATGTGGAAGAGGAGAGAGAGGTGTGTCAGGTTCGTACCAAATGGAAGTCTGTAGTCTCTGCCTACCCCTCCGGATGATAGGCGTGAGTACTTATGTATGTATATGTATTTTCAATTTTTGTAGAATATTAAAATTTTTCTTTGGCGCGTAACCACAGCGGTGCAACGTGATAACCGCTAATCTATCTTCTTTCTTCGACCACTATATATTTGAAAATGAATGAAAATTTAATGTCTTTTTTATTTTCGCAAGCGCAAACGTTATATTTATAAAATTGGTGAAGGTCATCTAGCCAGTATTCAAAAATAAAAAAATAAGGATTTGACAGAACTTATGACTGGACTAAGTATATTATGTCCCATAGTCGGGCACAGTTCTTTTCTCGCTTCTGAGCAGGTTATAGAGCAATCAGCCGCTGCGGCTCCACAGTTAGTTATTTTATATGTAAATTGTTAAAATAAATATGAAATAAAAAAGCAGGTTGGCAACCGATTTTTTTTAATTTTATGTTGTTATCAGGAAGACGCTGCTGCCCATCTTTTGCTTCAGTTTCCCTCAGTCGTCTTTTACGACACCCACGGGACGATATAGATTAGTGGATATTCTTATACCGCCACTACACGGTCAACTGTACTCTCCGTAAGAAAACTTTTTTTAAATAACATAAAAATAATACGAAACGATGCATTATTCAGACATATTTCTGAAACAGGTAAAACAGTGGTGCCTAGAATGACGGCATTCCAGACAGAAGAGTTATACTGTCTAGCACCGACATAAATTAGAATTCTTCTACGCAACGTTTTTATTGAACGAGGTAGAATCACGCTGCAGCTATAAATTATGGTTGTGGCACGAATGGGTCGGCTCGACTGGGGCCCAGCGTGAAATATAATCAAATTCAAATAGAATATTACGCAAATTTTATAAAGTATTAAGTGCAATAAATAACTATTACTTAAATAGAAATAAAAATAATATTAAATTAATTGTAATACAAACATAATATCAATAAAATTATAGAGTATTAAGTATTATACATTATATTAAGTTCTTGTTGTGTCTACATGTGTTTGTTAATTTAAAGATTACTCGACACGTTAATACTTAATATATAGATTAGTTAATACTCGATACTTATACTCGAATTTTCCTTACAACATTTATGGAACTAGTAGAGTTATAATAAATATTTTATTTTATTTCTTATTTTTTGTTTAGAACTAGTAAATAAATTATTAAAAATGTCGGAAATTAAAATTATCCCTAATGAATTAATTAAAATAATACCAACATTTAGCGGCAGTAAACGACATTTAAATTTATTTTTGCGTAAATGTGAATATATAATAAGTAACTTTAAGTCATCCGATGTGCAAAATGAATATATAATACAAATCATTACTAGTCGTCTTACGGGCGAGGCTGCGTCGCTTAACAGTGAACGGGAAGATATAGAGACGTGGGCGGAATTCAAGGTTGTTTTTAACTCACTTCGGCGACCCACGTAGCGAAGAATGTTTAGCCAGTTTAGCCATTGAATTAAAAACTTTAAAGAAACACCAAAATGAGAATTATATAGATTTTTGTGGTCGTATACAATCCGCTAAATCAGTGCTATTCATCGAAGCCATCGAAGGTTAATCAAATTGGTGATAAAAACTTAAAAATAAGTAAAACTATTATTTCTAATAACACCACGCTGCAGGTTTTCTTCTACAATTTACCCGAAAATATGGTGCGCATTGTTAGGTTGAAAAAGTTTTCTTACACCCAGTACACTAGAGGAAGCACTAAGTATAGTTTTAGAAGAAGTAAACTTCTATGACCAATATCAGATGCGTAGTAAAATGTTACAGTCTAGCCATATGACTAAGCCACAGTCTAGTAGTATACCAGTACAACAACCATCGTTTAAGTTCGCACCAAACCAACTCCCTAGGCAGAATTTCGGAACACCACCTCAATTTAAGTTTGGCATTCCCCATAGTAGACAAATGATGATTCCGTTACCACAAAATAAGCCTCAACAGCAAATGAGTTTCCCTAAGCAATATCACCCATCTCATTTTGGATATCAACCTAATTTTGGATACCGAACAAACTTTGGATTTAGACCCCAGGGCTAAAACCCCACGCAACCAATGTTACCAAAACAGTTTGGTAATTCTCAGCGTTTTTATTATCCTAGTAATAATTATTATTGCATAATAAACCAGTTTCTAATTATACTGATGTTTCTATGAGAACTGCCCCTCCAAAGCCAGGTTTTCGCCTAAACGAATTAGAAATTTATCCATCATACTATCCCTACGATTTTCCTCAAAATTACATGTATGAGGAAACATACTACAATTATTATGAAGATGAATTCATACAAGAAAATTCTATAATAGAGTTAGACGAAAACAGTGATTCATAGCACAATGACATGTCTGCACAGACTGAAAATTTTCAAGTAAATGCCTCCGAAAACCACCCGAAATAATAAAATTGAATTGCGACATAAATCTAAAACTACCATACATATATATACCGGAAATAGATGCTAATTTTATGATAGACACAGGAAGCACCCGTTCTTTTATAAGCACCTATAAAGCATACAAATACTGCCGTAATTATATAACAAATGAACCCTTTGAAGTTATAAGCACTCATGCATCTAGCAGCACACCTAAAAATACAAATCTGCCTAACAATACTCTTATATAAGCACGCATGCATCTAGCAAACACGATCAGGTAATTAACATTCCACTATTTCCTATATTTCAAAATAATGACGAACATAAATTTTATCTTTATAATGTCGATTCACGTTATGATGGGTTAATTGGGAATGATTTATTAAAGCAGTTGGAAGCTGTAATAGATTAAAAGAAACAAGTACTTACCACAAAATCTTCTAAAATACCTATAATACACAATAGCTTAGATTATGTTGTAATACTCCCACCTCGTTCTGAAGTTAGAGCAAAATTACCAGCTAACATGTTTTATGGCGAAGGAATATTAAATTATACCCGATTCTGTGATGGAGTGCGCATGCCTTCTGCATTGGTAAGTGTGAGAATGGATATGCCACTACAATTATACAAAATACGTTGGATCAACAAATGGAACAATCTATTAAGAAACTTTTTGAAATTTGTGAATTTGTGGATGATAAATCGTACGTAAATTCTATAGATCACTCTGATCTAGAAACAGACCAGTTATTGATTGAAAATTTAAACAAGTTACGCCTAAACCATATGAATGAAGAGTAAAGACAGAGTATTCGTAAACTATGTGAGGAATACAAGGATATATTTTATTGTGAACCTTTGAGTTTTAGTAATCAGGTTAAACACTTCATTCGGACTAAAAATGAGGACCCTATATTGACAAAACCTTACAGACAGGCCCCCGCACAAGTAACAGAGATAAACAAGCAGGTCAATAAACTTCTATTAGATAATGTAATTCAGGAATCTTTCTCCCCATGGAATTCCCCCATACATCTTGTTCCAAAAAAGGCTGATGCTTCGGGCGAAGTTAAATACAGAATGGTCATAGATTACAGAAGGCTAAATGAAATGACAGTTGATGATAAGTACCCCCTTCCAAATATCGCAGACCTTTTCGATAAGCTAGGTAAGAGCACATACTTTTCGACACTCGACCTGGCCAGCGGCTACCACCAAATTGAACTTAATGAAGATGACCGACAGAAAACTGCCTTCAGCACCCAAAATGGACACTATGAGTTCCTGAGGATGCCATTTGGGTTATAGACAGCCCCCGTCGCCTTTTAAAGAGCTATGAATAACGTCTTAAGAAGTTTGCAAGGAATCCATTGCCTTATGTATCTTGACGACGTTATTATCTTTTCCGCTAGTCTACAAGAACACATAGAGAAACTCCGTACAGTTTTTGACCGCTTTTGAAAGACTAACAAGAAAATACAATTAGACAAATCCGAATTTTTCCGAAAAGAAGTTTTATATCTTGGACACGCCATAACTAACGACGGAATGCTACCAAAAGATGACAAAATTAAAGTAATACAAAATTATCCTCTTCCTAAGACAACCACCGAAATCAAAAGTTTCCTTGGGATGGTTAGATACTATAGAAAATTTATAAAGGACTTTGCGAAAATCACGCAGCCCTTAACGGCGTGATTAAAGAAAAACAATAAGATAATTGTAGACCAAAACTATATAGATGCTTTTCATAAATGTAAAGAAATATTGACTAGTGTTCCACTACTACAATACCCGGATTCGACTAAACCATACATATTAACTACCGACGCTTCGAATGTAGCTCTTGGTGCCGTACTGTCTACTGTACGGTGCGTGTCTGTCACAAGGACCAATTGGGTCAGATAAGCCTATTGCATATGCCAGCCGCACACTTAGTGACACCGAATCGCGATACAGCACAATAGAGCGGAATCTTTTAGCCATCATTTGGGCTGTAAAGCATTTTAGGCCCTACTTGTAGGAACAGAAATTTCAAATTTATACAGACCATAGACCCCTTGCTTGGCTCTATTCTCTTAAAGAGCCTAACAGAAAACTAACACGCTGGCTTTTGCGTCTTCAAGAATACGATTTTACAATAATCTATAAAAACGGCAAACAAAATACCAATGCCGATGCCTTGTCTCGCATAATACTTAATGCTTTAGATGACGCATCAATGGATGTTAATGTGGATGACGATGACATACAAAAAGTAATACGCCAACTGAAAGAACTTGAAAAATACAGACCTGAGCCTCAACCAGAGACAGTGATAATTTCAGACTCAGACTCGATTGTGACAGAACATGTAGAATTGTTCGAAGAAAATTACCCTGTACCATCTGTAACTAACAGTAGTAGAACAGACACGATACACTCAAATATTGAACCTGAGTCAACAGCAATCCCATATTTGAGCGAGGCAATAGATACCAAACCAAATCAGATCCTAGTATTTTCTTGGTTCCAAAAAAAAACTACAAGTCAGAAATTTATCTAGAGCAAAACAAAAAGTACTAGAGGTATTTCTCCCACTAGAAAACGAAGAATTAATAAAACAATTTTTAAAGGAATATGTAAAATTTAAGAGTCGATACTTTATTTATTTCGAGAACGCTGAGCATAGAAAATTATTTACGAAAGTTATTATAGAACTCTTTAAGAAGGATGCGGTACAATTCTTTGAATGTACAGAACGCGTAGTATATGTGGAGGTTAAAAAAGAACAAAAAGCTGTCATTATCAAACACCATGAAGGAAAAACATGTCATCGCGGTGTGAAAGAAACTATGATAAGAATACGCAGAAACTATTATTGGGAAAATATGCAAGACAGGCATTATCGAAAGATTTCATTCTACTATAATTGAAATATACAGAATTGCAAAATATGAGCATAAATGCACAGAAGCTTCATCTGTCATGACATATTCAGTCATGGCATATAATCATACTATTCTTTCAACGACAGGATTAACACCCTTTGAAGTAGCATTTGGTCATACCGAATCTGGTAAAATATTCGACGTAGATTTTGAAAAGTCATATACACAGCAACTCGTTATAGACCACGCGAGGCGAACCAAGTACTTATATAGGTATATTTCCGAAAAAGTCCATATAGATAAAGAAAAGGTTAGGAAAAAGAGAAAGCGGGGAATCTGGATTTGATTTTAAAGAAGGTGATACGGTTTTTATTAAAGATATTAACATAAGAAAAAGTAAGGATAAGCCTAGGTATCTAAAGGCGAAAGTGCAAGGGGATATTGAAAGAAACATAATACCTGTTACGATAGGGAAAAGAAAAACTAAAGTGCACCTCAAAAATGTGAAACGCCCTCCGCAGGTTGTTGGCGATCTTCGTGAACCTGAATCTGATGATCCGGTCCCAAGGCCTTCAACTTCTAAAGGTTGAGCATAATCCAGGCAC
The DNA here is from genome assembly GCA_907164705.1 of Parnassius apollo. Classification (NCBI taxonomy): domain Eukaryota; kingdom Metazoa; phylum Arthropoda; class Insecta; order Lepidoptera; family Papilionidae; genus Parnassius; species Parnassius apollo. Next base: position 379,013 of record CAJQZP010001249.1, read on the forward strand.
GTTACCCGTAAAGCAAGGACCAGCATATAAGGAAGTAGATAAGTGGGTTATAGTTAAGCAGTTAGACTTTAGTAGCATAAAAGATGATTTAAATGTTTATATCAATAAATATAAATAATTTAGCAGTTTAGTAGATATCCATAAGCCATACGTAAATGAGTTCCAAAATATGAACACACAAGTAAATTATTTAAGTAACTTAGCTTTAGAAAAGTTTAAACAACTCATACCTTCGATACGTTTCAAGCGCGGTCTTATTAATCCATTAGGTTCTGTTATCAAAGCGCTTACAGGAAACTTAGACCACAATGATGCAGTAAAATACGACAATCTCATATATCAATTAAAGACCCAGCAAACGCACACTAATAAGAAAATAGCAATAATCTCGGAGATGCTTAAATCTCTTATAAATAGTACTGGATCTCTACAGGAAAATATGAAAATTGTATATGAACGAATGAAACGTATAGAAAGAATTGTAAAATATATAATTACTGAAGAAGATAACAGCATATACTCCACATATGTTTTAAGTAAGTTTAACATGTTTGTCTATAATTTTAAAAGATAGATGTAGATGTCTATGGGCCGCAGCATCCACTTACAATCAGGTGGACTGTGTGCTCGTTTGTCAGCCTATTCTATAAAAAAAAAGGTCTCTATACTTAATTTTAAGCGAAATAGAAACGGCATTAGCATTTACTAAACTTCACGTTCTACATCAAGCCATTGTTACAAATAGTTTATTGTATCCTATTACTGAAAATAATTTAGTTAATTTAGAAAGATCTATGTCTGTTAAGGCCTATGTAAAAGGAAACCAAATAACGTTCATTATGGAAATCCCTTTGACTGATAATATTACATACACTTATTTTAAAATGTATGCCTTACCTATGTTTGATCCTACCTATAATAGAACAACTGATAATACTTATATTTAGCGAACAAAAAAAGAAAAAAAAAAAAAAAAACAACTGTTATTTTTCCCAAATATCCTCACCTCATGGTGAAAGATCACACGTACTTACCCTTAAATTGCCCATGTCAGGAGACACAGCAAGCCAGTTCCTGTGTGAGGAAATTGATATCGTGCAGTATCCTGAAAACACATGCATAGAACAACTTATGAATTTCGCATCAAATCTAAGCCTTCGTAAACTATCAATAGTAGAGCTGGAAAGTGTTAAAATACAGTCTATTGGTCCTATTAACTGGATCCTATTTACACAAAATGAAATAGTGCTTACAAAAACGTGTGGCGATGACACTATAATAAATGCTGTAAAGGGCACGTACCTCTTGGAAATCAATGAAAACTGTGAGATAAAATTAGGCAATATTAAATTACACTGGAAACGATACTATTCAGGAAAACTGCAATATAAGGTGACACCTATTTTAACTCTACCGAAATTGATAGAGAGGCCCACAAATGCGGAGAAAACAGTGAATTTATATCGAGTTAATTTGGATTAACTAAAATATCTCTCGTACAAACTGAAAAGTGAAATAGTGAAAAGTGAAAGTGAAATCTTAGTGAATAAGAAAAGTGTTAGTTTAGCTACTGTACTACTCTATGTTGTATTTTAATTAGCCTTATTATTGTAATTTGGAAAAACAAGTCTAAGCTTTTACATTGTATGCAAAGTCATCGGAATCCAAATCTTGCTGATAACTTTGTAACTTTGCAGTTAAGGAGGGAGGAGTAATGGCTGCGTATTTAGCAGGGATGGGAGATATGATAAGGATATAGAACGACGAGTGAATGCGGGAAATAGAGTAAATGGGGCCCTGCACTCTATTGTGAAGAGTCAAAATTTGTCAAAAAAGGCACGTATGGCCATTCACAATGCTGTGTTGGTCCCTATTTTAACGTATGGTAGTGAAAGTTTGGTGTGGCAGAAGAAGCACGAGAGTAGAATCAACGCAGTAGTAATGCGGTCCTTAAGGAGTATGTTAGGGCTGAATCTGAACGACAGGGTAAGAAATTGTGTAATAAGAGAAGAGTGTGGTTTGCAAGATGATGTTGTGACCAGGATTAAGAAAGAAATGCTTCGGTGGTTTGGTCATGTGGAAAGAATGAATGAGGAAAGAGTGACAAAGAAAATTTATGTTGCAGAAGTGAATGGCAGAGTCGGAAAGGGACGTCCTAGGCGGAAATTCATCGACCAAATTGGCGATTTGTAGAAAACGGGCCAAATTAAGAGTACCCTTAACCGACGAGCATGTATGCGTAGGTGTATGGATGTGAAGGAGGCGAGAGAGGTGTGTCAGGATCGTGCCAAATGGAAGTCTGTAGTCTCTGCCTACCCCTCTGGGTGACAGGCGTGAGTGTTTATGTTTATATGTTATGTTATGAGTAATGGTTACACCAGCACCACCCGTAATACGTATAAAGCGTTATCAGCATAAACACATAAACGCTGTGTAAGTATTAATTTAAGTATACTGTAAGCATAGGATTAAGAATTGTAAAAGACAATGGTCAGAATAAATTCACATATCACTCTGTGAACACGTAGTTCTAATTAGTTTTAATTAGTTTTTAAAAAGCTCTCAGCAGCTCCCGCAACTTGACTAGGTTGAAAAATAATTTACTGTTACATAAATGAGGAGAATTCAAAACAATCGTGTGCACAGACACATTTAACTGAATTTATTCATAAATAAAACTAAGTTATTGGCCTTTTGTTTATATAAAAATATGTATGTAATAGAATATATAAGAATAATTTTTATTCAATATGCATTACAAAAATACTTATAGAAAGTTATTCATGGTTTTATCATTGGTTCGTGAAAAACCTCGGTCCTGGGAAAACAAGCAATAATATCGGTGTGTTCTTTAAAGAAAACATTTAAAATACAATATATTGTACAATTAAACATGAAAGCATTTAGAAGCAACATGTTAGAGATCACCTCATTCCCAGGGGCAATTATCAATAATGTACTCTGTAATAGTATAATAAATCTTATTCAAAATATTTTGCTGAATAAAAATTTAAAATTTTTAAAACGAATGCCAAGGCTTTATTATAATTGAATCAAACCTTACCCGCTATATTATTTAAATAATATAACTACAGATACACATATGGAACTAATCATTTAACTGATATTTCAGTTTCATCGCTTTAGTCCCTTGTGATCCCTAAAAATAAGTTAACACGCAATAAAACTAAAGGAAGCTTCAGTAGACCGCAATATAGACCCATACTGAATTCTTTGCTTTCAACATAAAGCGTATAAAATTTTCGTAGTAACTGTTAGTTATTTTTATAGAACTAAGGACGATAAAGTACAGTGTCCACGTGATGCTAAATGAGTGCCGTGGGTTACATATCCTCGATCAAAATGTAGACTAGTAGTTGTTTCGCCCCCGCCACTACATCAGATTTGATAGAACCGCAAATCCTCGCTGAAGAATACCGATTCCTTCCAAGGATGATTCGCGAGGCTATTGAAATCAAAAAACATCCCAATTTCAATAGAGAAGATGGCTGGGTGCTACCATATGCTTGGGATCCTATAATAAATAAAATTAAATCCCAACCCAAGCATACAACTGCAAGACTTCAAGATACCATAAGTTAATCACTGCATAGATCGGAACAAAAGTCAAATTTTAATCTATGGTTACCGCGGTTAACTATGACATATGGACGTTGAACATCTCAGTCCCGCCCGTGACCATGAATGCTGTAAAGTGTTCGAAACGTCGGGTATTTAAAAAGTTAAATATACGCGATGAATTCCGTAAAAACTAGTATTATTTCAATCAGTAAACAGTGTGTTTGCAGATCGATTTTCGCACACTGGAGTATGGCGAAAAATTATGTCTTTAATATAGAGGTGAATCTACTTCCCCATAAATTCCAAAGCTTACGTCGAGGCTCATTTTTGGCCCATCAGCATACCATATAAGGCTACCGACCTCACAGATAACCCTTCCATTCAGCCAGTCTTCTGTAATGTAGCTGCTGCGTAATTCCATCACTTAAATAATATCAGAGGATATATGACTGCTGAACATTGGTCTCCCTAATCGATGGCCCCATAGTGATCCCACTATTTATTTTCTGTAGTTATCTCCCTTGGCAAGCGGGTTGGTAACCGCAATTTTTGTGTTATTTTGAATTATTATAAGTAAGATGCTGCTGCCCAATAAAAGGACCTAATCCCAGCATCTCCTTCATTTCCCTATGTCGCTATCAACAATATACCAGCAACCTGGCTGTCCAAGGTGATGATCATGGGCAACTGGGACAGCTTCGGGCTCCAAAAGACTGTTACCGGATGCTAATGCAGTTGCGCTTAGTTTATGAATTTGTTTTATTTTTGGAACACACACACACACACACACACACACACATAACCAAAAATTAGTCAATCTTAAGGAATGTCATATAGCACGGTCCCGAACTGTGTTGTTGACTGTCCTATTTCCTCATAAAACAAGCCGTCAAGGACCATTGGTAGGAAATAAAATGGAAGAGAAATAAGGAGTTGTAAAGTCGAAAACATTTGCATGAAGTTTAATATCAGAATTAACATTTAATTGTGATGAGAAAACACACTTGTCGGTCGATAATTAACTCACCAAAACTGGCAGCGCATAAGAGACCGCATACACATAACACCTCTGTAATAATTAAATGTGGTATACTTGTTAGTAATATTATTTCGTGAAAGTGTACGTGTAATGGAGCGTATTCGTACTATTACAACACATGTATTTATGTATTAATTTAAATATAAATTTTATATTATAGTATTATTGTTAATTTTAATTAAAATTGTATTTAATTTTAATTATTATAGTATAAATATAATAGTATAAATTTTAATTAATGCATTAAGAAATTAGGTTAGTCTATATAAATGTAATTATCCTGTGGTAGCGGCGCCATTACGTCCCGTGTCGTAAGAGGAAGCAATAGGAAACCATGGAAAAAGTCAAAGTAACAAACGAGCAAACAGCCCACCTGATGGTAAGTGGATGCTGTGGCCCATAGTCATCTACATTCCAATACAATCCTCGATTAAGAATCAAAACGCAGATACGTTGTCACCCCTGAGGACTAACATGGATTGCCTCGTTTACAATAAAAAAGGGTCTCCGGATCTCTACACTCACCATACAAAACACAGCAGTATTAAGCTGCTATATTACGCTGGTATTCTGTGAGAGCGTGGTCCTTCCCCGGTTGAGCCGACCCATTCGTGCTACAACCATAATATATAGCTGCAGCGTGGCACTACCACGTATAAATGATCTCGTTCAATAAATAACCCGGGTGAACTTATGTTGTCGTGTATTATGAATTTCACGGTGTGCAACTGCGGCTCACAGAAAATGGTAATACATTATTAGTACTTGATATGAAATAGCAGTGTAAGAATATCCGCCACCCCGTGTCATCCCGTGGGCGTCGTAAGAGATGACAGAGGGAAACAAATCCGCAGATGGTTAGCAGCGGCTTTCTTATAAGGACTAAAAATGAAAGACTACGATTGCCAATCCCAGGGTGGTAACTAAGCAAATATCTCTCCTATGATTCAATCTAAGGGAGAGGCTTATGTTCAGCAGTGGACTTTAATAGGCTGTAACGGTAACACACATATTATACTCTCACACCTTAAACTCAGAGGGCTAGGTGATGAAGTACGGACTTCCATTTGACGCGATCCTGAGACACCTCTCTCACTTTTGTCACATGCATACTTCTACGCATGCATTCTCGTTGGTAATGCGTACTCTTTATTTTGCCCATCTTCAGAATAATATCACATATTTGGCTGATATACTTCCGTCTACGGCCTGCAGCATCTTTTTCACCATTCCGAGCCAGTTATTGACTACTATTCTATCTCATGATAAGTGGTAATGCCGTCGAAGCAGCAACAAATTTGTTTTTTTTTTCTACACATATTATTTCTACGCGCCCAAAAATAATTAATTTAAAGAAGATAATAACATGTATTTCTTGTTGTTATTTAAAAACCATTTCGACATGAACACTGGTTTCACTATTTTGTCAAACGATAACAAATGAATATAAGTTCTCTAATATAAGTATCTGCCACGCGAACTGTCGCTGTTGCCTGTTGTAGATAATTGGATACTCGTTCTGGTTCCAATAAAGCAAGGGATTGTTAGCAAATAGACAAGTAGGAGGATTACAATGCACTGCTACAGCATAAGCAAAATAAACTTTGCATTATTTCAGCATATAGTCATTTAACTAGATTAAAATTTGCTATGAAAATGTTTTGTTGTTTATGGTGTAATTAAAACGGTTTACTTGGTATTTTGGTTGACTTTTGAAGCGTTATAAAATAATTTGTATTAGTTATAGTCTACCAAATCTAAGAAATACCTTTTGACGTTTCACATTAATCATTTCGCAATAACTTTCTTTGCACAAGCGTACTCACACGATTAAAAATAACGTTTTGCGTAAATCTGAAGAATTATGAAGTTATCTATATTTCATTACAACGTGTATAGTTTTTTACCACTAATTTAAATTCGAGTCTTTCAAATATAGCTAGGTGTTAAAAAAATAACCAGTGTCAACTTTTTTTACTTGACGTCGTTTCAATGATACGTCGCTATGTACCTTACCGTAGTGTTAGGATGATTAAAATTCATTGTTATGCGAAATATCGCTAAAATATTCAAATAATCGCTAAAAATATTCAAATAATCGAATTATTATTTTTTTAATGTATTATTTGTTTAGTAAAAATTTTATTTTTGAAATTCCTTAAATTACATTAATCATCAATAAAACAAGTTTATTTTTTACTTTGTTATCGTAAATTTGTGTAGGCGAAAAAACTCATATGCAAGGTCGAGCTGAAAAAACCACTACGTAATTTCAATCTCCCGCCATGTCGGGGCAGAGTACGATTTGAAGAAATACTTAAAATATTAAATAGTCTAAAAATAAACTAAGCCATGCTGTTGATGAGATTCCCCCAACATTGTTCAAACAATGTGCAAGCACTTTAGTATATCCACTAACATTATTAGTAAACCAACCTTTTGAAGAAGGCGTATTCCCAGATATACTAAAACTTTCACTAGTGAAACCCATCTACAAAAAAGGTACACAAACGGACCCAGGCAACTATCGACCTATCGCCTTATTTCCCACAGCCTCTAAAATATTTGAAAAAGCATTTACGACCGTATCTGTAAATTCTGTGAATGTAGTGTATTTAATGAAAGTCAAAACGGTTTCCGCAAAAACAAATCAAGTTCTAGCAATTTATAATTACATTCAAAAAATACATAATATAATTAACGATAAAAAATATGCTATAGGAATCCTATTAGATATGTCAAAAGCATACGATACAGTTCAATATAACATATTACTAAATAAATTATATGACATAGGAATCAGAGGCCCGTGCTTACAATCTGCTAAAATCATATTTACACAATAGAACGAAAATAGTAGTAATTGAGTACTTTAATAACAAATTACACAAAATTGAAAAAATTAGATCCGATACTAAAACTACTAATGCATCAATACCTCAAGGCAGTGTGCTGGGGTGTCTTATGTTTTTAATTTACATTAATGACTTTGCAGAGTCTCTCAAGGAATACTGTGTCATGTTTGCGGACGATATTTCTATTCTTATATCAAGCCAAAGTCCAATGAATCTAACAGAAAATATTAACAATATATTATTAAGAACAACGGACTGGCTAACTAAACATAACCTACGGATAAACTTATCGAAAACTAAAATAATGTATTTTCACCCATATCAAAAACCAAAATTACATATAAAAATAGATAATGGCGGCTTCACTATAGATACAGTTAACGAGCACAACCTAGTAGGCCTAATAATAGATACCCATATTACTTGGAAACCACATATAGAAAAATTACATAGGAAGTTAAGCAGCTTTATATACGCGTTACGAGAAGTAAAAAAAAAAACAACAGATGTAACCACCGCGATAACAACTTACTACGCGTATGCATATGCATGGCTTAGCTACGGCATTGTCCTATGGGGATGCAGTACTGAGGCCTCAAGTTTATTAACTAAATCAAAAAAAACTGATACGGATCATTGCTAATCTACAAAACACAGAAAGCTGTAAGCCTTACTTTAAGAAGTATAACATTTTAAGTCTGCCCTGTATCTATATTTTGGAACTATGCAAATTTGTCAAAAAAATCCAAGCTTGTACACAAAACGCGATGACATCATATCTAGGAATCTAAGACAGAGAACAAAGGACAAACTAGTGCTACCAACTTCAAAACTAAAATCTCATTCATCCAGCCCATTTGCGATGTCTATAAAAGTATATAATAAATTACCCGAATATATAAAAAAAACATTAAGAACGAATAAACCATTTGAAAAAAAATTAAAGCAACTACTTATAAACAAGTGTTACTATAGTACTTCTGAATTTTTAGAAGATAAAAATATAATATAATATAGATATAAATATAAATGTTAGGTAATAAGGAAATGCCTACTAAATAAATTACAATAAAAAATTATAATAAAATTTAAAATTATTCAAATAATTTAATAAAAATTCAATTGTGCTACCTATAATAATATATCAAACGTTAAAATCAATTAATAAATAATAACAATTATAATAGCCGTATTCCATATCCAATGTGTGTATGTTTATATAATATAATTAATGTTAATATTAAATAATTATTTAGTAATAATAATAATAAAACAAAATAAATGTTCCTCCTTCATAACATTGCTGTGCCCATGAGGGTCTATAGAGATACCATAAAACTATGTAACACCTTTTGCAACCTATGGAATGCAATAAAGTTATTGAGTATTGAGCTTACTGTGCGTAATTTTGGGTATTTTGTGTTTGTCTTCTTATTATGTGACTCGGCTTTAACTTTTTGGACTGTTTCCTCTACATCCTTTAAAGCATGTGCCCATGTCATAAAGGATGAGTGGGCAAAAGTGGTAGAATAAACAAAAAATTGATTATGGATGACTTTGAAAGAGATATTAATTTTGACTGCATTATTGAAAATCAAATTTTAATTAATCTAAACAACGGCAGCTCAACTAGTTGTACTGAAAGTGGTTGAATAAATTAATTTTTAATCTAGTTATCTACTTAAATTTTTATAACTATGCCTCTAGAAATAAGCAGTAACAACAAATACGAAGAAACTGATAAATCTTTTGTTTTAAATTATCAGTTTTTATTTTATTCTAGTATTATTCAAACCAAACTGTAAATGATTATCAGCTCTAAATAATCGATATCGATTTTTTTAGAATCAAATATTGTATTTTCCCATTTTTTTTTGTTGACTACACTGGGGCAATATAATCCAGATGCGCAGATGGCTATTTTCCGTTGAGAATGGCCTTGTTACCAAAATTCAATCTGAAGCCCTTTAATATAGGTTTATAAATAAAACACATAGTTGTTTGATTCTTTTAATGATCAAAAGTGAATTCCGAACATCAAATAGATACTGATTGGAAATAACTTATGTTATTTGATACTTCGTAACTTTAAATTCAAAAGTGTAGCTTTTCAGAATAATCACGTAACTATACAAGCCATGCTGGCAAACCTGGTACGCGCGGTGTCATAATGATGGCACGGGTGCCAGAGTTTGCATGATTTGTGTGTGTGAAATGTCCCGCTTTGACATGTTTGTCAAAGCGGGACATTTTTACGTATTTTGGTGACAGCGCGACACAAACATTTAAATCGGGAACGTCCTGCCTAAAGGGGGACGTATGGTCACGTTAGGTTTGAAGTTAGTCGAGACACGGAGGCGCGCGAGCTACGCCGACGATATGTTTGAAAGATTACGTCACATTTCAATGTTTACGTTGTGTGTTAGCTTGAGCGAATATATTATAATGTAAAATATTGTGAGTTGAAAATTTATACTTCTTTAAAGACTTTTAGTGAAAATGGGGGAAAAGAGTGTTCTTTGTGATATACTCGTATATAAGTGTGTTAAAATGCTAATCAGCGAGGAAAAGTTAAAATCTTTAAAAATAAAATTTTAATTCAATAAACATTTCTTCACACTTTAATAGGTACAGGGCTCTTTAGTATTAAAGTTTTATTATTCTAGGCGTATTTAAAGGTTTAATAACTCAATACTTATATTACCATATGAGTTAAAATATCATTTTGAACTGCAGCATAAAATATGAGATACCTAGGTATAAGTTTAATTTTATAGCAAATAATTGTTACAATCTTTTTTTTATGTAAAGCCTAAATTTTAATTTAATAAATTAAATGAATACATCATGTATTGAGGTTTTTAAAAAATATTTCCTTTAGTCATTAGTATATAAAATTTTAGTAGTGCCATCTACTTAATTTTATAGGTGGTCATTTTATCGAACGAAAATTGATTGATTCTACGGTCATACAACCTATCTAGCGGTATTATGCCTTCTGTGTGCTTTGTTAAACACGTCCTCGACAGAACTGAATATGAAATTGAAGAGTGGAGACAAATCAAGATTGATGTATTTTTAAAACTGCTAAAAAAACCATATCTTGGGCTTGCCCCAGTTTGGAGCCCTAGCTTCGCCACTGTAATGAAACTAATAAAGAAATATGAAGGGAAATAAATATTCTTATTATAAATAAAATTGGACGCGTCAAGTATACCTTAGTTGAATAGAAGTGCACACACAGTACACAACTCACAAGATAAGCAACGAAGTGTGTAGTAGTGTACCGTATATGTGCGAGAGGACATGGCGGTATAAGGGAGCGTCATGCCGTTTGCCCTCACGGCATACGAGTCAATTTTACTGCCAAGGTACACCAATAGATATTCACATCAAAAATATCAGTCTTAATAGGAATCTCTTATTTAGTACTAATAAGCAAGGAACCCAGCGGGGCTTTACTAAATTAATAGTTTACAATAATATACGTTATATTCTATCTGGCACGGCAGACGTTGTTTTGCCTTTTCTAATAAATATAAAATTTATAATAGAATATAATAATTTTTTATCTAATTTAGATTACGAGAAAACTTATTGAAAGTCATAATTTATGTTTTTACCACTGGTTTGGAAAAAGACCTCTTTCCTGGGAAGAACTAGCAAGAAACCCAGCGGGGCTATATTAAGCTAATTTAACCTCAATCGGTATTTACAAGATAATACTTATTAGCTTATTTATTATTGTTAAGCATTGTTATTTTATTTATCTAATATTAATGTTAATTTACTAAAATTATTGCTTCTGTGCTAAAACGAGATTGTTGTGGAATAGCAAGACCTTATGAAGTTATGATACAAGTACCAGCTGCAGAACAAAAATTTCGGATCTATACCTGGAAAGATTGTTGATATTGAAGTGAAATGTAATGCCTTAGTGCAAAGTAATTGTGGATACAACTGATCTTCCTTTCAACAAAAACAAGAAATGCACTCTGCACTCTCTTAATGGCACAAGAATTGTATTCCGCTCCGTTATTTAAGAGAAACTTTAAACTATCCACAAAAAAACTTGAGAGAACGCATGTGAGTTTTAAAATGTTTTAGAATTCGTATTTGAAAATGCTGTAAAAAAATAAAGCATTGCTATCATTATTTTATTTACGAGATCAAAGACAAAATTTCTCTTTAATTTTTATTTTAACTTTCAGTTTACTTGCAGCGTCTGATCAACATTTTAAATTTGATATTGTCTACATAGAAAATATGTAGGTTAAAATTACACTGATGTCAGCGTAAAATTACACTGACATCAGTGTAATTTTGTTAAAAATAATTGTGGCGAGTGAGAAGCGTCCGAAATCCGATTACCATTTTGGCACAGATTACAATTCTTATTTATTATATTACACCCTATTAGTTGGGGACAAACAAACCAATAATCGGGCTTAGAAGATAGGTTCCAGATAGTGGACTAAGCTAGGTATTTGATTTGACTAGAATTATATTTAAGTAGCATTTAATACGCCGCATTTACTTTTAATTTAATTCTTGAGAAGTCGATGAATGCACGTGGCCGTGGAAAACTCAATAATTGATTTTTTGGCTCGACCCGGGATTTGAACCCAGGACCTCAGTAGTCGCACTACTACAGCCACTGGACCAACGAGGCAGTCAGGTAGTGATAGGTGATAAAATAGTCGTAAAAATGTGTTTGTGAGTGATGAGAACCGGTGACCCGTTTTAATAGTAGCGAGACTTTCCATCTGCGTTCCACCCACCGCCCAAAATAGTCCTCGAGTTAAAACGCATCTGCATTTGGTTCTTATTCAATGAAAGGTTTTGGTTTCTATTGTCTATAGTCCATACCATCTACTTACCAGCAGGTGGACTATGTGCTCGTTTGTCACTCTTATTTGTATAAAAAAATCTATTAGTTTATGACTTAAAGTTATTAATGTGAACTCGTTTTTATATTATTTTTATAAAAGTTTGTACTAATGTCCACCAGATGGAATTTCGGTTATGGAGACTTGCCATCTGAACAAGACAAGATTATGGAGCACAGGTGCATTGTCTATACCCTCACTCTCATAGTGTGATGGCACGGCAATACCACACTACCAAAAGGAAAACATGCGCAGTACCAATGGTATTTTTTAGACATTAGTTCAGAGGCTCTGGGAAACTGTGAATTTCTTTAAAGAAAAACACAATAACTGATTTTACGTCCGACCCGGGATTCGAACGCGGTATATGTGTCGTGTTACGACCACTAGTCGAACAAAATAGTTGAATTAATTAATAGGTAAAGGTACAAATTTAACAACAAAGTATAAAACCGAATTTCCAGTGTGTGACTGTGTAATTTATAAAATATTTTGTAATTTCAAATCGAACAAATTAATTTCGTAAGCAAATATTAACTTCACACTGTTGAGCACAAGCCCAGCGAACTAAAACGGACCAGTATACAAATAAGAGAAATGACAATGAATCGAACTTGGCCGACGACGATAAAGTTTGTTGGAATTATGCGTATTTGAACTTACAATACTAATCCGACATTTGAATGTTTCATAAAATCTAGATGGTTAGCGCTCGCTGTAAATTTCACAATACGCGAGAAACCCGGGTTCGATCCCCGCCGGCACCAATGAAATTGTTAATTGCAATTTTAAGTGATTTACCACGTGCTCGGCGATGAAGGAATACATCGTGAGGAAACCTGCATCTGCGTCTGAGAAATAAGAAAAAAAAATATTTCGAAAACGTGTGAAGTTCGCCAATACGCACTGGGGCAGCGCGGCGGACACTTCCTTGCCCCAAAACCCACTCAGTAATGAGAGGTCTGTGCCCAGCAGTGAGACGTATATAGGCTGTAACTTTACTTTACTTTATAAAAATCCCAAACTTTTTAAATGAGAGATTAGAATCATATCGCCGGGTATATTTCTCCTTCCCTTATTATAAGCAGAGAATTGTTTATTTATTCACATAGAAGGAAAGGTCTACTACTGTATTTTTTCTTCTTAGTAGTAATCGCCACGAACTACTCGGTATTAATTAAGAAATAATGAATTATCGAATATAGACTTTGAGCTAAGAATCAGAGAAGGCACTGTTTCCTGAGATACAGTAGATAACCTAGTTCAGAAGACAGAGCTCATTTGTTATCGTTACAGTTGCAGCTTATTAAAGTCCACTGCTGAACACAGGCCTCCCCCACAGATTGTCTCATAGGGCCACATTTGCCATAATTACCACGATTTGCAAGCGGGTTGGCAACTGCAGTTTTTTAGTTTTTATTAGAAAGACTCTGCTGCCCATCTCTTGATTAGCCTCTTTATGACACCCACAGGGTGATATAGGGCAGCGGATATTCTTACACCACCAATACACGGTAACTACGAGCTCCTTTTTATTTAGACATATTTGGTTGCTACTAAAAGTTATTTTTTATTGTTTTCTCTAAAACCACTATATAACGTAATACCCGTAAGTTAAATGCAATGCCAATTGAACTCTATTAATAACAGCTTTATAAAGTCTACTGCACTTATTGTGTACTTACTGGACATAGGACTCCCCCAAAGATTGCTTAAGAGAACTTATAGTTGCCGCGCTTGGCGGGTGGACAACCGTAGTTTTGTATAAAAATAAGTTGTTTTCAAAGAGCTGCCTAGCTCCTGCGTCTGTGCCGCGTTGTTGCCTCTTACGACACGCGCATGCTATACGTAAGTGGATGTTCTTACACTGCCAATACGCGGTTCAATCTTAAATTATAAACAAAATGGCAGAAAAAGCGCAAGCAAGCGCTTGTAAGCAAAATGGCGTTCGTAAGCGGTAAGCGCTGTCAAATCGTAAGTAGCTATTTTCCTCCAGGACACGAAGTCCGTTTTAACCGGGGAACCTAACCTAATTTAAATATATGTTTGTAAAGTATTCATATTAAAAACTTACAAATAATGAATTTTTATAACTCTATATGTCTATTCATGTCATTATATTACTTAAAACTAATATTGCACAAAAAAACTTACAAACTCTACTTCAAAACAAACAAATTAAATAAGCAAAATGGCGGATTGTATCAGCGCTACTGAAGTAGCAATCGTGTCCTGGCCGAAAACTATTTCAGCGCTTGCTAGCGCTTTTTTCTGCTAAACGCACTCAATGTTTCAAAATAAGCGATAGCTTTTAATATGGACGAAGTCATTAAGCAACCAAAATGAAACCATTCTCGACGAATCAATATTGAAATTACCCATGAATATTACGCGCTAACACGTGGCTTTTCCCGGTTTAATAAACTCACCATACAGAACACAGCACCATTTAACTGTTATATTCTGTGAGAGCTTGATTATTCCCCAGACGGGCATTATTAGTTGAGAAATTATGTACATAAGAACCTGCATTACACTACAATGACTTTTGTGGCTCTTAGTAAAACTTTTCTCAATTTCTTAAGATTTTTTTAACAGACGTTAAAAGATAGGATTTTCTCCTGTATTATGGAGGCAGTTTACTTTTATAAATTGCACAAAGGCAAGCCTTCGAGCCAGGAACAATTATTTGTAGTTAATTCAAATACTTATTTCGTGAGTGATTCGAACCCGCAGCTCTCAGCGCAGCAACTCAATCTAAGCCCTGCGCCACCGAGTCGTAAAATATCTAAAGTATAGTGAGAAATTATTCGCAGAAAAGTTTACAGTTCACGTTTCATTGAATTAAAATTGTTTTACTTATGTTGTGTTTGTAAAAAGCGTATAAGGGAGTGAGTATTTTTTATTTTTTTAATTTTCAATCCTCATGAATAAAGTAAATTAAAACTCTGTGGAGTGCTAGTGTTACCAGTTACTCCACACTGGTATATACATATATATTATATTTTTAATTAAATTATATTAAGTAATATTAAGTGGACAAATCGATAATTATGCAGTAAACCGTAGAGGAATAGGGTTAAATTATTTTACTTGAACAAAACTTTTCATTTTAATGCAAAAACACAATATATTTTTTCTACGCAGTGCAAAAGAACAGATAGGCATTTTATATGAAAATTTAGTTCAGACTGGGCATTGTGTGAAGTGACGTCATTTCGCATTTGTAACGAACCAAATTGACGATAAAAACTGACTATTTCGCTCAATGTCGATTTCATTTGCGTTTTCTGTAAATTCAAATGAAGTTTTTAAGAACGTACATTATTTTGCTTCAGAATATCTACAGTATTGGTACCATGAACGTCGTTACATTCCTTTACAAGTCCACTGCTGAACATGCGCCTCCTCCAAGGAATGTCACACAGCACGGATTTGAGCCTCCTGCATGACGATGAAACACCGCCAACTTCTTGACTTCGGGCTGCAACTGATAATTTCTGGACAAAAAAAATCCAATAAATGGTTTTATCCCGACCTGGGACTCGAACCCAGGACGTCACGATCAGAAACTGCGTTTACGACCACTCGACCAACGAGGCAGTGAATGTCTGGATATGATAAAATAATTACAATAAGTATAAAAGAAGAAATTAAAATGAAACAAAAAATATATTCAAGGGTGGTTACCTTGAGGTAAAGTCAATTAAAACAAAAATAAAAAAAAGGAGTCGGTTCATAATTGGCGAAGGTTTCGCTAATTATAACCTTTTCAAGTCAGTGCAAAATTATCTTCAACAAACATTAGTTACGAATCTTTGTTTCGGACGATATACAAAACAATTCTGTTTTACTTTTAGTTCAAACCATCAATCGTGCGGCTCAGAACACGAACGCAACCCTCTTTTGCGACAAGTAGCACGAGTGAGGGATAACAATAAATTACAATTTCCATTTTCAGGTTATCTCAATTTCTTCACTTTTGTTTTCGTTTCATCCCTTTAGACCCAAAAGCATTACCTGTTGTTTTTGTACGTAACGAAATAATTTCATTAAAGCAATTTATTTAGTGAATATACCTATGCCGTCGTATTAGAAAAAAATATTTATAATTAGTCTCATTCTCAAAATGGAATCTGTTTCACGAAAGATCATATATTTAAAATCTTTATTGCGTACCATTAGAAAAAAAGGGATACAAAGGGCGCATTTAATGCCTAAAGGCATTCTCTACCAGCCAACCCGTGGAGTAGACGTAGCAATTAAAAGAAAAGAAAAAAAGAGCAACTATAATTAAGACACATTATATGTAACAAAAGAGATATATGTATGTAGAACCTCAAGATAGCTCAGTAATCTATGAAGGGGGCTATGCTAGGGGTTTATCTGTGTGATAGACTGGGAAAGAAAGATAGCCGAAGAAGTGGATGCTGTGGCCTATAGATATAGATGTCTACGGGCCACTGGATCCACTCACCAACAGGTGAACTGTGTTCTCGTTTGTCATCTCATTTTATAAAAAAATCTACAATGGGCCCGCCATATTGCTCGAAGAACCGACAACTTATCCCTAATCCCTTGGCTATTTAGTTTTAACTGATTTTAAAACCTAAATGAAGCTGCTTTCAAGTAATTGGTAAAACTACGAAATACCTCGACACATTTAGAGGTAGGGATTAACTTTAACATTAAATTTTAAATGGAAGTTTGTATTGTAAAATAAGTAAAAAAGTGTTTCAAAGAATCAACCAGACACACGCATTTAAACTTCATTGGGATTTTAGTAATAATGAACAACACCAAAAGCACTTCTATATCAGAAAGAAGCACGTTGCAGCTACTCGTATTGCAGTTATAGCACGAATTGGTCCCCTCGACCGGGAGAGAACCACGTTCCTCAGAGTACCGTCGTAAAATAGCAGCTTAATTTATGTAAGTGCAGATTAGTGTGTAGAGAACTGGCGTACTGGGAACGAGGCATTTCATCTTAGTCCTCAGGGGTGACCTCATCTGCTATTTGTTTCTCAAACGAGGATAAATGTAGATGTCTATGTGCCACAGTATACTCGTATGTTTACCATCAGGTAGACTGTGTGCTTGTTTGTCACACTTATTTAATAAAAAATATTAAAACATTGAATATTTTTGTATTCATTATCAAAGCTGCTGTGTTTGTCAGAATTAATTGGCACCTCTCTCCAGATCCAGTGACGAATGTTATTAGGGTATACGAATAAACAGCGGGATTACGACGGTGCCGCTACGGTTTAAGAAAGACGAATGTGTTTCAACTTCAACGGACTTTGAATGTAAACTTTTAACATTATTTGTATAATTTCTAACCGAAAAACATAATATATGGCAAAGTTTTCTAAGAATGCTAGCTTCCTAAATATCTTTAACATTTCTTTAAATGAACCTCCGAAATGGAAATAGAAATAAAACATATTTTACTTAATATAGATTGTAAATGCCTTGTAGTGGTGGTTTAGAATATCCACTATCCCATATCTTCCCGTGGGTGTCGTAAAATGTGACATAGAGAAAACGGCAGGAGATGGGCAGCAGCATCTTCCTGATAACAGCAACTGTACGACAAAAACACTGCGTTGTCAACCCGCTCGACAAGTGTGGCAACTATGGCAAATACGCCCTACGAGCAACGATACAATTAAATGGCCCCCAGTCCCCGATGGTCCCGCTATTCCTCGCTACGGTGGCGTCCAGGGTAACGGCGAGGCAGGATGTGCTAAGAATCTCCGACGGAGGTTCGGTTGCCACCTAAGACGACTCGACCTGGCAACATACAACACATGCACCCTGAAGACTGACAAAAAAAAAACCTGAAGCTGGAAGAAGCGATGACAAGCTGCGCTGGAATATCAATGGGTCCGAAGGTAGGGGAGGACACGGTGATTCTCGAATCCGGCAACTTGTTCTATCACCGGGAGGGCAACCATCTGCCTCAAGAAGTTGTCGGATTTATCGTCCACAAGTCTCACGTTAATAACGTTGTAAAGATTGGGAGTGTGTCGACGAGGGTTGCGTACCTTACATAATCGAATGCGGCAAGTTGATATTTTGCGGAGCCATTAAAAAAACAATTATTCATGCGTGATCAAAATTTAGCTTTGTATAAAGTAAGAAGCTGTCTAGGCGCGAACTATATTTTCACCTTGTTTATAGTAGTTTGCACTTTTAACTCAATGTTAGCGCCAAAGTTGAGGTTAGCTCTTAATGCCAAGAAGCTCGAGATAATCAGTAAACCTCCTTGCAGTGTGTCGTGTCTCCTCGTGTCTTGGAAAGTAGGAGCCTGATCAAACAGACTCCGTTTTGGACAGAACTGACATGCCTGCATTTTAGCGGCGTTGAAATTTCAGAATAGTAAATATATAAAAATTAAATTTTAAGTATAAAGGTTAAAAAAGAAAATGAGTAATTTACTTCATAATTGAAAAGTTATCTTTGCATTAACACTATAATGTTTTCAACCAAAGCAAATAAAACGTTAACAATAATTAGAAACTTATGTTCTTACTTAAAAAAATTCTTACATTATAATTAAATATAAAAGAATTAAACTATTTTGTGACGAATACTAATCTTTCACTTAAATTTTAAAGCAGACTACGTGGAATATGCAAATAGTATAATTGTTATCTAGACGTCTTTTAAAGTTCCCAAAGGCAGCCCCAGAAAATACAAAGTAGAGCCATTACCGTCTAATGTTATTAAATTCTCTATAAACAGACATAATATACAAATTATAATGTTAGGAATGAGGGTATAAAATAAAAGAAAATACGAAGAAGTGAGGGTAGAACTGTAATCTCCCACTCGTTCTTGCAGTATGACAATTTCAGAGATGACTGCCTCTTGGTCTAGTGGTTGTAGTAGTGCGACTGCTGATCATGAGGTCCTTGGTTCGAATCACGGGTTGGTCCAAAAATTCAATTATTGAGTTTTTCCGCCAAGAAATTCTCAGTAGCTGCCCCAGAGACAGGAAGCTGGTGGTGTCTCGGAAAGTACTTAAAGCGAAAGCGGTTGGTCCAGCAGCGCCTGATCTCTGTCCGGTTGTGTTGGTTTATCGTCCCATCGGATTATGAGAGTGAGGGAATAGAGAGTGCACCTGTGCTTGCGCATACACTTGGGCACTATAATCCTGTCCTGCGCCGATGGCTAGTCTCCGTTGAGGCAGGCCGCCGTGACCGAAATTCGGTCTGGAGGACATTATTATTATTATTAGATTAAGTCCGCCCTTTGTATCCATTTTACGCAATAAAGTTTTTAAAATAAATAAATAAAAATACCTGTAGGGATCGCTCCCGGGTTGCTATACTGTAAAAATACGATAAGCTAACCGGATTCTAAATGCAGTGCACTCTATTCTACTCTATCAACTTATTCAAATGAGATTTGAAGTCTAAAATACTCTTCTAACAATCCAATACAACCAAATCAATATGCTTTAGAATATTAAATCTTAACTGATTGTATGTTACGTGTCATTTTCGCCAATTGAGAACTTTTAGCATCTGAAAGCTTTAGCTTTTTATGTAAACTAATTTCATATATATCAAGTGAAGAGGCAGTGCAATAAAATTCATTACCGCAAACTGTCCTGTGGGTGACGTAAGAGGCAACAGAAGGAAATAAACCAGGAGATGGGAAGTAGCGTCTTCCTTAATAACAACAAAGCCTTACACTTACAGTCTATTAAAATCCACTTCTGAACATAGTCCTTCCCCATAAATTGCCTCATAGGGATATTTGTTATAGTTGCCACGCTTGGCAAGTGGGTTGGGAACCGTAGTATTCAATTTTAGTCGTTATAACGAAGCCAAGATCAAAATAATAATAATTGATAAAATCAGGCGTTACTTTGCGAAAATCCATTATAGTAAAGATATTAATTAATTTGCAACCTTCGGCTAACTAAATACACTGATGTTTCTTACCTAGATAGAAGAGTACCTCCCGCCCTTCCTCAATTGCATGCACCAATACCGTCACTACTAGTCCCAGCACCACTACTCCCGGCACCACTACTTTCAACACCACTATTCCAGGAAAGACACACCATTGACGATAATACGACACGTGTTTCGCCTCTACACGAGGCATCCTCGGGTGATGTAGACTCTACGGCGGCTGACCGCTAAGATTAGCAGAGCTTAGGGGTAGTGGTGCTGGGACTAGTGGTGACGGAGTTTGTGCATGCAATTGGGGGAGGGCGGGAGGTGCTCTTCAATCCAGGTAAGACACATCATTGTATTTAGTTAGCGGAAGGTTGCAAATTAATTAATATCTTTATCAAAATAATAATATATTTTGATAGGATAATTTTTATTTAATGTATTAAAGACTAGCAGGAATACTATTTAAATGAGAATTGAGGACGCCTGATTTATCAATTGGACCACTCGGCAGCTGTGGCTGGCGGGGACGGAACATAATTAAATTTCGCTCACGACAACACTTCTGAATCTGGCCAAAAATTTGCTTTTTGCCTTCTATTGTTAATCTTGCGATAAGTAACAGACAAACGTCAGTTTTTTTTAAACTTTGTTAAACATCTTCTTGTATTCTCTATATGTATAGGAGTATGCGGCTCACCACATATAAAGTGACAATCCCCTATGGCCAACTGTTTCGCCAGGGGTGTTGCAGGAGTATTTTCGGCAAACAGAAATAAGCTCTTTTCTTGTAGGTCCCCAAGTCGTAAGTTATCTTCTGTTGCTGAAGGATTTATCTTAATCATCACTATTGGCTTACGACATGACTTGCTTATTTTATACTGCTACCACTTACCGCTCAGACTATTTTATCTCGGGTATATACGGGATGGTTATACCGCCATCTACCGGAAGTTATAATTTTTTAAGCCCACTGGACGAAATACGATGATAGATTCTCTGACGAAACCATATGATCTGTCATTAAGGTTTTAGGAAGAAGCTAGAACCATTAAAATTAAAACAACTTCTCATTTCTAGAAGGGTCAACAAACAGTTAGTTTACTGCGCTCCTTCAATGCATGTTGGCGGACTTCAATCGACATGCTGTAGAAAGTTGACACTTTAGCAGCGCAAAATCCCGTTAAAGTTAAAAGTTAGTTAAAATTACAGCCTATATCAGCCTTCTCTCATTTCTGAGAGGGTTTTAGGTCAGGGAAGTATCCGCCGCGAAGCTCCAATGCGTGTTGGTGAACTTCACGTGTCTTCAAAAATTTTTTCCTATTTCTTAGACGTACAGGTTTCCTCGCGATGTTTAGCTTCACGGCCGTGCACGTGGTAAAAATCACGTTAAACATAAAAAAATACTGCTTATAACAAATAAAAGCTATAAAGAATAAACAAATTTCACATTCTTAAGTCCGTGCAAAGTAATAAGGCATAGAAGAATTAAAGCCCCGAATTTATATTAAAGTTTATTTTTTACCCTTTGGATTGGACAAAGGATTATTACAATCTCAGTGTTGTCTGAATAGCAACATTAAACATTTCATCCCATATTGTGCCATCCATAGCGGAATATTTTATGAAAACTTATATAAGACCACCCCTTATGTGTAATTTATGTAATAAAATAACATTAAAATCGGTTCACAATTATTAACGAATATATCGCTTAGCATACAAACAGAAAATCACAGTCAAATTGGAAATCTCCTCCTTTTTTTGAAGTCGACTACAACATTAAAACTGAATATGTTTTTATTAACCTTTCAAAGAAACCTGTGATCAAGGTGATATTTTAAGGATACAAGAGTATTTTGAATAAAAAACATATTCAAACAGCCGCCGTTTTAGCGAACATAATATGTCTTATATTATGTGTAATAATATGTTACAACAAATTGAGCAGTTCTTCAATATCTATTTAATACTGCACACAAGAGCATCACGGTCGACTAATTGCTCCACCATCTTTTCAGAAACGAAATACGAGTCAGTGTCCTATGTAAGTATAATATATAGGGTATGGGTTATATAACTTTGTGTAAAGGGATGGAGAACAATAAAAATATACTTACCGAAAAAGCTTTTTTCGCTAAATGTTAGTTTTATTTTTATACAAATAATAAGAAACCAGCACATAGTGTTATAAGAGATTTTAAGAACTACCTGTGCTCGCGACTTCGTTCGCGTGGCACATTGCTTTTGCTATTATAAATGCCGATCATTTATTTGTAATTTAACTATCAGACCTAAAACAAAATTATCTGAATAAAATTATTCACTTAGTCAATAAATCAGATAAAGTAACGATAAAATAAATAAACGGACCCAGAAAAGAATTGGGCAAACTATTCTCCTGTTCGTAATCCCCAATTTTACTCCCGAATTTCTCTAGCCCCAACACTTGGTCCTCATATAACAGAAAAGAGATTTTACCCTAAAGTACCGTACCAATTATCGGTACTATGGTATGAAGGGCCTATACTGCCATTAACATGAATAAAATATTGATATGAAAACTACAAACTAATGCCTACCTAAAAGACTAATTACACTAACAAAAGGAATGAAATTACATAAGAATTTATATTATGTCTCATGCTGCAAACAAATGAAAAATAAAACTAAAAACAATCACAAAAAGTCTTTTGACCTTTAATTGATAGGCGTAATCGAGCATTCCTAATAACTATTGGCATAGTTATAGATATTAATCACGCCTACAAAATTTTGAAATAAAATCTTAAAAAACATTTTTTTTGGGTACCTCCCATACAGGTAAATGGAGAATAATTTTTTTTACCCGTCTATTCAATCGTGTGAGGTATCGAAGAACAGGTCTTGCTAAAATACTGGGAGTATGGGAGAACTTCTTTCGATTTAGGGTTCCGTTTGCAAGATATTTAACGTTAGAGTGGTATTCTTCATTAGTCATGTGTTTTTTTGTGTTGAGTTTTGTGTTTCGCTTATTTGTTAGTTGGTAGTTGTTGTAGGCCTTATTCAAAGTATTCATACAAGCATATGGCCTCATACAGTTTAATTCGTGGTACTCTTGGTTTACCTGGGCGACCCTCAGTATAATTTAGGACAGTTATGGTTGACGGAAAGCTTCATTATAGTTATATATATTTTAGGGTTGCACTGCCGGGAATTTATAGATAGATAGTCCAATTATATCTTTGTTATTATTCATTGAATTATTTTCAAAATTTAAAAGTCATTTATACGTTTTTTATTACGGTCCTAAGCGGACCCGATAAGTCTGCCTGAAAAATAAGTCCTTCAGTTACCATCGTCGTATTTAGGTCCAGTTATAGTTTGCTGTGTCGTCTTCTGCGTGAACTTTCTGCCCAGCAGGTCTCGGGATACACCTTTTTACCCGAGCATTCTTCACGGGACACTACAGTGTGTCGTTCTGGGGCGCCTTATACAAGGCGATGTTAATTTTTATAGCGGCTTTGGCCGCAGTTGCATTATAATGACGAGAGGTTGTCAGGTATTTTGTGTTCAAAGAAATATTTCGTCAGAGTTCGCCTGTCTGCTGCTTGGCATTGAGGGGTTTACTCAACTTTTTAATCTATATAGAGAGGAGTTCTCTTGGATAGGGTCGCCCGTTCGGGGGCCGTGTGTGTAACGGCGCAAAGCCGTTAAGATGTTCATGTGGCCCGTTGTCAGCGCCGTCAAACATACAGAGCGCCAGCCGGACCACAAAGTCTTAGAAGCTTTTTTTAATTTTAAATCTTTAAGTTGGTCGCTATAACGTCGTTCCGGACGTAGCGACCCGCACCGACAATAGTCCGTAATAACAAATTCTGGGCTGGGCCTGCAGTCGCCGCTTCTGTCGATCGCTCAGGAGCGTGTACCAGGCCGGAGCAGCATAGGTCAGCAATGGTCTGATATAGGTCTTGTATATTGTGGTCTTAGATTTGATCGACAGCCTTGATTCTAGGACTGGACGGAGCATCGCCCGCGCACATCTGGCTTTACGGACGACGAAGTTGACGTGCGCAGTCATGCGCAGCATCCTGTCAAGCCGGCACCCATGGTATGTCACGGTCTTCTCGTACGCGATCTCCTGGCCTCTGAGGGTTAGTGGTGGTGGAAATCTTCTGAAGCGGCGAGTGAGCAGAGCGGTCGTCTTACCAACGTTGACGGCTATCTAAGCCTACACTCAGTGGGATATTATGTACTACGTAAATAATTACTTTTACTTCAATGCCTCCTCTGTACAGGAGAAAATCTTAGTTTAGATTTTCCTATTTCAGAGTAACATTTTTTAAAATAGAAAGGAGAAGTTTTATTAGATCGTTTTATAAAGTTTTATAATCTGTTTATTTCCATTACAAATTCCGAGCAACAGAACTTGCAGTTGAAGACAAGTTTACTGTTCTTAGGAATAAAATGCATTTAACTTTATGGTATTTTCATGAAACTATTTTCCAACAAGAAAGTTAAGGAATACATACCATTTCATATCTGTATGGCGAAAAATTATGAATTGATTTTTGTAACATGAAAATAAGTACGAATACTTTAGGATTAAAATAGTAAAATAAGTTTTATTTCATTTTGCTGAAAATCTTAGCTTAAAGTGTTAAGGCACAGTTTGCGTAGAATAAATAGTACGGTGTTGGGGAGATCCTTAAAACGAAATTATGATAATTAAGAATAATAACAATTTTAAAACTTTACAAAAATCTGCTTATATTAATTGTTATACAAAACAGTAAAGTGTTCCATTCATCATCACTTATCATAGGTCAGTATTATTGCAGAGTACAACTAGATGGCGTTAGCACTGAATTAACTGGTTTTTTTGCCAACATAGGTTATAAACATGGTATAAGGTTTTAAATATGGTTTTTCTACATTCGAATGCGTTAAAACATATTTAGTATTAGTCTATGTAAGTGTTAAGTATTTTCAGCACTGAATACTTTTTTTCATACTGTTTAAAACATACCCATCCATAATATCTTTTAAGCCGAATTTCAGTCATGGTGGCCTGTCTCAATGGAGAGCCATCAATGCTAGATGTAGTGATTTTATGTACATGCGTTTCGGAAAAGAGTACGTGTTCTATTATATGGTCGTAAGTACCAAGGGATTTTATTATACTTTAATGACGCAGGATAGGGTTATGGATCATGAGTGCTTGCATAATCACAGGTGCACTTTGTACCTTTTTATTCCTTACTCTCATAATCCAATGTGACAGTAATCTGATACAAATATGGCCTGATTAGATACATAGCCAACGGCTTTACATGCTTTCGGAGGCACAAAGGAAACTCGGCTAAAATCTTGACTCCGTGCTGCTATTGTGAATTTCTTGATAGAAAACCAAATTAATTTTAGGCTCGATTACGCCTATCAATTAAAGGTCGAAAGACTCGTTAACGACTCTGTTTAATAAATAAACAAACACAAAATTTGCTAGCATTGAACATAAATATAAAAATAAATCAATTTATAATTATATTCAAACAATAACCAATAATGTTAGAGAAAAAGTGTTAGAGTAAGATATCACTAGCTTAACTTCCATCAGTCATTCATTTTTCATCCATCCATGCAGCCCATACACTAAGCGCTCGCTGTAAATTTCACAGTACGCGAGCAACCCGACTTCCATCCCTGAGGCACCAATGAAATTGTAAATTTCGATATTACGTGCTGATTTACCACTTGCACGACGGTGAAGGAAAACTTCCTGAGGAAACCTATATGTTTGAGAAATAAGAAAAAAATTATAAATCATGTGAAATTCGCCAACACACATTGGGGCAGCGTGGCGGTCATTTTATTGCCCTAAAAACCTTCTCAAAAATGAGACGACCCTGTGCCCAGTAATGAGTATATAGACTATAACTGTACAGTCCATAAAAAGTCTACAGCTGGACATAGGTAGCCTCCCCCATAGATTGCCCCATTTGGAGAATATTTGCTATAGTTGCCACGTGTGGCGGGTGAGTTGGCGAACGCAGGTTTTTGTTTTGTTATTAAAGTGAAAATGCTACTGCCCATCTCCTGACTTGCTTTGCTTTGTCGCTTCTCAAGACATCCGCGGTATGATATGGGGTAGTGGATGTTCTTTCACTGCCATATTCTTACACGGTATAACTCTGTTGATAATAATATAAAATTATAGCAAATAGATCAGCTGATTCGCATACTTATTACAAATTTTAAGTACGTAATTTCTCTTACAGAAGTAATTAAAATTATAAATTCGAACCGTGACTTCTTTGGAAAAATGCCTAATATTTCAATTGCTGTGTTTGGAATTTTAGCCGTATTACGCCGAAACATTTATTTGTGTCTCATCAGGCGTACCTCAAAACTAGATTGTACAACCAGTGCGTGTTGCTAGTGATCTGAGGCGTGGTCCTTTACTGCAGGCCTTATGAGGAAGCTAAAAGTCGCTCAACGAGCTATGGAGAGGGTTATGCTTGGGATTTCTCCGCGTGATAAACGTAGGAATGAGAATATTCGCAGTAGGACTAGAGTGACCGATATAGCCCAACGGATTAGTAAGTTGAAGTGGCGATGAGCCGGCCATATACCCCAAAAAACCGACAACAGATGGGGAAAAAGGTTTTTGAGTGACAGCCTCGTACCGGCAGGTGAAGTGTAAGGCGTTCCCCCACTAGATGGAGTGATGGTCTAGTAAGACATGCAGGGAGTCGATGGATGCAGATGGCTCAGGACCGTGCTTTGTGGCATCCCTTGGGGAGCTCTATGTTCAGCAGTGGGCTTGTCATGATGGCGTCGAATCATACTTAAACAAAGATGAAAACCCTTTGGGTGACAAAGCATCTGCATTTTGATTCTTAATTAAAGATAGACGAAGATGTCTATCGACCTTAACATCCACATACCATCAGGTGAGTTATGTGCTTGTTTGTCACCCTTGTTCTATAAAAAAATAAAAGCCCTACACAAAAAACAGCTACATTATGCTAATTTAATCATATACCTAAATCCGAAATATTACCTTCGCGGCTGTACCGTTTAAGAGGCCGCAGTAATTCACGCTATATGTTCCGGTCATTGACGCGATAACTAGCTGCCAGCTGGGGTTTTGATTACGGCTGCATATGCATATAGTTCGTAGGTTTTTTTAAAAACAGAATTAAGTGTAACAAATAAACAAGTCTACATCTATTAAATATGTTAAAAATTAATATTTTATTAACATAAAACTAACTGCGTAATAAAATAAAATAATGTGATTTACCAAGTTTGAAGAGTACTTCTCGCCCTTCGTCAATAGCAAGTAGGTACTATCCGTCGACACTAATCTAAGCTCACTCGTCTTTAATATAATGGATTACCGCAAAGTACCGCCTGATTCTAATAACTACCTAAAACTATGCTATTAGGATATTATTAAGCATCAACATTAATATACGTTGTCATCCTTGAAGACTAAGATGGAATTATCCATAAATTCGCAAATTCCAGTAAAAGGTTCTGTGGTTTTTTTTTACTCACCATACGAAATAGCAGTAAATAATATTTTTATGTCACGCTGGTCCTGTCCCGGTCGAACCAACCCAGTCTTGTTACAGCTGTGTGTAAAACGCTCGCGACATTTACATAGACGCTTTCTTATTTCTTTCTTTATTTTTTTAACGCCACCTTTACACAAGATATCTAGGCTGTATCGTGGGGGCAGTATACATACATAAATTCTACAAGAACAATCATCCAGACCCGGAACATCGCGAGTCATACAAATTCTTGTTCGTGTGAAGTAAGATGATGTTTACTAAAAATATTCCCGCTGGGTTTCTTACTAAATCTTCCTAGAACAGAGACTTTTTGTGATACTTGTGGTAAAAGCATGAATAATTTTCGAGAAGTTTTAATTACTCGTACTTGTAATCTTTCGTAGGATATTATAAATTCATAATAAAGGATGTATTATGAATTTATAATATCCTACGTAAATATATTACATTATCGCTCAAGGCGCCTAAAGAAATTTTCACATCAGTAACTGTAGTCGCTGAACCGACAACTACTCGTAGGACTTTATAATTATTGAATCCAAACGTTTTCTTCTATAGAGACATAATATTAACATCTTTCAACTAACAACCAAAAGAATTAGAATCGTTTAGTATTCAGCGAATTATCATAAATTTATATGCGACAAACGTCTTGGATTAATCAAATTCTATTTACCCGTCTCTTAGGCTTTATCTCGTTAATTAAATATAAGACAGTCGTTGCTTGTGGAATAATTTCATTGAGCAAATTAAAAATACAAATTCCGTTCGCTCGGAAAAGGAAAAGTGACAGTTGTGGTGGTTGTTGTCTTTTGTCTAACTAGCCCCATTATAAGATTTTCTCCTATGTAGTGGATGCAGTTTACTTACATAAATTGCAGAAGGTAAAACATCCAGGACCCGTAACAATTACTTGCAGGTCATACAATTTTTTTTTCCGTGCGAGACATGAACCCGCAGCTCTCATTGCTAAGCCACTGCGCCACTGAGTCGATTAGTAGTCGGAAAAATGTTTTTGAATTGAATTTTGATTATTTATTCTATTATGACGTTGTGATTGTCACAGAACGCGAAAAATCCGGGTTCGAACTCCGTCAGCACCGTAAAACACTATAATACATTGTATTATACATTGCAGAATACTATAATACATTTTATTATAGTATTCTATGGCCAGCACTAATGAAATTGTTAATTACAAATTTTACAAATAGTTTGAAGCAGTTTACGAGTTATTTTATTACTTTATATTATTATTGATTGATTCAGCTTGATAAGGCAAGCCGAGCTTCTTGGCTTCCATGGAGGCTTTGCCGCTGATGGTTATTTATGCATTAGTACCACGCAAAAGCTCAAAGTCGCTCAGCAAGCTATGGAGAGGGCTATGCTAAGAGTTTATCTGCGTGATGTAGTTAGGAATGAGGATATCCACAGTAGAATCATAGTAACCGACGTAGCCCAACGTCAAACCATAGGACGCGACGTGTAGGGCGTCCCCCCGCTAGATGGAGTGACGACCTGGTAATACATGCAGGAAGTCGATGGATGCAGGTGGCCCAGGACCGCGCTTTGTGGCATAGCTTGGAGGAGACCTATGATCAGTAGTGGATTAGTGAAGAGCTGTAATGATGATGATGATGATCACGAAAATAACCCCCTGAGCTTAATGAAGGACAGTTATTTCAATATTACGGACAGACACTTAAGTTCTATTGAAATGTAAATATATATACATAGAAAGCAATGAAGCCACATATAGGTCATTAAGGTAATCATACACCATGCGAATGAAAAAAAAACATAAAACGTGTTTTAGCTGTCTTGCCTGGAACTAATTAAAAGCTGAACAGCTTTTGAATTACCGACTTTAATTTTCCTTCAAAGCTATGAAAAATTGAGGTTATAGTTGAACTCGATTCCACACTTCACATACGTGCCTTCATCAAATGAAACGAACTCTTCAAATTTCTTCAAAGAAAAAAGCTTGGTAAAGTGCACTGTGCGATTTTTCCTGCTATTTTTCATTCATGGCGTTTTAGGCACTGTGTACACTGGAGTTCAACCGTAGTTACACACCATAGAAAAAAAATATATATATATATATATATATATATATATATCTTCGATAAAAAATCAAAATGATAATGCGTTACAACCTCTGAGGACTAAGATGAAATGCCTCGTTTTCAGTGCGGTTCTCTACTCTCATCATACGTAACACACCACCATTAAGCTGCTATTTTACGCTGTTATTCCATGAGAGGATTTCTCTAACTCGGTCAACCCATTCGTGATACAACTATAATATAGCTGCAGTATAGTTCTACCACTCACAAAATATTAAAACAATTTTGCAATTTTATTATGACTTTTTTGAGATGGATGAACGTGTCCAGTATTCACTTCTCATCAGGACAAATGTTAGCACGCTTATTATTTCAATAAATATAAAAACACTAAATAACTAATATATTTTAAATCAATGGTTTTATTTAAAAATGTTGAAGAGTAGCCAATTTTGAAGGTAGCCAGATGTAAGGCAGTGTCTGAGTAATACTGCATATTCTACGGGCATGTTGTTTTCTTCCAGCCTTCTAGTTACAAATGAGATGCAGTCTTCAACGGGTAAGCATGTAAACAATGACTGCACATCAAAACTGACCATAGTTTCATTGTCTGCCAGATGTAGGTCTTTAACCTTGAGCCATACTGTGTATAGAAAAAAGACCCATACAGATAGATATTTAAACGGTGATTCTCACCACCATCCTTCACAGTTAGCTACCGTGGGTAAATCTTTGTTTCAGAGAGCACGAGGGCTCTGTGACAGTAAACACCTGGCTGCAGAGCTCCACCATGTCAAGCAAGTTTTGCATGACAACAAGCTTCGAGTCCCGCGCCTACGTCACAGTGAACGAGTGAAGCCGGCCACAGTCGAGCGTGTAACTGCTGTACTGCCATATGTTAGAGGAGTCACTGACAAGATTGGCTACATCTTGAAGCGCACTTCCATCAAAACATACTTTAAGCCGCTGAAGAAGATTGGTCAGTTTTTACCATCGGTCAAGTGTAATGTCCCTCTGCAAGATGCAGGAGTGTACAAGCTTGATTTTGAATGTGGTCTCTCCTACATAGGACAAACTAAAAGATCAATAAAAACCCGCGTTAAAGAACATATATCTGATGTGAAGAATCGACGCTCCGGGAAGTCTGCAGTCTGTGAACACGTACAGGATCGCCCCCGTCACTACATCAGATTTGATAGACCGCAGATCCTCGCTAAAGAACACCCATTCCTTCCAAGGATGATTCGCGAGGCTATTGAAATCAAAAAACATCCTAATTTCAATAGAGGAGATGGCTGGGTGCTACCATCTGCTTGGGATCCTATAATAAATAAAATTAAATCCCAAACCAAGCATACAACTGCAAGACTTCAAGATACCATAAGTTCATACTGCATAGATCGGAACAAAAGTTAAATTTTAATCTATGGTAACCGCGGTTAACTATGACATATGGACGTTGAACATCTCAATCCTGCCCGTGACCATGAGTGCTGTAAAGCGTTCGAAACGTCGGGTATTTAAAAGTAATTATACGCGATAAATTCCGTAAAAACTAGTATTATTTCAATGTGTAGTGTTCGCGAAAATATAAGAAATCATTAGATTTTACATGCTCAAATGGATTGAAGTGGACTACTCCCCGTGGTATATGCGACAGAATATTCACAGAGATTCGATATCTCTTCACAAGGTCAGTGGATCAAGGCCGATTAGAAAGTAAGTATTCATGCAATTATAAGAATTTTTTAAATACACGTCCTATCGTGGTCAAGCGCTTGCGTGTCGTATTATATATGTTATTAATGGTGGTGTGAATTTCCTAGTACAGTAGCAAGACAGTTATTTAATTTCTTGGTGTTGGGTTTAGTTATTGAACCGATAATAGTATAACAGTAATAGTGCATGTTGTGTTGGAGTGAGGGAGGTGTTCATCAAACTAGGTTAAAGACTCCGTTGTATTTATGCACGAAGTTCCTAGGAAACTATTTTTTACTAATTTCTCTCCTTTTCTCAAATTCTTGTGGTATGCTTTTTTCTTTGCTATGAGAATCATAAATAGTAGTTTTTATTTTTATCTTTTTAACCAACTTCAAAACAGAAAGAGTTTTCTATTTGACTGTACGTTTTTGAAGCTAAACTTCCTTATCTACCTAGTGGAGAAGAAATTTAGTTCGATTATAAAAAAATGTAGCGTTTTCTTGTGGCGTTTCACAGCCGGGGCTGAATGAGTATACTATTATGAATCTTACTTACGTAAAATATAAAACAAAAGAAGAATAATATGTGGTATAGAAGTTTCACTTCGTACGTGTGTACACAATTAAAGCACACGTTTTTTTGTATGTATGTTACTCGAAATATTCCTCAATTGCGAGCCGACTTTGTGATACTTTTATATTAAAATAATTATCTAGTACTTTATGTTATATTTTAGGGGTGGCCCCATATAATTTTCAAAAAAAAAAAACGTGATACCGCTAATGGTGGCAAAATACGGTTACGTTTTTAATCTATTGAAATGGCACTCGAGCTTGTGATGTTCCTCAATCCACACGAAAAGTTACAATTAGATTTTTAATAAAAAAAATAAAAAAATGATTCTAAATAAATAAAGAGAATAAAGTAATTTTACATTCTGAAGGCGGGAGCTTTAGTTGTTCTTTTACTTTATTCTTTTAAATTATTTCAAGGCGGCTTTTACTTTTAATTAAAAGTCAAATTTTCACATGAAACAAACTGAACTCTAATTATTCGAAGTTTATTCGAGTGTATATCAACGTGTTTATCTTTTATGGAAAACAAGCGGCTGTTTGTTTATTTCCAAAGACAGATGTGAATTTGGCAACGGAGTAAATACGATGAGAAAAGCTAAATACGACAGACAAAAATTGGAACGCTGTCAGAGAGCCATGGAGAGAAGTTCGGCAGGAATAAGGAAACAGGTCAGAGTGAGATGTAGCATAATAAAGAATAAAACCAAAGTTGTCAAAATAATAACCCACATCATTCAGGTCACATGATGCGCAATCTACAAGAGAAGTGGTACAAAATTGCCACTGACTGGTATCCCAGAGTAGGCAAGAGAAGTTGAGGACGCCAACAAATAAGAAGCGTAGACGATTTACAACTCACGGCTGAACATCAAATGAAAATGAAAATGTTAGAGGAGGCAATGCAGGCAAATAGAGCTTCGGGACATATTATAAAAAACAAGAACATGACTAGTATTCATACATAACCGAGAAGTTCAGAACAAAAACGCTTATAATTATACTGTAACATCCTCTGGTATGTGCTCATATGTTGATATAATTACAAATGACTGAAACAACTTATCCAAAACCTGATCAAAAGTTACCTTTTGTTTACCGTTTAATTGAAACCTTATCCACAAAACATTGTTTAAATATTATCTCTTAACTAAGTAAATTTCGGTCGCTTCCTGCCTTCATCAAAGTAATTACTGCCCTCAAGGAATTTTGCCTTTAAACTTTTAAAGCATTTTATAACTAAGAAGAACAAATTGGCATCGCGCCTTAGGCACAAATTGTTTGTTAAATGCTGAATAATCATATTTCGATATCTTACATCCTCTAGAGGAAAACTGCTTATTTCTCCATTAATAAATTAATGTAAACATCAACATAACGGATCTCACACGTCCAATATTGAACTGAGACCTCCGTCAATTCACCATCATCATCATTACAGACCTGCACAAGTCCACTGCTGAACATAGACCTCCCCCAAGGAATGCTACAAGGCACGGTTCTGAGCCACCTGCATTCATCAATTTCCTGCATGTCTTACTAAGTCGTCACTCCATCTAATGGGGATCACCCTACACAACGCCTGCCGGTATGGAACTGCCACTCGAGAACCTTTTTTCCCCATCGGTTGTCGGCTCTTCGAGCTATATGGCCGGCCCATTGACACTTCAGCTTACTAATCCGTTGAGCTATATCGGTCGACCTGGTTCTACTGTGGATATCGTCATTTCTAAGTTTATCTCGCAGAGAAATAAACCCCGATGAAAGTCCTCACCATAACTCGCTGAGCGACCTTGAGCGTCCTCATACGGTCAGTGAAGAACCACGCACTGGTTGTACAATCTCGTTTTCAGGTTTTGAGGTATACCTGACGAGAAAATGTGTCGTAATTTCCCGAACGCTGCCCAGCCGTGTTGAATCCGTCGATTGACCTCTCGGTCAAAGTTGGACGTACCTAGTCCGACTATTTGTCCTAGGTAAACATAATCGTTAATAACTTGCAGCTTAGTGTTCCCATCAACTATTGGCATAGGTGTAACATCGATATTACACATGATCTTTGTTTTGTCCATGTTCATCTTATGGCCTATCCTTTGGGAGACACTATTTTGAAGTAATTGAGATTCGTGATTGGGTCCTCCAGTGATTCTGTCATAAGGATTATATCGTCTTTGGCTTACGGCCACTTTTTGGCTTATTTCTGTTGCGGAGTAGTTTCTTGGCAGGTCCTATTGTTTCCTAGCACACCTTGATACAACAGCAGCCAACTAAAAACAAAGAAGGTAATATAGATGCGGTAACTAAGACTGAGTGCTTTACAGCCTGTAGTCATATTGTTGGTAACAGCGGAAATGGAAAATAGTTTACTATAAGCTTTTTTATGGTGAGGGTTTTCCCAAGCTATTACAGTGCTAAGTAAGTTATAACTTTATAAGAAAGGTGTGACACAAATGAGCAAGTTTCAAATTGATCAAATATGCACAGTTGGTATTTTAGTTCAGCGCGTTTCACATAAATTTTATCGATAAGAGAACTGTTTCGGGCATTTCCCGTAGGCTTATAATGCCTTTATAGCATAAATTGTGATTGCTCGAGGTGATAGCTTTTGAAAAATTTATATTTATTCTAACATATTCATTCCACTTTGAATAAAGAGTTGCTTTTTTTACAATATTTGACTGATAAACGAGCTACCACCGATTGATTTGAAGTCAAAGTATTTTTTATGTAATTTGGCATTTTTAAAATTCTTTTGAATGTTAAAATCTGCAGCGAGTTGCAAAACTAAGACATACTAAAAGAATCCGCAAGAAAATATGGGGCCTGTTTTGCAATACAATATAACATAATATTTTTATTTCAGGCATCAAGGATTTAATAGGTAAGAAACATTGACCCTTAGAAATAATATATATCTTTACTTTAAAAAAAATATTTAAACTCAGCGCTCACCCGCTGTAGAGTCAACATCACCTGAAGATGCCTAGTATAGAGTCGAACCACGTGTCGTATTATCGTCGATCGTGTGTCTTTCCTAGAATAGTGGTGTTGGGAGTAGTGGTGCTAGGATTGGTGGTGACGGGAGTAGTACACGCAATTGAGGGAGGGCAGGAGGTGCTAGATAAGATAAGATAAGATAATCATTTATTGTCATAACTGTGTACATGAGGTCTTACAAATACACAGTATAGTCTCAATCAATCTGTTTAATAATAATATTACATCTGACTTGGATAAAAATAAATCCAACTGTACTCTGATTGACGATGTGTCGCAATGCTCACAACTTTTGCAATGTCGTGATGGTTCCGAAACTTTTTGCATCCTTACTGCAAATATACGTAGTATAAACCGCAACTTCGATCTGCTATTGGCTTTTTTATCGGCACTTGATAAAACAATGGATATGATAGTTTTAACCGAATGCTGGTCAAGAAAGGATATCCCTCCCCCAAATATAACCGATTACAATGTACATTACTCTAAAAAGCTTTTAAATCAGAATGATGGCATAGTGGTATATATTCGTAAGGTCTTTACAGTTATCGCCTCTGAACCGGAGTTAATTGAGGGAAACTGCCTTGTACTTGATTTAGATAGGTTTTCGGTTATTTGTTCATATCGACCACCCTGTTACGCAAACCCTCGACGATATCTACAATCTTTAGATAGCTTATTACAAAAATTCTCTAACAGGCACATCATTCTTACAGGCGATATAAACATTAATACGATGCCTTTCGACATTCATAATAATCAATTAAATGAATATCTGTGCATATTAGCTACTCATGGTTTAGAACAAGGTGTTACACATCCAACGAGGCTCAACAACTGTCTCGATCACTTTATGATAAAGACGACTGAAAAATGGCAAACCATGGTTTTTTCCACCATTAACTGATCACAGTCCTGTCCTATTACAAATAAAAAACGCCCGACTGCCAAAGATAAAAAGCACACACACAAAACAGGTACTAGATTACGCCCGGGCGTTAAATAATCTAAGTGCCATGGACTGGTCACATTATTTTAAGTTGCGTGATGTAAACCGAACTGCGGAACATCTTGTCAATATTGTTACGAATATAATTAAGGAGTGCACTAGCACTAAATACATACCCAAAAAGAAAGCACCTCTTAAGCCTTGGATCACGATAGGCGTTATAAGATCAATTCGTAAAAGAGATAAGTTGCATAAAAGGGCCAAACTACGACCGAATGAAGACACAATTAACACATATAAAAAATATAGGAACACTTGCAATAAAATATTAAAATTTGTGAAGCAGCAGTATTGTCAAAAAGAACTACTAAAAAGTGAAAAAAATATCAAAAAAAACCTGGAATATAATAAAGGACATATGTAATATGAAAACGAAAAACGATGTGCCTCCAGAGTTGCTTAAGATTGGGAGCACTATAAAGGAATCGTTAAACAAGATCAACACATACTTCACAACCATTGGTAAAAGTCTCGCGGACGTCATCCTACAGAAACTAAATAAAACGGAGCTCGAATTAGCAAGGCAAGCGTTTGTACAATCAAACTCTCAGCTTCAATCTATGTCTTTCGCACCCACAGACCCATATGAAATTAATAAAATAGTAAATAATCTAAAATCTGACAGTGCACCAGGTCATGATGGCATTTCCACTAGGTTTGTCAAATTGGCAAAAAAAGTACCTTGTATATCCAATTGTACATCTTTGTAATCTTAGCTTAGAACAGGGAATATTTCCCGATTTATTTAAAACGGCTATCGTGTCTCCAATTTTTAAAACGGGGGACAAACAAGATGTCTCGAACTATAGACCGATTTCTATGCTGTCTACCATGTCAAAAATTGTAGAAGGGTTGATCAACCGTAGGTTGATTATTTATTTAGAGAAAAACAAACTATTAACTGATTATCAGTATGGGTTTCGCAAAGGAAGGTCAACGGATGACGCCTTATTGAAGTTGACATCTTTAATTAACTATTATGTTGATAGAGGAGAGAAGGTCATTGGTGTTTTTCTTGACCTAAAGAAAGCTTTTGACACAGTATCAATTCCGATACTATTGTCTAAACTAGAGGGCTTGGGCATCCGCGGTCATGTATACCAATGGTTCCATAGTTACTTGGCAGGTAGACAGCAATACGTTAGAGTAAATAAAGACCTAAGTGACGCCTCAACCTGTGGATTCGGTATTCCACAGGGTAGTACATTAGGCCCGACTCTCTTTTTTGGCGTATATTAATAGTCTTCCAAACGCATTAACATCTAATACGGAAGTGCTAATATTTGCTGATGACACTGTCTTACTATTTCATGGGCAGAGTTGGAAACAAGTACAAACTTTTGCAGAAACCTGTTTTAAGAATGTCTCAGCTTGGTTAGAGAATAACTTACTCACACTAAATATTTCAAAGACCAAATACCTCTGCTTCTCGAGGTCTGCAACTTCAGGTCCAGCTCAAGACTTTACAATCACACTACATTCTTTACCATGTAATGGAAAGCTTACTAGCCAATGCAATTGCAGCACATTAACTAGAGCCAGATGTATTAGATACCTAGGTATTCAAGTAGATGATAATTTGAGCTGGAAAGAACAAATCATTAGCATCTGTTCTCGGGTTAAAAGACTTATATATATATTTAGACAACTAAGAACAGACGCTAGTAAAAAAAATTCTTATTCAGACTTATAAAGCGCTCTGCCAAAGTATCATTAATTATTGTATGACGACGTGGGGTAGCGCACCAAAAACAACAATGATTCAACTTGAACGCGCGCAAAGAGCAATTTTAAAAGTACTAATGCACCTACCGTACCGACATCCTACTAATAAAGTCTACAACGAGACTCAGGTACTCTCAGTTCGCAAGTTGTTTATAATTCAAGCTCTCCTGAGTTACCACCGTGTAACTGCCTACTCACTACCACGAACCAGTAAAAGAAGATATCGGTGCCCTATACCCACTACCAAAACCACCTTTATGCAACGACACTACAATTTCATAGCACCATACATATATAATAAAATTGCCACTGAGAATATTGTTAGCCTTATAACTCTAAGCACCAATAGATTTAAAAAATATGTATTGAAATGGTTGCAAAATCTTGACTATGTACAAACTGAAAATCTTCTTACAATATCTAAATAAAATACAATCATTAAAACGCGCACAGACACAATCACACATACACACACACACACACACACACACACACACACACACACACACACACACACACACACACACACACACGCACAAGCGCGCGCACGCGCGCGCCGCACTTCCGCACATACGCACAACAACAATAAACAACACATTAAACAGTATGTAACAGTAACGGCTATAAATTAATATTAAAGAATAATAAATTGTCTTAAGTACTTGCCGAATATGAAGGCACTGTTTCCTGAGATACAGGTGATAACCTAGTTCAGGAGACAGAGCTCCTTTGTATTTAGACATATTTGGATGCTAATAAACGTTATTTATTATTATTATTATTATAGTTATAACAGTTTGTCCATTTCGAACGTACAATATAATAAAAAATAAAATAAAGCACTACAATAAACCAATAATTACTTCCAAAAAATTCATCTAAATTATAAAAACATTTTGATAATAACCATTCTTTTAACTTTGTTTTAAATCTTGGGCTCTCTAATGATTTAATGTATATAGGTAAATGGTTATAGATTCTGATTCCGCTTATAATAAAGTACTTTTATTATAAATGTAACTAGATGATTTAACAATGCACACATCAAAAGCGTATTGAGTTCGTAAGTTCTTTTACGATTTTTTTTAATATTAAAATGTTGTTGGTACAACATCATCATCATTACAGCCCTTCATAAGTCCACTGCTGAACATAGGCCTCCCCCAAGTAATGCCACAAAGCACGGTCCTGAGCCACCTGCATCCATCGACTTCCTGCATGTCTTACCAGGTCGTCACTCCATCTAGTGGTGGGTCGCCCTACACTACGCCTACCGGTACGAGGCTGCCACTCGAGAACCTTTCTCCCCCATCGGTTATCGGTTCTTCGAGCTATATGGCGGACCCATTGCCACTTCAGCTTACTAATCCGTTGGGCTTTGTCGGTTACTCTGGTTTTACTGCGGATATCCTCATTGCTGAGTCTATCACGCAGAGAAACTCCGAGCATAGCCCTCTCCATAGCTCGCTGAGCGACCTTGAGCGTCCTCATACGGCCAGCAGTGAAGGACCACGTCTCTGATCCGTAAGTCATCACTGGCAACACGCACTGGTTGTACACTTTAGTTTTCAGAGATTGAGGTATACCTGACGAGAAGATGTGTCGTAATTTCCCGAACGCTGCCCAGCCGAGTTGAATCCGTCGATTGAACTCTCGGTCGAAGTTGGACTTACCTAGTCGGACTATTTGTCCCAGGTAAACGTACTCGTCAACAACTTCGAGCATAGTGCTCCCAACAACTACCGGCATAGGTGTGACATGGACATTGAACATAATCTTTTTATTGTCCATGTTCATCTTAAGACCTATCCGTTGGGAGACACCATTGAGGTCATTGAGCATAGTGCTAAGGTCCTCCAGCGATTCTGCCATAAGGACTATATCGTCGGCAAATCGAAGGTGAGTGATGTACTCGCCATTGATGTTAATACCGTATCCTTTCCAGTCCAGTAGCTTGAAAACGTCTACCAACGCAGCGGTGAAGAGTTTCGGGGATATAACGTCACCCTGTCTTACACCTCTCTGCAGTTGGATAGGTTTCGAACTCTGGTTCTGTACTCGGATAGCCATCGTAGCCCTATTGTACAAACACTTCAACACCTCGATATACCGACAGTCAACTTGGCACCGCTGAAGGGACTGTAGCACCGCCCAAATTTCGACGGAATCAAAGGCTTTCTCATAGTCCACATACGCCAGGCAAAGTCGCAAATTGTACTCTTCGGTCTTCTGTACAATCTGCCGCAGGGTATGTATGTGGTCTATGTTACTGAAGCCTTTTCGGAAACCGGCTTGTTCGGGAGGCTGGAAGTCGTCGAGTCTGCGTGCGAGACGATTCGTAATGACTCTCGAAAACAGCACGTAGACGCGGCTCAGAAGGGGAAATCGGTCTGTAGTTCTTCAAGAGAGCGTTGTCGCCTTTCTTAAAGAACAAGACCACCGTACTTCTGCTCCACGCCTCCGGAGTAGTGTCACCATGGAGACGGAATTGAAGAGCTTCTGAAGGACTCCAAGTACCGGTGTTCCACCCGCTTTCAGAAGCTCCGCTGTAATTCCATCCTCGCCTGGGGCCCTGCCGTTTTTAAGGTGCTGGAGAGCCATTCTAATCTCGCTCAGACTGACGTCCGGGATATCATCGGAATAGTGTCGGGTAAGACCTGCTCTCGTATCTTACTCACTCTTGCATGTGGCTCCAACGATGATGATTACAGCTGCCCATAGAACCTCTCAATCTCACTCAGAATCTCAGGTTTCCCGGAAACGATGCTGCCACACTCAGTCTTCAGCTTTGACAGTTGGCTCTTTCTGGCAGACAGATATATGGCAAAGACTTTGGAGCCCTGGTTCCGCTCGATCGCTTCTTTAATACGAGCAGTATTAAAGTTGCGTAAGTCTTGCCGCATGCATTTGGAGATCTGCCTGTTCAGTTGCCTGTATGCTGTCAAATCTGTTGACGATTGCAGCCTCATCTCCCGTCTAACAGCCATGAGATTAAGTGTGTGATCGGAGAGGTTTTGTGTTCTTCCGCGGCGGATCTTGAAGAACTTAAGTCCGACCGCATGGACAGTTTCCACGAGCTTGTCATTCATATCGTCCACTGCATTGCAATATTCTAGGCACTGAAAGCGGTTACGTAACTCGAGCTGAAAAGTCTCGGGATTCTGGATTAGAGCACGAGGGGGACGGAGCGTTGACTTCATCAGACGAGACGTCTCCAACTTAACGTTTAGGTTCAGTGTGCCTCTAACCATTCGGTGATCGCTGCCGGTTTTCACCCTTGCGATCACTGAGACATCACTGAACAGTTAGCGTCTGGTCGTCATAATGAAGTCAATCTCATTTTTTGTCGAACCGTCGGGGCTCGACTAGGTCCACTTCCTGTGGGGCCGCTTCTGGAAGAAAGAGTTCATCATAAAGAGTCCCTCTTTCTCCATAAAGTCAGCCAGCTGCTGGCCCCTACGGTTCCGTTGCCCTACTCCAAATTTCCCTAACTTCAGCTCATCGCCTTCTCTTGTGCCTAGTTTTGCGTTGAAGTCTCCCATCAACACCGTGTAGTGGGTTTTGGAGGAATGCATGGCTCTAGAAATATCCTCATACATTGCCTCCACCTCCTCATCGGGATGTGCCGAGGTTGGTGCGTAGACCTGTATGACCTTCAGCGAATACCGTTTGGTGATTCTGAGTATCAGGTACGCGACCCTCGTCGACACTCTCTCTCTTCGGACCTCAGATAATCCAATAATATGCCAGCGCAACTTGTCTACCTCTTCTTCCAGCTCCAGTATGTTCTCGTCAGTCCTCAGGGTGCGTGCGTTATACGTTGCCAGGTCGAGTCATCGTAGGTGGCAACCGAACCTCCACCGAAGATACTTAGCATCCCCTGCCCCGCCGTTACCATGGTCACCACCGTAGCCAGGAATAGCGGGGCCGTCGGGGACTGGGGGCCGTTTATTTGTTTCGTTGCTCATGGGGGGATATTTGCCATAGTTGCCACGCTTGGCGAGCGGGTTGACAACCGCAGTTTTTTATTATGTTATTGTTGTTATTAGGAAGATGCTGCT
This sequence comes from Parnassius apollo, assembly GCA_907164705.1. NCBI lineage: Eukaryota > Metazoa > Arthropoda > Insecta > Lepidoptera > Papilionidae > Parnassius > Parnassius apollo. The sequence goes on from CAJQZP010001249.1 coordinate 420,987, forward strand.
GCCCATCTCCTTTCTGTGTCCCTCTGTTGCCTCTTACGACACCCACGGGAAGATATGGGGTAGTGGATATTCTCAACCGCCACTACACGGCTAGTTGTTGGTTATCTTTGACAAACACAGAAATTTCAAGTATGTATATACAAGTCAACGTCAGAAATTTACAATCTATAAAACATTAAAGAGTCATATTGATTAATATTATACATAATCCTTAAGCACTTTTTTTGCAAAACAAATGTGGACTGAATGTCAACAGAATTGCCCCAGAATATAATTCCATATGTCAGAAGTGGATAGACATGACCATAGTAATAATTTTTTGCTACATCTCTAAATGCTACATTTTCCAATATTGATATGGCGTAACAACTGCTTGAAAATCTACTGTTTACTTTCTCAACATTTGATTTCCAGTTCAAATTAATATCAATGTTGACACCTAGAAATCTCATGTTATGATGCACTTTCTCAATTTTTTCACCGTCAATTATAATATTTAATTCAATTGGAGCTTTTCTATAATTCCTAAATTCTATTAGTTTTGTTTTTCCCAAATTTACTTTTAAATTAATTGAAGTTAGCCAGTTCACTACTGTGTCTAGTGTGTTATAAATTTCATTCACAAAATTTGCATCATCTAGTTTATCTCTTGATAAGAATATTGTAGCATCATCAGCATACATTACACATAGATGATTGATCATTAATGGAAGCTCGTTTATGTAAATCAAAAACATCAGTGGGCCTAGTATGCTACCTTGCGGTACACCTAGTCTTAATTTTTTTGAAGTCGGAATGCACTTGAGTTATTGATTTTGTTTTTTTGTCAAATGTATCTAATATTGTCACCTGTATTCGTTCAGTTAAATAAGATTCCATTAATTTTAGGGCTATTCCACGTATGCCTATATGTTCAAGCTGTTTTATCAATATATTATGAACAACACATTCAAAATCTTTTGACAGATCCAAAAAGAGACCAACACAAGTCCTTTTTTATCTATATCTTTCCAAATATCTTTCAAAACTTTGAATATAGCCAATGTCGTGTTCTTCCCTTTTTTGAAACCCAAATTGATTTATATTTAAAATCTTATATTTGTCTAAAAATCATATTAACCTATTTAATATGACTTTTTCGAATATTTTTGAAAAATTTGATAATAGAGCAATAGGTCTATAATATTTCATGTCATTTTGGCACCTTTTTTGTATAAAGGCTTTATTAGTGTTTTTTTCAACTCATTTGGAAAAATTCCTGTTTCTAAGGTCAATTTTATAATATACGTCAGAGGTTCCGCTATTAAATGTGTACTTAATTTTATTGCTTTCATCGGTATATTATCGTAGCCTTAACTTTTTTTGTTCTTTAAATTATTCATAATGTTAATAGTTTCGGAAATATTTACCGGGGCCATAAAAATGCTATTTAAATTTGGATTAGTCACTGGTTTGAATGTTATGTCGCTAATAGATTGGATAGGATTATTTAATATGATATAATAGTCATTCATTAATTTAGCTTTTTTAGTTGCTCTTCAAACTAGTTAGGACACATCATTTTATTAAATTTAGCGGATGGTTGCAAAATAACTATTAATATCATTTATTAACAAATACTTCCCTCATGCTCGCACGTAATATTTTTAAGGGAATGGTACTGTATCACTGTCACTATCAACAATATACTACCCCCAATAAGTCAGAAATCGAAGAAATTTTCATAATTGGTTGAAATTTGGAGTACGTATGATTAACTTATTGGATTCAATACGCTGCAAATGTATAAAGACTAGAGACAACCATCGGATCCTCTATAGGGTGTCGCCTTCCTTCTTTCACGAAACGCAGGACGTTGTCTTTCGAATTACTTTTATCCAAATGGGAGCTGAATAATGGGCTCCACAACACGCAGAATTGAACAGGTGGTGATTTTGATGGGTCTACGCTGGTTACATAGAGGTTGGCAAACGTCTTCAATTAAATAATTTTCATTTAAAAAGAATCGATCGGGTAATGCCTGCCTTTTTAAAAATACATCCGTTTTAACAATGTTTCAGTGTATAGGGCAGTGCAGAATGCAGAGAGTTATTTTCATACGTCACTGTCCTAAATTGATATTAAGCTTTTTATATTAGTTCCCCAATATATTGCGATGCCTCATATCTGAGGGGATTTATCTCTAGTTACCACGCTTGCAAGCGCAGTTTTTTACAATTATTTACATTGCTATCAGGAAGATGCTGCTGCATATATATACACAAAGATTATTTTGTTTTAAATTGGGTGCAATTATCCATTGGCTACAAAGGCCACTGGGTAAAAGTAACAGCCTATATACGACTTACAGGTGAACAATACATCCTCACACTTCTGAGAGAAAGTTGCAGTAAAGTTAAAGAAAGAATAAGAAAATCTAGAACTAAAACTTATCTCTTTTTAACGTTCTTTGCATCAACATAATCAAAGATTTTGTTTCAAACTCCAAAATTTCGTCTTGTAGGGAATTTTTAGAACTTTGTGAACTCTTTTGTGCAGTGTAAATATTAAATTAAACAAAAACTGTATCAAAAGGATTATTATAATATAAATGAATACATGTTTGATAATAAACCCTGGGAATGAAGTGGCCGCTTCCAAGTTATTTCTAAAATAAATTTTATAAATATGTTGTGACTACTGACGTAAAATTTATTTGAAAAAGTCCCTCTGGGTTTCTTGCTCGTTTTTCCCAGGACAGAGGTTTTTTTCTTTTGAATTGAATGGTGATATAAACTTCACAAGTTCAAACATTCAGACTCAGAAAAAATATTTGTACGCCATACAAATACTGCTTCGGGATTCAAACCCGTGGCCCTCAGCGCCGCAACGGATTGTAAAGCCATTGCGGCACGAAGTCATCACACAGCAGATTTTTATTTCAATAAAGTATATAATTCTTGTTGCAACATTGTCACTATTGTGTCTAGTAACTGCACGTTTGCACTGAGAAACATCCAACACGTAATGTTTTGAAACAAATCGCATAAAATAAATCATACAACATGTTTTGTTGGTGGTGGCGTTCGCACTCACAAAAACTGTGTAAAATTTTCAACAGATATTCAAACTTATCTTTCAACATGACAATATTTCTAGGGATTTGTTTTCAAACATTTTGTTTCTGTAGTTATAAGGATATAATATAGTTAAATACCTAATGTACAATAAACTGTCAAACATATTTTACTATAACATGTTCTTTGACTATGCAAACGCAATGTATCAAAAATTGATAGAAAACAGTGTTTAAAACATGTTTTTGTGTGAAAATTGTGTCAGTGCAAACTACAACAACACAGTAAACACAGTAAGACCGAATTAGTATTTATAAGCCCTAAAATTGCCCGCAGTTAAATTGTTTGGCCGAATTGTAGTTATAAGAAGGCCATGAGCGTTTTTCGCAAATTACTTCTAACTTCTGAAGTCTGGATGCTTAAGACTGGGGACATAAGAATGGCTGTTATAGACCCTCTGGCGCCATTATTTATACATCTTCTTTAGAACTTTTTGGTAGATATATCCAATAAATATAGCACTTTACTAAATACGATCACGTTTAAATGTATATGTTAGAAAATAATGTACTTGTACTCAAAACGTCGAGAAACTTTAACTAGAATGCAGAAAACAGTGTTGAACAACCTTTTATTTTTAATGATTTGTGCGAACTGTATATTCTCCAAGCATAAAACAGATATCTGGTTAATCAAGCCAAATGTCAGTCTGTGTTTGCCAATAACTGCCCTGCCAATGTTCTCCGAAGTAATTTATGTGTAGTCAGTAAACGTATGAAGTGATACCACGTTCTATTGAGTCATTGAGTCGACTTAATCAACGCGGATATTCGTGCTACCCTACCCTTATGAAGTTTATACACACGTAGAATAAATCTGAATTAGGCGTTTTACAAACGTTTATTCTAGTAAAGTTCTAAGATGAAAAGAAATCTGAAAATTGACTTAGCGCTTGCCGTAAATCTTAACAGCACTCGAGCTACCCGGGTTCAAATCCTGGCGGTACCAACGTAATTTTTAATTGAAATTCAAGTGCTGATTAATGACCGTGCTCGGCTTTGAAGCAATCCCGGTCAAATTAAGCTAATTTGAAATACTGAAGAACGCAGAGATTATTTCAAGTAAATTATGTTATATGTCATAATGGAACCGCGCTGTTATTAGCTTAAAACAGTTTTTGCTGTGAAAGTAAAATACGCACTTAAACGTGAAGTTGCAGAAACAAGCCTGGTTGAATCGATCAATCATTTAGTGGGCTACTCCAATTCTGTGCGGGAATCAAATCAGCGAGCTGGCTTTAGCGTTATATATTAAGATAAGAAATTGTTCCCAAATCATTTAACGGATATAATGCGTTTATTTTTAACTTTTTAATTCCCCTTTCGGTCGCTTCACAACATCTATGGTCACAAGGGGACTGAATTGTATTCGTATAATGTCTTGATGTCATAGTTACCCGAAAATTCTTATTTGAACTAAATAAAATAAAACTGAAAACTGAAGGTGATTTGACAAACGTGTTTTAAAATTATTTTCACATTCAGCTTTTAACTTCGAAGAAACGTCGGAGTCTGATATTCATTTGTAAAATTCATTATATTGTAGTATTCTCATAAATAACAAATAATTATAGCTTTATATCGTGTTACCTTCGCCAAAAACAAAAAAAAAACCTTTAAAATTTTATTTTTATTCCTTTTACAGAAATATATCCTAGCAAAAGTAACGCGTTTTCTCAGAGGCAATGTTGCGTGTCTCTGACGCCAATAACATTGTTAAGTGTATTTTAAATTTTTTACCAGTCGCTCAGGGGTGGACGAAAACGTCGTATGGAAACTCGCACGTCTGAAAAATATGAAATGTTAAAATATTATTTGTGTAAAACTTAAACACTAAAACATCACGGCAATGAAAATTTTGAACTACAGTAATATTTGACGCCAATATTTGTATTTCGAATGCTTTTATACGTGGTAGAGCCATGCTGCAGTTATATTAGTAGATAGTTGTACACAATCCTCGACGGGGAAGGACCACGCCCACATAAAAAAATGCTACTATGTGAGTGTAGAGAACCGAGACCCTTTTACTGGAAACGAGCATTCCATCTTAGTCCCACGTACAACATCTGCATTTTATTCGTATGAATAGATGTAGATGTCATGGGCACAGCAACCACTTACCATCAGGTACTTCTCGTTTGTCACCCTATCCTATAAAAAAAAAAAATGCCAAAATACAACTAACAACATATGAAATATGATATGACATTAGCTTCATTTAAATTAGCTGGAAGGCAGTTATTATTATAATGAAACTCAAACACATTTAAACCAAACATTTGGCGTCGTCGTTGATAAAATGTATGTGCAGAAGTTTAATGGAATCTGTCTTTCCATCCAATTACAATGTATATGTCTTTAAGGCGAGAGTGAATAGACTTTTGTTGAACAAAGTCAGTGCACGTTACCATCTTCGTCTGCATCACCACTTACTATAACGAGGGGAGGTCAAAAAGTTCGCGGAATGGCAGGTAAGCATAATGAAATGAAACATTGAACTACTTTTCCTTTTCAACGTATTCTCCCTTAGTCCTAATACATTTATTATATATGTCAAATACCGTCTAAAAAATATTGTCCTCTGCATCAAAATAGACCGAAATTGCCTACTTCACCTCATTATCATCTCCAAATTTTTCCCACACAGTTCTTTTTTGGAAACAAACAATCGTCGCATGAGGCCAGGTATGGGCTGTAGGGTGGGTGGCACAGTTGTTCAAAACCGCACCGTTGAATGAAAGCCGTCGCAACATGGCTTGTGTGCACGGACACATTTTCTGTAAAAGGAGCACGCCTTTTGTGAGCTTTTCTCGGCTTTTTTTCATTAATAGCTTCTAATATTTGATTTAGTAAAGAAGCGTAGTATTCTCCTGTTATGGAAACACATGTTTCCTATAATCGATCAAAAGGATACATTATGTATCCCAAAGGATCGTGGCTATGATCTTTTCTTGTTGATTGAGACAACTTATATTTCTTAGGAGGGGTTGAGCCTTTTTTGTGTTACTGCATCGACTCTTGCTTTGACTCAAATTCATGGTGGTGAACCCAAGTTTCATTGTTAGTTACAGTGTGGACAATAACTTCCTCCCCCTTGCTCTCCACAGCGGTTCAAAAACTCGCGACAAATTTCGACGCGTTTGTGTTTTTGATGAGCAGAAAGCATTCTCGGAACCCATCTTGCACAGATTTTTGTCATAAAAAGGTGTTAATGTAGGATATTTAAAAGGGTATGCTATTTATAAATCATGCTATTCCTAGGAGCGGAGTATCCTAAATAGTGGGTAGTTTCTTACCGGTTTACTTGTTTACTCGTTGGTGACTCAAAACCTAATGACCCCATTAGGTTGAAGCTTTATATATACTAACAATGAGTCATTCAACTAGGGCCTACCTGGATGAGTAAGCTCACCCTCGCCAACGCCGCCGTTCCGCGAACTTTTTGACCTCCTCTCGTAGATGGGATAGTAGACAAACTCATGCTTAAATAGTTGCTTAAATTGTTCTGTCTATATCGTTATCCTTTCCAACAAACAACAATAGGTTAAGTATGCAAACAGTATCACTGTTTAATCACGATAAAACTATTTTCAGCTTTCCTGTAAAGCTAAGAATCACGACGAACAGAATAACGGATTGAATAACTTTGACAGAATCACTCAACGCGATGCCTGCGTCGAACTATGTAATAATAATGTCCTCCAGACCGAATTATGGTCACAGCTGCCAGTCTCAACGGTAGTCCCCGTCCTTACCGTCTACACTGGATAAGATTATAGTGTACGAGTGCAATAAAAATAAAACAAACTGATGCGCTCTCTGTTTCCTTACTCTCATAGTTCAATGGGACGGCAAGCCAACACGACCGGGAAGAGAACAGGCGCAGGAACTACGGCTTTAAGTGTTTTCCCAGGCACTGGTAAAACACCTGCAAATTCCTGACATCGGGCTGATACTAAGAATTTCTTGACAGACAAACTTAATAACTGACTTTTGTTGGCCTGACACGGGATTTGAATCTAGGATTGGTACAATGCTCAAATAAGTAGAGAAATTCAAGTTCCACCTGCACTTTCATTTGTCTTTTATCATTTACCTCTAACTGTAACACACACCACGCTGGTTAGGCTGGTTAAGTCCAGAGTATATACCCTTCACAACAGTGATACTATTCCATCCATCACCAATCTGTAAAGTTTGGTTCGATAATAAATAATAATCGAACCAAACTTTAATAGATATACATATTTATTAAATAGAAAATAATAGATATACATATTTTTAATCAGTCAGGTGCACGTGCACGTGCCAGATAGTCGTTTAAAAGAAGTAAATGTTTACCTATTTCTGCTACCAAATGCAAGTGTTTGGATTATTGTTTTGGTCTGAATAACATAGGAGCAGAATAATTTCAGACTATGATGCGTTTCATCACAGCGCTTAAACTCGTATGAAGTGAATTTAGCCTATGACATTTTGTTTTAATGTATCTTATTTGTTTTAAGCTATCACTGTGTATAATATTCCACTACTTCGTGGAAACTTATCTCCAATAGGCAGATGTAGTTTACTTCGTGACAGTTAATAAAATATGTTTCAAATAAACATCTAAAGCTTCACTACAAAACTTATTTATTTCAAAACAACCTCAATATCGAGATCAAACACAAACTGTGGAAAACAAATAACATTTTATTCTGAAAGACGAAGTTAGCGTACAAAAGGTTTATGTTTTTGTGTCTAATCATTTCGTATATTCAAGCTATAAACAAATAAATAAAAATAATAAAAATATTTTATGCCGAACATCATGGATCATATTTTAGTAATATAAGTATCCTAAACCTGTTCTTAAATTAAAAGAAACTAAAAAACATAAAGCCCATTTAACTCAAAACAGGAAATATTTGACATCACATGAACCATAGAGCAGTAGTAGTGCCCTAATTTGATGACACTGCACTGTGGCAAGGGTACTGTAGACCGGGTCCACTTTGACGTCCTAATTAGGAACCCTTACTCCCTTAGTCTTAGGGTGTAGGGACCCTGATTCAGAGTAGTGTAATAGGGGTATAAATTGCTTACTATTTGGATTTTTTTAACAATAATTTTTGGCTTGAATGTTTGATTTTTAAGTCATGTGTTCAATTACAAAATAAGAAGTGCTAGCGCATCTTCATTTCATGCGGACTCTTCGTTTTAGTGACTCTTCACAATATGTTGATGCGTCACATTGCGAAATTTTTGGCAGATTTTGACGGTAGCTTGAGCCAGCAGACAGTCGACAGCGACAGTATCTCAAGGCGCCTAAAATTTTTCTTTTTTTTTGCATGGGGAAATACATACGTATACCTGCCTTGCGGGGGAAGGGACAAATTATGTATGTCGGACTTGCACCGTCTAAAACCCCATGGTGTTCGACCTTCGTCGCAGATTGGCAGGACCACGGGAACGCTTTCGCACACGTCCGTGGCTCGACCAGCGCAGGCTGCCATATGGCAGAACCTCGCGAGAGAACAACTCCCCCCATGTCCCCTTCTCAGGTAAGGCGCGGTCTCCTACTTCGTGAAGTAGGAGGATTCAACAGCAACACTACACATCTCAGTGTAACCCGGGGCAGCCTTTATGATGCAGGGGCCTGGGGGTCTGTAGCATATAAAAAGCAAATAAAGACTAGGCTCAACATAATAAGCAGGACATTTAGCATCATGATAAGTAAAGCACACCGCACAGCCTCCATAGTCTCCTATGTCACATAAGCCAGAATCCTTCCCCTGGATTTAAAAGCAACAGAAAATGCTGAACTGTACAAATAAAAAGAGGGAAACCACTTTCGCAATTACCCGGAAGGAAGCTAGCGAAACCTGTTAGCCCATACACTCTACCTCACCCAGAAGAACGATAAAAGCTATCATACAATTTAATCACAACCGAAGATGAATCTATGGAAAAAAATCTATGGAAAACGAATGGCCTTGTTTTTACTTACTTTACCAGCTATTTTACTACGGATGGCAAAATAGCTGGTAGAGTAGGTGCTGCCATTACCTGTTGGTAGGAAGGCCAGGAAATGTACAAAACAAAATTGAAACTAGGAAACTACTGTAATGTGTATCAAGCAGAATTAGTTGCCATTTTGAAATCCACAGAAGTGATACAAAGTAAACATACACTCAGGAAAGCGAACATCTTAAGTGACTCTCAATCCGCACTCGAATGTCTAACAAACCCTAATACCCCACACCCTCTTGCAGCAGAAATCTTGGATCGGATATTAGAAATAAAAAGAAATCAAGGTGAAGTAAATATGTTTTTTAGTACAAATCAGTCAAATTATTTTTTAATTTTCTTTGATTCTGAGATGTTCAATAACTTATTCGTGGTTCCTCAATTCACTGTTTTTTGTGCATGATTTTATTCATTTGGCATTTATTTTCGTCATGAGTAGGTAGTGACTGCTATCAAAGTAAGCACCACACAACACTCTTATATTTGCTATAGTCTTACTTTCTTACTAACCATTTACTAATTAACTAACATTAATTAGAAAACTAACGTTAATTATTAAACTAACGTTAATTAGTAAATGGTCAATGTAATTAATTGTGACTCGTCAAGGGATTTTCATGTCCCTCTTTAAACGTCTTTATTGCAGTGGTTTCGAACCTATGATCCGTGTACCACTGCTGGTTAACGGCAGACCAGCAAATCAAGTCAAGACCAGCAGTGCTCCACGGACCACCTGTGGTACACGGACATACAATCATACAATTTCATATTAAATGATAATGATATCACACATCCATTTTGGGGTATTTAGTTAACAGAACAAACTTATAAATCAATCATACTTTATTTTATATTATGTTTAAAAGTTGGTGTTACAAGGTAAGCCTAAAACTTGATCAAATAGTCCCTGAACACTGAAAGGTTAAGACCCACTGCTTTATTAGTAAGTATGGTGCTCTTAGTTACCACAGATTTTAAAACTTACGTCATTAAAAAGTAATAAGTTTTACTCTTGTTTAACTCTTGTTTTTAGTTACGAAAATTCTGCTGTGGTAGCATATTGTCGCTAAAAATGAGGAATGTCCTGTTTATGCATTAAAATCTCCTGTTATTATTTTAGTGTCACATTCTGGAATGTAGTCGTATACATATATGTATAGTTGTACACATATGCCCTGGTTTTTTATAGATAATATCTTCTAATAGATATCTTCACCCGCGCCCACCCGTAACCTCGCTCATTATCCGTACGAATTCCGTATGATGGAGACAAAGATGTTTTATAGGTACAGATACCGTGTTGCTAACACATCGCACCGTTCACAGTGACGCCAGTCTTTGATTCATGTGTGCGTGAGTACCACGTGACGCGCATATCTTACGTACCATGCCTGCATTAGTGTTCGTAACTTCGGTAATAATAGTGCGAATCGATTGCCCAAAAACTTGGGAGATTTTATATTTCATTTATATTGACATACCTGAGTGTAAAATCTGTGTGCGAGGCGTGTGCATTTGTGTTCGTGTGTGTATGGGGATATACACACACAAGGGATATGGGTGGTTATGTGTGTTTTATGTAGGTACGAAAATCGCACTAAAATAGTGAAGATAGGAAATGAAACCTATAATTAATGTAACAGTTAAAAATAAATAAAAAACCACAGTAGATATTTATGTATGTAACATATATTGAACTAATCTATTATTATTGAATGTATAAAAAAGCGATTCAGCTTAGCAAAAACATAACCATCCTTTTTCGTCTGTAGTCACAACGGTGTGGTAGTTCACAACGGTGCGTATCGGCTACGTTGGATAAATATCCGTTGTCAACAGTTGCTTTATATCTATTAATTTATATAAATTAATTAAATTAAAATAGGGAAAAACATTTCATACGGTAGGCAACATTCGTATATTATTGCGTAGTATTATAACTTGTATTGACATTCAGCTTTCGTATTATTTTATAAAGAACTATACCAGAAAATTGTAAATTTACTTATGAAAAGTGATGTTCTTATCCTTATCTTTTTTCAAAGAGTAATTTTTACATGATTTCACAGCACAAACAGTCATTTTGCGAAATTAAAAACACTGGTGCGTGATGTATGTTTGCAGTAAACGTCGCTGGCGTAATGGCGGAACGATAGAACGAATATGACAATATTGGCGCCTTTTAAATGGAAGTGTTTTAGGCGCGCGTTCACGGTATCTATACCTATAAAACATCTTTGGATGGAGAACACTATCCCAATTCAGTTAGCAAGTCTATTGGCATTTTTTATATTATCTCTATGTATATATACAGTAATCTATGTCTATTGGACTCAGAAGTGTAGTGTAGCTAGGCTGTAATTTTGAAATTTTCGTGTAAGTAGTTCGGTCGAAAATATTTTAACTTACATCTATCTTTTTTATACATTTCTGACTATTAATTCAGAAGTTTGGTTTTATTATAACCTATAACAGTTTACCTTAACATAGCATTAGTTTATTTCAAACCTCGTTTTCTCCATTTGCAGTAATTTTTGATATAGACCTGCTCATAAAACCGACAGTAAACAATCCAATGTCAACGAATGTGTAGTGAAATAGCCTATAGAGTATGTCAAGATATGGCTTCTAATGTTTATCTATTGAACGGCTTCATTTTGGAAATAAAGTACTTTTATAGAATAAGGTGGACAAATGAGCACAACTCTGGTACCAAGTGGATGCTATATCCCATAGACATCTAAATTTCCTCTATTAAGAACAAAAATGTAGATGTGTTGCCACCCCGTGAGGTCAAAGATGGAATGCCTTGTTTCTAGTGAAAAGGGTCTCCGGTTTTATACACTTACCATACGAAACATAGCAGCATTAAGCTGCTATTTTACGTTGGTATTCTATGAGAGCGTGGCCCTACAACGGTTGAGCCGACGTATTATACTTATACTTATAAGACTATATATTTATGATTAAAACTACTTTTACGGATTTTATCGCGTTTATTTTTACTTTTTATTTACTTTTATTTTTAATTCCCGACGTTTCGGGCGCTTTCCAGCACCCATGGTCACGGGGGACTGAGATGACTGACGTCCCGATGTCAGAAACGTCGGGAATTAAAAAATAAAAGTAAATAAAAAGTAAAAATAAACGCGATAAAATCCGTAAAAGTAGTTTTAATCATGTATAGTGTTCGCGTAAATATAAGAAATCATTATTATATATTTATTCGTGTTACACCTATAATTTAGCTGCAGCGTGACTCTACAATGTAAAAAATGTCATTTTATTATTGAAATATAGGTACATTATGAACCATTTATAAATACACATTTAAAATAAATTTAATATTAAAAAGTTGACATTTATGTTGTTATTATATTAGAAAAACCTCATTTTGTTGGAAAATATAGGCGAGGCGATAAAGTAGATCATTTCGCGTCTGTAGAGAGCGGAATCGACTATAAAAACCAACTGGTCTGTACCAAAAATATTTTCTCTCATTTTATTGGCAGACAAAAGTAGAAAAAATTACAATGATAAGGGATTTAATATGAATTTGAAGATTGATAATTTAATAATGTAACACAAAAAGACAGTTTCTTTTTTATATATTAGCATAACCGTGTAATGGCGAATTAGGAATATCCACTATCCCATACCCCGTGTGTAAAACTAGAAGATGGGCAGCAGCATCTTCCGAAGAACGACTAAAAAATCTGCAGTTGCCAACCCGTCTGCCAAGCGTGGTACCTGTGGGAAGTATCCTCCTCATGAGACAATCTATGTGAGAGGCCCATATTCAGCAGTAGAGTTTAATAGGCACAAATAACACAAACCTATAATAATGAAGAAATAAATTGGCTTAGATTCATTCAAATTTCATAAAATTGAGGTGGCAAGCGAACTTTCAGTCCGTCTGATGGTAAGTTGCTATTGCAGTTTATGGAAACCTGTAATCCACTGTAAACAAAGAACGTTACAAATTTGTTGATTAGGATTCCATTCCAATGAAGCTTTTGTTTACCATTTAACTAGATATGGCGATGAATAAAAGAAGTAATGAAGGTAGAAAATAAATATTTTAGAAAATAAATTACTGACTAGCGCATCGGTAAAGTAGGGATACTTATACTCCTCGGCCAATGCAGGGGTAATAATACCACAAATAATAATTTGTTTTAATTTAATTTAATTTTTTAATGTCGAGTTTTCAGAAGTATATTTATTTCTAAAAATATGAATACATATTTCGATGACACACTTAACAGGAACTAATATAGGGAACCAGGAATAAATATATAACATAACGACATCATAAAACGTTTTATCGTTGCACTGTATAGTTAGAGACAACTCATATAAGCAAATTGCTCTTTCCCCGACCCTATCTACTATTTAATTGACCTCATTCTATGCAGCTTTTTGTTCAACGGTGGTGCAGGTTTTAATTTTAGCCTCTTTGAGAGGAAAGTGGGGGAAACATAAATACTTAACCCAAGGGAAATCCCCTTGATGGCCGGCCGGCCATTTGCAAATAATGCGCATCTGATAAGGCATTAGCTGATAATTTCCGCGATATCGGCGCGTGCCGATTAAATTAGTAATTTCTCTAAAATATTGTATGGGAGCTGTGTATAAAACTTATGTCATTTGAATTGATATATTATTTGCTATTATTCTGTACTTATCTTAGTTGAATACAACTTAATATATTTTATTAAGCCGATTTCAAAGTTAGAAAACCGAATTTTTAATAGTATTTGTACATAATTTGTGAAGATTAAACATAAAAACCATTCATAAATAAAATAAATGTAATTTATTTTGATCAATAAAAACTAATTTATAATGAAAAAGCAAAAAACCACATATTCCTATATATTTTTTACACCAAAAGTTTTTTACAATCTTAACACATGAACGGCAACCCAAGCGTCGCACAAAAAATATCATATATTGTTACTTTAATTTTGAGAAAGGAGTGAGTCAAGTGGCGTGCGATAATTTTAAGGTTAAGTATGGTTCAAGTTCTTAATTTAGACTAAGTTTCATTTCTAAAAAGTATGTAATGTATTTTTAATCAACAATAGAGATAAATGTAAGGTAAGTAAGTAGGTATAACGGCCTAAACGGCCGTTCGATTTTTTTAATAATAAGGATACATATCCCTAAATTATGAATTATAAACTATTGGTTATTAACCCTTTCATGTTAAAATAGCCATGTTAATAAACCCTTGTCTGGCGACCGGCCAGAATCTGGCCGATGGTTTATTACGCGCGTCGACAGACAATAAAACATTAAATTATGATATAGAATTACTTTTATGGCTTCTTTAAGCTAAGCAATTTCAACTATCCATCTAACCTCTCCTGTAATCAAAATGTATAATTTCTAATAAAGAGTAACATTGTATAGAAAAAACTAATTTATTCGTGTTATCCCCTGCTATGCTATCCGTGAATTTCTGCAATATCAGGGGACTACATTCTAACCTTAGCGCTGTCCACTACCATCTCGGAGGCCGGCTCTGCTCTTTCTGACCGTGACGCAGGTGTCCTCACCGGCTGATGCTTCGTATCTCTTCTACCGGGGTACAAACTGTAACATTCCTTTGTGCCTCGGGCTGAAGTTTGCATATACGCCAGAGAGGACATCTGTTCTCGACGCCTTGGCAGTCTTAAAGGTTCGGACCTTTCCATCCTTTGGCTAAGCGTAGACAGCAACGACCGTCCGCACGTCTACGGGTGCCTCTATAGGTCCCATAGCGGTAATGCCGAAACGGACCGACTATTCCGCAGAGATCGTCATCCTCGGTGATTTTAACGCCCACCACGCCGAGGGGCTTGGTTCACGTTTAACCGATCATGCGAGGAGATATGTTCATGATTTTGCCTTGGCATATGGTCTGATACAACTGGTTACTTCGCCTTCGCGGATTCCAGATGTGGAAGATAATACACCTTCCCTGTTGGACCTTCTGCTGACCTGTCATACGGACGGATATCAGATTTCCGTCGACGCCCCTTTAGGCTCCTCGGAGCCCCCCCCCGAACGGGTTCCCGCCTTGTCGTGTCGGGGGGGCTTAGAAGCCGTGGCTTGGTCACCCACGGCGAAACAAAGAGGAACCCATATGGCTGGTCCGAGGTGGAGGGCCGGCCCGAGGTGGCCACTCCGAGTGGGCTTGGGAAGCCCACTTCGGATGTGTGTTGGTGGACTGCGGTGAGAGGTGTGTCCTCCCCACCTACCGCTGCAGCCGAGGTGGAGTCGCGGAGGAAGAGGAGTGTTGGTATGGCGATGCGCCACTCGCCCTATCCTCCGCGACTCAAACGGGGCCGCACCGTTGATGCGGTGGTGATGGGTCTGCGGGGGGAGAGGATTGTCGGTATTGCGAGGTGCCGCTCTCCCTATCCTCCGCAGCCGAATCTTGGTTGGCGGCGGAGCCATAGACCAGATCCGCCGCTGGGGTCGGGAAGGCTAGTACTTCTAAGTGCTCGTTTTTCCTGGCCCCATGGCCTTCGCGCATCGGACGCGGGGGGCGTCTGTTGTGCAGATGCAATTGGAGGCCGTGGAGGAAGGCGTGCCATGTGTTCTGGTGCGCCTTACTTGGGAAGGAGAACGGGGAGGAATATTCCTCTCCCGATGAGGTGCTGCCATGGGGCGGCAGTCGCTGTTGGGGCCGCGGAAGTGTGCGAAAGCGTTCCCGTAGCCCTGCCAATATGCGACGAAGGTGGAACACCATGGGGTTTTAGTCGGTGCGAGTCCGACATAAACCGTCCTTGCCCAGGCATACCCGCCTCGCGGGGCAAGGACTGTTTTTTTTTAGGCATTTCCCCATGCAAAAAAAAAAAAAAAAGGCTCCTCGGACCAATGTCTTGTCCGGAGCGTGGTGCCACTCACGCTGAAGTCGAGGTTTCATTCTGCAGTTTGCCGCCGTTTTTGGCGCTATAGGTCAGCCGATTGGGATAGGATGCAGTCTTTCTTTGCACCCTTGGGGGCGGGTTAGCTCCTCGCCGGACGATCCCAACGTTGTTGCTAATTCTGTCGCTGATGTGGTACTTCAGGGTATGGAACTTTTTATTCCATCCTCTGTGGTGCCCATCGGAGGCAAATTTCAGCCATAGTTTGGTCGCGCCTTTAAAATAGCATAATGATATAAGCAGGAGTGCTACCAAGCCTGGGCTGACGCATCAACGTCCCAGGATGTTAACACCAGCGCTCTATAAAAGAAGCATAATTCCGCCTCCAGGTTCTTCAAAAGAGTCATTGCCAAGGCAAAGTCAGAGCACAAAGGCAGAATTGGCGAGAAACTGGTTTGCCTTCCTTCTGGAACCCGTGCATTCTGGTCTCCCGCCAAGGCTGTCCAAGGGAATTTCTGTCAGCCATCTCTTCTATCTCTGCACAGGGAGAACGACTCACTGGCCCATGCCGCAAAGGAGAAAGTCGATCTGATAGGCTCTTTCTTTGCGTCAAACTCGACTCTCGATGACGGGGGGAGTACGACGCCGACCATCCCGCGGTGTGAATGATCCATGCCGAAGGTGCGGTTTACACAGCACTCGGTTCGCAAAGTACTCCTCTACGTGGACATTCACAAGTCGGGTGGGCCTGACGGTATCCCCCCAATTGTGCTGAGGACGTGTGCTCTTGAGTTGGCACCGGTTTAACGCGTCTTTTCCGGTACACTTACTCTCTAGGCGCAGTCCCAAAATCACGGAAGATGGTTTTCGTCCACCCAACCCCTAAAAAAGCGATCGCTCAGACGCATCCAACTACAGGCCTATCGCCTTCACCTCCCTGTTCTCCAAAACAATCCAGTCCATTGTAAACTGCCAGCTCATGAGGTACCTTGAGGATCACCAGCTGATTAGTGATCGCCAATTATGATTTTACATCGTGGTCGGTCAGCTGGTGATATTCTGGTCTACCTGACTCATAGATGGGCGGCGGAGGTGGAGTCCAAGTGGAAGGCATTGGCCGTTAGTTTGAACATCGCGAAGGCCTTCGATCGGGTTTGGCACAAAGCGCTTCTTTCAGAACTCCCTTCTTATGGGCTTCCCGAGAAATTTTGCTATTGGATCACCAGCTTTCTTGCAAATCGGAGCATCAAGGTCGTTGTATATGGTGCGAGCTCCGATAACAAGCCTATTAATGCTGGTGTTCCACAAGGCTGCGTGCTATTACCAACGCTGTTTCTTCTGCATTTCAGTGATATGTTCCAAACCTGCAACATTCATAGCTATGCAGATAACAGCACTGGTGATGCTCTGTACACCGCACATTGAATACTGTTCCCATCTCTGGGCTGGGGCTTCCCAGTACCAGTTCCTTCCAATTGACCGCATTCAGCGCAGGGCGGCTCGAATCGTCGACGACCGAGTGCTTTCCGGCTTAGTGCGATCGGCTTGATACACTGGCGATGAGAAGAGATGTTGCATCCCTTTGCGTATTTTATTGCATCTATCACGGGGAGTGCTCTGAGGTATTGTTCGGATTGATCCCAACTGCCAAATTTCATGAACGCACTACGCGGCAAACCTGTCGATACCATTCACACCATCTGGATGCTTGGCGGTCCACTACTGTACTTTTCACTAGGAGTTTTCTTCCGCGTACGACCTCTCTATGGAATAATTTACCACCGGCGATTTTTCCGGACCGATACGACCTGGAGACCTTCAAGAACAGAGCTTACTCCTTTCTAAAGGACCGGCAACGCACCTGCAATTCCTCTGCTATTGCGGTTGCCACTTAACATCAGGTGAGCCGCATGTTCGTTTGCCACCTCTTCTATGAAAAAAGAAACTTGTGAATGGCTGTAATGATTATCATGATAACACTGAAATTAATCCAAAGATAAATATTAACATAAATGTATTAATCAGTTTGGAGTTAGTTTTGTATGGTTTCTGCTTCCATTATTATTTCCGTCACATTATTTCCGTAACAGACAAATTTATATTTAGACATTAATCCAAATTAACTTTGCCATTTGATACGTGGGAATTAATCTTTATACGTTTCTATTGATTAAACACACAGCGTCAAAATTCTACTTGAATAACAAATATACGATAATTTCTTATTCCGAGAAATTATGTAACATTTTGTATTGTTTAAGTAATACAAAAATTTTGTTAAACTGTACAATGCTGTTTGTTACGATGTGTGACGAGAAATGTAGACAATTTTTAATGGTTTTATTGCTGCAGCTAATATAGTTGTTGTACAACGAATAGGTCAGCTCCACCGGTGTAGGACCACACTCTCACAGAATGTCAGCGTATAATAGCAACTGAAGGCTGCTGTATTACTTACTGTGAGTGTAGACAACCGAAGACCTTTTTTGCATGAAACAAGGCATTCTATCTTAGCCTTCAGGGGTAACAACACATCTGCATTTTGAGTTACCATCGCCGATAAAAAGTCCATGCCACCGCATCTGCTTACCATCAGTTGGGCTGTGTGCTCGTTAGTCACCGTTATTCTGTAAAAATATGAGAACGTGGCATT
The DNA here is from genome assembly GCA_907164705.1 of Parnassius apollo. Taxonomy (NCBI): domain Eukaryota; kingdom Metazoa; phylum Arthropoda; class Insecta; order Lepidoptera; family Papilionidae; genus Parnassius; species Parnassius apollo. The sequence goes on from CAJQZP010001249.1 coordinate 439,627, forward strand.
TTATCTTACCCTCAAGTTAGACATAATATTCTGCGTTTTGATTATTATAGAGGGTATAATATGTAGGCCTATGTAATATACCCTCCTTTTTGTGAACTGTGTGCTCGTTAGTCATCCTTTACTTCTACGGTCCTTGTGAAATTTAGTTGAGTTCAATGGCGGTGAATATAAATAAAAAACAATCTGTAATCTTATACCGTGTATTGGTGGCGTAAAAACATCGATTACCCGCTATTATCCCGTGGGTATCGTAAGAGGTGACAGAGGGAAACTATTCAAAACAAAAAAAATAGGCAGCGGTCTTCCTAATAACAACTAAAAACTTTGGTTGTCAACTTGCTTGCCAAGCATGGCAACCATGGCAAATATCACCCTACGGGCAATCTATTGGGGAGGCTTATGTTCAGCAGTGGACTTTAGTACGCTGTAACAGACACCATATTTATTGCATTTATTATCAGTGGGGTATTATTTATTTAATGCACCATGTTACCTAGCTAAGCCTACGGGTGGTGCGACAGTGTCCTATTAGCTATCGGTAACTAGTCGCATGTAATTATTTATATAGTGCCACTATTTGCGAATACCCATAAATGGTTTCCTATTGCTTAATTGTTTTCTACCTACTCTGTTTTTTGTTAACCGAGCGATTCCCGATTAAAAGAACGACAATCTGAAACAAACGCAAAAACGCGGAAGTCAATGGATGCAGATGGCACAGGACCTTGCTTTCCTTGTATTTAAAATTATCTTGTATGTCCGATGCTTTTATTGCCCAGGGTGATTTTGGACATTGTCCCTTAGCTTATGTCCATAAACCACCATAAAATTTTTTGTAAGCTTATAGAAAGTCGCAACGCCGAAGGCGAGAAAATCAATTTTCTGAGATTCGCTTGTAAAATTGAAATAGCGTATAATATAATGAATTTATTACTTGCAGTAAATTCCTGCATGTATTAGGCATTATTGTAATATAATTATAATTTTCAAATAAATTTAAGCTGTTTTGTTCGGTATATTAACATTAGGAATTTCCTATTGAGGAAACTTTTTATGCATACAAAAGAGGTGCACAATACAACAAACACTTTAACACAACTTTGCACTGTGACTGCTTGTACAAAAATCGCGTTAGACCGTTCGTCTGATCGAGTTAGACGGACTGTAATCGTAGCGTCCTTTGTTATAGAGGCGGCATCGTTTGATAATCGGCGGCACGTGCCAGGTGGTATTTCTCAAAGGACATCACTTTCATCCCCCTATCGCGTGCACTATTATGACAGCTTAAAGACTTTACAGTTGGGAAACAATGTACTTTTGCAGAGCAACAGTGGGGTCTTGCGGGGTAGAAGGCGGGCCGACCTACTGCTAGCGCACTTCACTGAATCTGCTATACAATTCATGTGGTTGGCACGAGCGTGTTTTACTATGTACATATATTATATGTACATATTTATCTAATTATATGTTCCGTTTTCGAAAAAATTTAATATCTGTAATGGTGAATTACTGTTATATTTATATGAGTTACTGAGTAAAATTGTATTCAAATGACGCCCATGCTCATGTTTCCCTCATTTTTTTTTTGATAAAATTGTTTATCCGAATGTGATACACTTCATAATCTAATTTAACAATAGAAAACTGAAAACATTTATAAAAATAAAGTAGCACGAAAACATTAATATTTGTAAATGTGTTTATTCTTGTAGTAATAAAAATGATCTTGTTCGATTAATGTTTTAACTTATAAGTATGTATATAATTAAATGATAAGAGTATTATAATATCGAAAGTTAGTTAGTTAACTTCTATTGTTGTGTCCTAACATACACACTAACTGCGTACATACCTACGCGGGCGGTGCGGCGGCATCGCCTGACATCAGAGGTGTTTCAAAACCGTAAAGTCCAAACTGTGCTATTAATCCGCCACAAAATTACACCCAATCCCAAGGTGGTTTAAAATGCATTATATTTTCGTGTTTAGATTTTATATAACTAATTTTCCCATCTTTAAAATTGGTTGCAATTTCAACTTGAACTCGTAATGTTCAGATTCGATGGAGAATAAAAAAACAACAGAAAATCTAATTAAATAAAAATAAATAAAATAAAATCTCTTTATTTCATACATAACATCCATAATGGTTAGTAGGTACACAAAAGCTATAACTATGTTAGTAATAATTAGGAATAATTAGTTAAAGTACAAACCAGGCCTGCCTGAGGCTTGTGCACATGCATAGTCACCCAGTGTCCCATAACAGGACAATCTGGTTTGTCAATAATAGCCTTCAGTGTGGTGTTGGAGCTAACACGTATTTTCGCGCAATGCGCAACCGTCTCGAAGCTAAGCTATCGGTGCGCGCTTGCGCAAACATGCCCGATGCGCTGCAGAATCGCGGCAGACCCAACATCACCCTGAAGGCATTGTTATACAGTACTCGAGTGCGCTGAAAGCTATACGCAGGGGCGTATAATCAACCCACAGATTACACGTGTACATTGTTTGACAGAAGGCTTTAAGGCACATGTGAGAAATTTCAGAATCAAGATCAAACAAAATTTTCAATAACATGTAATAAGAAAACCGGTACGATAATATTTGACATCAAAGCAACAACGATCGCTAATCAACGACTTTTAGGGGATAAAATAACATTCTAACATAAATTTGCGTAGCTAATGTAAATTACAGTTGGTATACACGACGTATTGTTAAATTCACAGTAAGGGTTTAATAACATCCCGTTAAGAAAATTGAAAATTTTCAAAAATATGGAAGTCATTGGTTTCAACCCCGATTTTCGAAAATCGAGTTTTCATCAGATCTCGATATTTTGTGATCCCAGGAAGCTATTCTGACTAATGTCACGTACGGACGTCACGGACGTCCGTACGGATGTATGTATGTGTTATATGTGTGAACCTTTCATAACTTTTGAACTTCTTGGTCGATTGAGATTCGGTTTGCGGCGTTCTCAGAGATCTGTATCTCAACGTGGAATAGATTTGGTGATAATATGAACTGGTTTGGACGAGTAGTTTTTGAGAAATCTGAAAATAAAAAATAAAAATTTTGAAAAACTGTTTTTTTAGAATAACTTTTAAACGGTTTTATCAGTCGATTTCAAAAACTAATCGGCTCTTAACCTCAAAAAATGACGTCCAATGCCGTTTGGAAAATAATAATCGGTTTATTCGTTCGTGAGATATCGAAGGAGAAAGAATTTGAAAAAAAAAACCTTTCTTTTAACGTAAATTCGAGATTTCGCAACAAAATTTGGTGAAGTTTGGAGAACTTTGCATTTGAAATTAGCGGGAATTTCCAGGGATAGCTTGCAGGGTCAAACAATTTTTTTTATAGAAAAGAGAGTAAGATATTATGTGACTCACTTTATGAGAGTGTAAATGATTAAGACTATTGGCATAAAACACAACTGCCACACCAGAGCAATTTCAAGTTTGTTGCTGACTTTTTAAAAAGGACTACTTGTTGGCAGTACTACTTCATTTTCTGCCTAGAAGCCCGTATGTGAAGGTACCGCTCTCTTACTGTGCATCACTTCTGTTGCTAAATAGCAGCTGTTACAGTGCCGTGCTTTAGTCTGAAGGGTATATTGAGTCACTATAAACAGGTTTTGAAGAATCTCATCATAGTCCTCAGAGGTGGCAACACATCTCGCCTTCGATTTATCACTTCAGTTTAAAAACAATCAGGAATGCTTTTTTATGTAAAACGTTAAGTCGTATCCCCCTGCAAAAATCGGTGGTAATATTGCCTGGAAAACCATTTTCGTCTACTTCTTCTTCATCTTGCTCATAAACTTTCACTGCTCAACATAGGCTTTTTGGAGGATTTGAATCAATCGTCACATCTGCGAGCGAATTTGTGTTTGCAGTAACAGACACCTTGCACATTCAATTACCCTTGCCGCTGCTTACATGTCACCGGCTTGGATATTTTACGATTGGCTTAAATGAAATGTTTATACCGCCATTTATGGGAAGCAATAAAATCAATCAGATTTTCTGAATTTTTTTACGTTGTAGAGCCATACTGCCTCTACGTTATAGTTGCAGCGACGAATGGGTCGGCTCGCCTGCGAAAGGACCACGCTCTTACAGAATACCAGCGTAAAAGTGGCAGCTTAATGCTGGTGTATTTTGTATGGTGAGTTCAAATATCTGGTGACCCTTTCTACTGCAAACGAGGCATTCCATCTAAGTCCTCAACTGTTACAAGATGTCAGCATATTGATTGTTCGATAATAAATTAAGATGCCTATGAGCCACAGCGTCCACATACCATCAAGTGGACTGTGAGCTAGTTTCATCAGGTCGTAACCCTTCTATTAAAGAAAAAAAACTTAAATTATCATAACATAACTTTATTTAGTTTTACTTTTATTTTAAATAAATACTTAATTTATGAATAATTAAAATATATGAGCTCTGTTTGCAAGGAAAAGCTGAACTGTATTGTTTAATAAAGTGACTTTACTCTTATTTATTTTGCAAGGTTCGTACATCTAGCAACATATAACTCAAAGGATAAATAGGAAGTCACTCAGAACATTCATTTTCAGACTATCAAGCTATATTTTGCATAAATTCTTTTTCTGGTTCCTTTAGATTTATCTATGGTTCGATAATAATAATCATCATCGTTACTGTCTATGACAAGTCCACAGCTGAACTTAGGCTTCCTTAATAGATATCCACAAAGTACGATCTTGAGCCACCTGCACTCATATTCCAGATTGAAATAAAGTATAATATATAACAATGGCTAGTCGTTAAAAGTACTTTAGTAAAGATAAAATAAAAGTGCTACAAAACATGTAATATAACATTAAAAAGTATTTGGGGCATTCTTAGTTCCTAATTTGAATTATTTAAATATTAAGTATTCTTATTTAAAAATGTAAATAAATGAAATAAAAAAGTATATGTGTAGGTTTTTATGGGCTACAGCATTCACCTACCATCAGTTGACTGTGTGATCGTTTGTTACACTCACTCTTTTTTAAAAATTGACGTTAGTTGGTATTTCAAACAATACATATGTTTCAAGAAATTGACAGAAAATTTTGAAAAGGTTTATGTACGTTGAAGAGCCACGCTGCAGCTATGTTATGGCTGTGGCATGAATGGGTCAGCTTGACAGAGAAAGGACCACACTCTCACAGAATACCAGCGTAAAATAGCTTTTGTTTCATGTGGTGAGGGTAGATTTTCGGAGCATCTTTTTGCTCAAGTTTTTTGTTGCTTGTTCTTCCCAGGACAGAGGTTTTATTTAAGACCATTCTTGTTATCTATAATGAATTTATAAAATATATATATATATATGCTGTGTAGCACACTGTTCTATGACACATGTAACAAGTAGCAAAAATAATACATTAAGGCCCTACTTAAAAATTGAAATGTAATAACGTCCCTCCTAATAGATTAGTTTATTTCATGCTATTTCATGCCACACTTGGGAGGCGGGTGGCAACCGCGGTTTTTTTATTATTTTGAGACAGCCCTACACACGGAATGATACGAGGTAATGGATCCCCTTACACGGTCACTATCCGATATAATATGGAAGATACTTTTTATTATTACGAATCAAATAAATGGCATGTCACTGTAATAACATTATATACGCCAATATAATTCGGCAACGGAACCATATATTTCCTATCACATTAGGTTTATTTTGTCACAATAAACCAGTTCATTAGTCAATATTTCTTCTAAAACTGCTGTGATATTATTATGTTTGAAAGTGAATGAATACACAAATTTCGCAAATGCTGTAATTTTACACTTTCCAAAATAATTTTAAGTCCCAAGCTACATCTATATTATAGTTGTAGCATAAATGGCTCGGCTTGACCGAAGCAGAACCACGCTCTCATAGAATAAAATGCAGCGTAATGCTGCTGTGTTTCGTATGGTGAATGAGAGAACCAGAGACCCGTTTTACTGGAATCGAGAGGCGTTCCATCTTAGTCCTAAGGGGTGACAAAGCATTTGCATTTCGATTCTTAATTGAGGATAAATTTGGATATCTATGGATCACAGCATCAACTTACCACCAGGTGGACTGTGTGCTCCTTTGTTACCCAATGCTATAAAAAAAGTAAATGACGGCTGGAGAGCTTTCGATGGCTAACATTGTGAAGTTCAAATTTAAATTTCTGGATTGTCTCGAAGACTCGATAACCAATGGGTAAGAAAGGTTCTCGAGTGTAGAGTAAGTAGTTGGAGTGACGACCTGGTAAGTGAAGTTGGAGTTGGAGTGAAGTATGGAGATGATGGATGTAGGATCTCAAGACCGTGGCAGTGGACACGTAATGGGCTGAAATGTAGACGATGATGGTGATGAGATTGTCTCTGAATACCGGCCTGTTCCTGTTTTAAGGTATATTGTCACTGAGTGAACAAATCAACACTGCCAATACTAAGCGAGCGATGGCCGCGTTGCAACTGACTTGTTTGGTCTACTGGTCGCAAACGCAACTGCTGATAAAGTGGTCCAAAATCAATTATTGGTATTTCTGGCAAGAAATTGTTAGAAGCAACCCGGAGTTAGAAAGTCGTGGATGTTTCATCCCTGTGTTTCGAAAAGCATGTAAAGCCGTTATTGCTGCTCTATATCTCTTTCCATTCGTGTCGGATTAACATCGAATATGCTTGTCCACACACTCGTGCACTATATTCCTGTTCTATGCAGATAACTAGTTTTCAATGTGACAGGCCACCGTGGCCGAATTTCGGTCTTGAAAACATTACTATCATTAATATTTTAAATATGTCAAATCTGGGAATAAAATAGACTTTATGGTCTCCGCTGAATTTATAATCGTTCTGGTGGTGCAGATGTTTAAGATCAAGAGAGAATGCTTTTTTGTCCCCTTTTCTATAACAAAACACCTACCGAAAAACCTAGCCCTCGGTAGAAGTATTGAGTAAAAATGAACATAAATGTTGAAAAATGTCAGTATTAAAATAGAGAAAATTTATTTAAACAATTAAAAGATTCCTTAGGTATCTAAAATTTGTGTGATCAATATTAGACGTAATTTACTACGCTAAAGCAAATTCATTTAATTTGTGAGGGGCTCTTATTGATTAATTGAAAGGAAAAGTAGCTGTTTCAATTCTAAAATACTCATACTGCGGGTATTTTAGATAATGCCAGGATGTTAAATAAGGAAGGAAAAAGATGTTAAATTTATTAATAAAATTTAATAACTGTAATTGCAATAGACGTGGAAAAATGCAAGTATGTTCACATTCGTTCATTCGTGAATTATATACCTCTTTGTTCTAGTGATCGTACATGGTTGCAGACTATGATCTTGAGTTCTATTTTCGGGTCGGGTCAAATTAGTTTGGGTTTGTTTATCAAGTACACATCTACATTCTATCCACGATTAAAAATCAAAATGCAGATGCGTTACCACCTGTGAGGACTAAGATGGAAAGCCTCTTTTCCAGTAAAAAGGGTCTCTGGTTCTCTACACTCACCATACAAAACACAGAATCATTACGCTCCTATTTTAGCGTGGCCATTCCCCGGTCGAGCCGATCCATTCGTGCTACAACTATACTACTAATAAATCTGCAGCATGGCTCTACCACGTATAGAAAAGAGTTAACGTTTAGAGGATAGATGTAAAGGAGACGGGGATTTATGGGCCCATTTGTAGTAAGTTGAAATATGGTTTAAAAAAACGTTGTATTTTTCTATTTCAAAATATAAAAACTTAGCCCAATTCACAATCTCGAAGACGAGAAATCGTAAAAATAAGTTTACGTCACAAAAAAATATGAAATCTATTACTTTAATCGATTAATACGAATGAGTTTTGAAAATTAAACATAAAACCAACTAACAGCAGATAATTGATTCAATTAACGTAATTACATAAATTACAATTACCATATTGTCAACAGTTTCAAAAATAAAATATGAACATCATAAAAATAAATCTTAAAATCGATTCTCGTTTACAGTTCAATTCATTAATTATTTGCCAACTGCATTTTTAATCTGTGCTGACAGAGACAGCTCCTGCCTGACTCAATCTGTATTCTGTATGTACGTAATATATAATACGTATAACGTAAGCAACTGTCTGATAAAACAAAATAGCAATCGCACTTCAAAAATGAGCTGTTTAGTTTATATACGCTTAATCCCTTAGCTGTCTCATGAGACCGCCGCGCTATTCCGTCAAATCCCTGGCGGTCTCCGCTTACTCATTCAGACCGCTCGGGATTTTCCGGGCGCATGAAACTGCATGTGATTTTTATAGAGATTGAAGGGATATTGTTGCTAACTCGTCGCATCATCTCAATTTTACTAAATCTCTTATAACTTTGCTCTCACATTTCTAAAATGCGCCGAATTTTCAGAGATGTTTTGACAATTTATAAGCTATTGACTGACACCTCTTCCATCTTTTTTACAATCTGGACCCAAGAATGTATAAAAGTTATCAGTATCGTTTCTATGGGCCACAGTATATATTTACCATAAGGTGGACTAATCGTTTATCATCATTATTTTTTTTAAATATCGAAGATCCGGTGAAGTTTACATTGGCGAGGAAAAAACAAGATATTTTTTTTAAATATTTAACAAATGGTACATTTTCGTGAGCATGAAAAGGAATTTAGAAATTGTACTGTCCTAAATTAAGAAAATTATTGACAATGTAAGGAGAATGTTTTCTTATGAGCTATAACTTAAAGTTTGAGTGAAAATCAAATGAACAAATTCAACAACAGTTCAATACTTCATATCTGTTCACTCGTTTTTTTTCCAAATTTATTTATAGTAATTTATAATATTTTGTTTATAGGTCTTGTATTATTTACTATTTTCTTTACTTTTACCATTAATTTACCTTCCTTTCCCAACTCAAGAATGTGATAGTATAGTTTTTATTTAATAAATTGTAGGTGACAAACGAGCACACATTCCACTTGATGGTTAGTGGATGCTGCGGCCCATACACACCTATACATACAGAAGAAGAATCAAAATGCAGATTCGTTTTCACTCCTGAAGACTTATATATAAGCTTCGTTTTCAGTGAAAAGGGTCTCTGGTTCTTTACCCTCATCAAAAAAAAAAAATAAAACACGGCAGAATTGAGCTACTATTTTACTATGGTACTTTGTGAGATTGTAGAAATGTCATTGTGTAGGGTGCTCCTACAAATGAAGGGACGAACCTGGTAAGAGATGCAGAAGGTTGATAAATGCAGGTGGCTCAGTACCGTGCTTTGAGGCATATCTAGCGGCGGCGGACTTGTGACCCTTGTTGTGAAGTCAGCCTCCAGCTGTAAAGGCTGTCTATCATTGAAATATATCGCACTTGTAATTTTTTTTGATAATGTTTATAGATACAAGATGGCGTTTCTTATACATGCAATGATGATAGTCTCCGAAATGTCTTGACATTCCTCGAGATGCTTAGCCAGCTTAGGGAAGCAATGCAATACTCGGTACGCCGAGGCAGGTTGGCTGTTTTTAATCTTTTCATTGAAAACTAAACTAAACTGTTGTTTTAACATTACAAACAGACACTTCAATTTTATTATATTTATTTATATAGATTTACAGAAAATACATTGGCAGCGAACATAGCGTGTTTGGATGTGCATATAATTTATGCAAAATAGTCTTCCTTCATGAATAAATTCATAAAATTTAGTTCGGAATCATGATTTTGCTAACACAAATGGCAGCATGCACGAGTATGTTAAACTTTCGTATTATTTTAGACGATATTTAACTTAAAGTATATTCTTAATACCTTTTTTTAAGTGACTTCAAAATTTCGTGTATTCTTATTTTATCTGCATATATATACGAGTATTTTTATGTACGTTTTGACATTACTTTTTTGTAATGAACATCTGATTTCTATGGCCATTACGAATCTACTATATGATGATTGTTTATTTATACAATGTGTAACGTAATTAACGCACACCCTCAGACACCCCAATTATTATATTATGTTATAATCATAATACATACACTGAATTTTTAGTTAAACATTTTTATGCACTGATTATTTATATACTAATTCCGGCAGAATGTTGTAGTCACAGTACAAATCCACGAACGCAAAGACTTTAACATGCTTGAAATAAAATTCATTTTTCTTTATTTTTATTGAATGACAGAATTAGTAATAATACAAATAAAACTGCACTCTTAAAAGTCTTATTGCCTTAAGTTACTGTCCATTTCCGTTTGTTTTGACTGTACAGATTTAGTGTGACTGTAATTTACGTAGTTTTAATTATTTTTGGAATAAAAAATTACCTATATTAAAAATGATAGGAATCGATTCAGTAAACGATTCTGAACAAACTACTTTCTCAAAGTGCATTAATTATGTTACGTGTTGTAAAATGTTTATTCTTTAGGGGTGGTCTCAAATAAATAATTCTATATCAAAGCGTAAAAAATAACGTATGAAGATTTTAATGTACATATTCAAATGACATTAACAACACAACGAACACACAGAAGAGTAAAATAAATAAATTTTAAATCATAAGTAAAAACCGACTTCAAAATATAAAATAAATAAATAATCCAAGGTTTCAAGACACCATGAATCCCAGAGTTATAGCCTTGCCTACATAAGCTATTATTTGTAAACTATTTTAGGAGCAACGGCTATGTACTTCTTGAGGCGCGGCGGTGAAACACAATCAAAATCTTAACCCTGGGCTGCTACTGACAATGTCTTGACAGAAAAACCCAATAACTGAATTTTGGCCTGACCATGTTCAGCAGTCGTATCAACAACCACAAGTCCAACAAGGCAGTATGATTTCAAACTTTTATTTACCTTAGTCGAAATATATAGATCGGAAATTTATTGATTATTTTGGCTACAAAATAATAGGTATAATTTTCGCAATGCCCGCCGGAATTTTATATTTGTTTTGTACTTTGTCTGTATAAAGGAATTTGTACGGGTGTAAGTCATCCAGTTAGCTAATTCACCCAATTTATTGTTCTATTTATATCGTAATTAAGTAACTGTTTATTACAACTACGCTTAATTTTAATATTATACATATTTAAGATGGGAAAACTGTGTAGAATGCGCGAACAACAAACTTGACATCAAATCTCAATCGTGGTCCCTGTAACAGAAGTATTTCAGTTTTGTCTTTAGACGTGACAACGCATTTAAATGCTGTTTCATAATAAAAAAAAAACATGTGATAACTGTTGTATACGTACCTTAATATCTAAGGAAGACCTTGAAGTTGGACCCAACTCCAATTTCTCAAAGCCATTGCCTCGGATATCATCGTGAATCTTCTGACTGTAGATAACCGCCGTGATTCATAATGACAACTAAACAAAATATTAATTTGTCTATGTGCCATACCATCCACTTACAATAAGGTAGACTGTGTGCTTGATTGCTTTTTCTACAACACATGAAAATGACTCGTTACGACACAATAAAGGTATAGATCCATCAATCAAATTTTTATTTGCTAATACAGGTATTAACAAAGGTGTTTTATAATATTATATATTAAGTTCTTCTGTATTTAGCCTTATCGGGCATGCAAATTAATATAAATGAAATAAATTAATAATTACATTAGATCACATCACATTATATTAAATTTTTGTAAATATCTCTATAATAATCGAATTCCGCAACTATTTGTTACTAAAAGTTCACCATTTATAATTTATTTTAATAATTTGTTTTGAAATACTTTAATAACAACAACGCAAAGCTGTATTTATGGAAGCACGCAAACTTTTCGGTATGCGTAACGTTTGGACGCTGGACGGAAACATCACGATTAAATTGCCAGATGGAAGCTGGCATAAAGTATTTACTTCTGAAGACCTTAAAAAGTTTGTTCTTGGTAAGAAATCGGATCCTGTCGGCCAGTTGGTATCAGGTAACAATGCAGCTCGGGCATCTGGAAAATCTGAACTAGCACGTACCAGACGTGCTGGTAAGATTTAATAATGTGTTTTTTTTTTGTGGAATCACTGTAGTGTAATCTCATCTCAATCATAATTGTTTCACTCATAAACTAATTGCAACATATTAAGTTGTTTTATATAACTAAAGATACAATTTACTAAGACCCTATTGTTAGTCTTTCATGGGCTTAATTTTATATACTAGTGTTTAAGTTCTGCATAAAATTTCAAGCCTTTTTCTTTTAACTCTTTTTATCCTGTATATTTTTATTGTAGTCAAACATAAGACAATTTTTGGTCTTTTTAGTGTAATAAATAATATTAAACTTAAAAATAATAAATTTTAGTAAATAATAAGCATTTGTTTATTTTTAATTAGGATCATTATTTTTGTTTTAAGTGTCTTGTTTTATTCCTTACACCAGATTAAGTAGTTACTATTAGATTAAGTATTTCTATTCATAACCTACAAGTTTTAATTATAGTGATTTCATTACATAATACATTAGGTCTAGGATTTTAGTCATTACATTATATATTTAAAAAAAGATAGTACTATAGCATAAGTAGTACATGGAATACAATAATACAACCGGATGCCTATGCTATTAGATAATTCTGATTGTTAAATATAATACTTAAGTACCCGGATGACCGAGCTTTGCTCGGTTTTTTTAAGTTACATTTATATACAAATTACATGAATAATAGTTTTTGATCTTACATAATAAAAAAAACTGAACTGGTTATTTAAATAAAAAAATCATTAGTGCAATTAGTTTAATTAAATTTTTCGTATTTTTAAAAAATACTAAAAGAAGGGCTCGTAATAATAGATTTTCTCACAAAAGAAGGGAACTTGAAAAAAAAGGAAAAAATTCGGACCCAAGACGGGACGCGAACCACGGAACTCCGATATCACGCCCGAACAACATCCCATCTGAGCTATTACGATCGTTGGTAACCTTTCAAAATTTACCTTCTTATATTATAGCAGTTTTTTTATTGCCTGAAAACACGGACAAAAGGACATTTTCTAAAAATTATATATATAAATATATATATATATATATATATATATATATATATATATATATATATATAATATCATATCTATTTTACACACCTTACATTAATTGGTTTTACAATACAATGTCGATGATGGTTCCTTTTACTCGATTTCTAACTCAGATTTATCATTTAAATCCACTGAAGACTCGGTAACAGAATCGGTTTGCCTAAACATGTTTATTGCTCAACAACTTACAAATTCTTATAAACATTTCAATGTTTTTCACATTAATGCGCAGAGCTTACCACATCATTTCTCCGAACTTTTGGATATTTTTACCGATACGATCCATGCTATCCTAATCTCTGAAACCTGGCTCAAACCATCTCTACTCACGATTTCTTTTAGTATACCCGGCTTTGTGCTATTACGAAATGATAAACTAGAAAACCGAGGTGGTGGAGTGGAGATCTACCTTCGCTGTGGTATCCCCTATAAAGTTATCGCATCTTCTCCTTCTATAGCGTCTGGATCTCTTGAGTATCTCTTCATAGAAGTTCTCTTAAATGGAAACAAAATTATTCTTGGAGTTGTATATTCTCCGCCTTCAGTTAACTATTTTCATGACCTTGAGTCCGCTATCATGAATATCGCATCTGAGTACGCACATCATATAATTATGGGCGACTTCAATATTGACCTTTTGCAGAGAACTACGAATGATCATGAATTCAATAAATTTCTCTATTCTCCCGCTTGGACCCACGCATTCTAATATTAACACTGCTGATTCATGGCTAGATTTGATAATCGTTTCGTCTACTGAACATGTTGTAAATCATTGGCAGTTTCCGGCTTCTGATTTATCGCGTCATGATTTTCCATTAATTACCTATAGAGTCAAACCACCAAAAACTGTTCTGCGTCTGCGTAGCTTTGTGACTCTGGATGTGGAGTTGTTGAAACGGAAAGCCGCCTCAACAGATTGGTCAGATATTTTTATACATCAGATGTAAATCATATGGTAGAGACACTAACTAATAATATCGTTCAGTTATACGATGCAGTAGCCCCAATTCGCAGTGTTAAAATCAAGCGCCCCCCAGCACCGTGAATGGACAGTGACATCTGCAAAGCAATGGCAAAACGTGATCGGGCTTTTGTAAGATTTAAAAACAATCGCTGTGATGCCAATTTGAATGTATATAATGCTACCAAGAACAGATGCAATCACATGGTTTGAGCTGCAAAACGCCGACATATCCATAAGAATATTATAAGCTCTTTGCCAGCCGTCACTTGGAAGTCTTAATTCCCTTGTATTTGGTAGACAAAAGAATTGCCCTGATATGGGGTCAGTATCTCTCAATGATCTTAATAAGCACTTCTCCTCGGGAACTAAAGTCGATAATTCCATTAAACATAGAACTATTTCTATTATCTCATAACTTCCCAAAATCGACGCAAACTGCTTTGCTTTTTATCCAATAACTGATGAAGATGTTCGTAAAATTATTTTTTCCATTAAATCTAAAGCAACTGGCTATGATGATTTGATTAGAAATATGATTGTCCACATCATCAATTTTTCTTTTTCTACTGGGGTTTTTCCATCTTTTTGGCATAAAGCATTTGTCCTTCCACTTTCCAAGTTAAATAATCCCAGTTCTGTTAACCATTTTCGACCAATTTCTATACTTCCCTTTCTTTCAAAAATTTTAGAATCAGCTGCATACAAACAGCTATCCAGCTACATTTATAAAAATAATCTTCTGAGTCCCTTACAATCAGGTTTTCGTCCTGGGCATAGTACAACCACTGCTCTCCTTAAAGTTCTTGATGATGTACGAGAGGGTATGGAGGAATCAAAATTAACGGTTCTCGTATTAATTGACTTCTCCAATGCTTTCTGTACAGTTGATCATGACATTCTTCTTGCTATCTAAATACGTGGGTTTCTCTTCGTTAGTTTTGGATTGGTTATCAACTTGTCTTTGTGGTCGCTAGCAAGGAGTTAAAGTCAACCAACAGTCTTTCTCTGATTAGTCTGATCTTATTAATGGCGTTCCACAAGGCGGAATTCTTTCTACTTTATTATTTTCTATTTTTATAAATCTCATAACTGTAAATTTCAAATGCTCCTACCATCTGTATGCTGACGATTTACAGCTGTACGCTCGGATTAATCCAGCAGAGGTTAACTCTGCGATCGAATTTTTAAATCTAGATCTTGAGGCCATCTGTAACTGGTGCAGAAATTATGGAATTGCTGTCAATCCTGTTAAATGTCAAGCGATAATTCTCGGTAGTCCTCGCCGTATAGCTAAATTAGATTTTAATTCACTGGAGCCTATCGTTTACAATAGCACTATTAATCCTCTTAGTTATGTAGTTAAAGACCTTAATCGTTAATGATTGATGCTAATTTAAGTTGGAAATCTCAGGTGGCTAAAATAAGCCGGAGAGTGACAATCACCCTGCGTGGCCTTTATCGTTTCAAGAATTTCCTTCAACCGAGACTAAGGCTATGTTGGTGCGAGCGCTTGTTTTACCAGTCATTAATTATGCTGATGCGTGTTACTCTGATGTGAGTCAAGTACTTCTGTGCAAATTGGATCGTTTATTAAATAATTGCATCCGTTTTATTTTTGGCCTTCGTAAATACGATCGTGTATCCATATATCGTTTTAAGCTTAAATGGCTCCCTATCCATCAGCGTAGATGTATCAAAATTCTTTGCACGCCTTTTTTTCAATCCTATATGATCCATGCACTCCCCAATACCTGAAATGCAAGTTTCAGTATTTGGGTTCTTCTCACGATCGTAACCTGCGATCCTCCGAGGGAACTACATTATGTGTTTTTCCTCGCCGTACCAAATTTATGTCTCAGTCTTTCGCCGCTGAGGCCATAAGGCTATGGAATAAATTACCCCCCTCATATCAGAAAACCGACTTCTGTTGCTACCTTTAAGAGGATGGTGACTGATCACTACCTTTCTTCTTCCAGCAACTAACTTTCATATTTAATTGTTTCTGCTTATATGTGACTTGACATTTTAAATTATTTAAATTGTTTTAGTATAATATGTTCGTATGTAAGTATACTTAAAATATATGTATTAAGTACTATTTAAACATTATGTATGTAATGTATCATATGTTAATTAGGTTAATGGTAGTTGTGTGTATTTATTTTTGTATTTACACTTATGGTATGTGTATTTTTATATTTATTTAAACGTATAAATTATCCTCATATTTTATGGCACCTGCTACAGTTCTCTGCTTAGCTCGTGGTTGACTGGTAGAGAATGCCTAAAGGCATTAAGTCCTCCAATTGTACATTTTAAGTGCAATAAAGTTTTTAAATAAATAAAAAATAAATAATAAAATCTTTCTCTAACTTTTTAGTAGTACGTCTTTCAAATATGGGCGCAATATTTTGAAGCTCTTTCATATTTTTTGTATTTAGAACAAGGTTGACAAACGAGTAATAAGCCCACCTGATGGTAAATGGATTCTGTGGCCCATAGACATCTACATTTATCCTTGATTGAGAATCAAAATGCACATGCGTTGTCAGCCCTGAGGACTAAGATGGAATGCCTCGTTTTCAGTAAGAGTCTCAAAACTTTTAATTTCTGATGGTATTATGTTATTAATTTTACACTAGCACTTATGAGCCGTGTTTTGTATTATATATGATTAAAACAAAAATTCTAAATGATTAAAGCTCCACTAGGTAGCATCTTTTATGATAAATTAATTTGAGGCGCAAAATTATTTTGAAAGGTGAAAGCAACAGCGTACGCAAAAATAAAAAGTAATATTTTCTCCAGGATACAATTTAGCCGTGGTATTCGGAAATTATAAAATATATATATATATATATATATATATATATATATATATATATATATATATATATATATATATATATATATATATATATATATATATATATATATATATATATATATATATATATATATATAATACATAAGAAGTGAATACTGTGATCCTCAGCCATCTACATTTTTTAATTGATTAAGAAACAAAATGCACATGCGTTGTCACCCATGAAGAGACAAAGATGGAATGCATCGTTGTAATTAAAAGAATCTCTACACTCACCATACGAGACACAGCAGCAAAATTCTGCTATTTTACGGTGGTATTTCATAAGAGCGTGGTCTAACGCCGCTTTAGCTGACCCATTCCTGCTGCAACTATGTATAGCTAGCATAACTGAACGTATCTGCAGTAAGTCACCGAGACCGGGGCTATCCTCTCAAAGAATAGCAGCATAAAATTGCAACACACCGTGCTGTAGAAAGTAAAGAGAACTGATGACCTTTTCTACACGTAATGAGACATTCCATCTTAATACTATTAGTTACATGAAACCTTTCACATATATGAAGAGACCTGTACCCAGCATTGGGACGTCTATATGGGCTGTAACTTTACTAACTTTAATTGGAAGTGACTACATATCTCTATATTTTGTTTCCAAAGCAAGTATTTACCATCGGGTGTTATGTGATTTTTTTATAGAAGAGGGGGCAAACGAGTGTACGCTTCACCTGATGTTAAGTGACTACCGCCACCCATGAAAACCGCAACACCGGGGGAATTGCAGGTGCGTTTCCGGCCCTTTAGAAAGGAGTAAGCTTTTTTCTTGAAGATGCCTAGATTTTATCGGTCCGGAAAAATCGCCGGTGGTAAACTATTTCACAGAGCGGTCGTACACGGAAGAAAACTCCTAGCGAAACGTATTGTGGTGGACCGCCAAGCATCCAGATGGTGTGGATGGTATCGGGAGGTTTGCCGCGTAGTGCATTCATAAAATTTGGCGGCTAGGATTAATCCGAACAATTCCTCAGAATACTCCCCGTGATAGATGCGATAAAACACGCAAAGAGATGCAATATCTCTTCTCAGCGCTAGTGAATCGAGCCGATCGGAAAGCACTCGGTCATTGACGATTTGAACCGCTCTACGCTGGATGCGGTCAAGTGGAACGAGCTGGCACTGGGGAGACCCAGGCAAGATGGGAACAATATTCCATGTGTGGCCGATCCTGTGCCTCGTAAAATTGCAGGCGGTGTGCCGGCACGAAATACTGTCCCGCTCTGCTGAGTACGCAAGCTTTTTAGAGGCCTATTTGGCATTCTATTCCAAGTGGCCATGAAACTGCACGTCACTCGATATGTCGACGTCAAGGATACCGATACTGGCTGAGGCAACAAGGGGAGTGCCTTAAAACTGAGGAGATACGACAAAGGGGTTCTTTTAAGCGAGTGTATTGTGTGTCAGTTTAACTATTCATTCTTATTATTACAGCTTTTTACGAGTCCAGTGCTGAACACATGCTTTGTCACCCCTACATTTGTGCATGGTAGAGCTATGCTGCAGTTATAATATGGCTGTAGTACGAATGGGTTTATCCGACTGGGCAAGGACCATTCTCTCACAGGATATTATTAGCTGCTTATTCTGCTTTATTTTGTGTTGTGACTGTAGAGAACTGGAGACCCTTTTACTGAAATTAAACATTTCATCCATCCTCCAGGGTAACAATGCACCTGAATTTTTATTTCTTAACTGAGGTAGATAGGCCATAACACCAAATACACATCAATTGGACTGCGTTTTATCATAGAATAAATGCGATAAATGAGCACAAATTCCATCTAATAGTCCGTGGTTATTGTGGCCCATAGATACCTACATCTATCTTCGATTACGAATCAAAATGCAGATGCGTGGGCTAGGACTGGAATGGAATAGAAAAAAGTGAAGACTAAGATGGATCCCTCGTTTCCAGTAAAAAGGGTCTCCGGTTCGCTACACTCACCATACCAAACACCGTAGCGTAGAGCTGCTATTTTACGCTGGTATTCTGTGAGAGCGTGGTCCTTCCCCGCTCAAGCCAACTCATTCGTGCTGCAACAAGACTATATAGCTGCAGCATGGCTCGTCTATTACCATTATTCTAATAAAACATAAAGAAACATTTTCACTTTAGTGAAAAAAAAAACTTTTTTGTAACAACGTTAATAAAATTATGTATGACTTGGAAATTAGGTTCTATATTAAATGTAAAGGACAGTATATATTAATTCTCTGAAGAGTAACATTTTCGTGTAAGATTTATTAGCCTTTCTGTTTTTTCCAGGTAACTGGTTTGTATTGTATACGATACAATATAAACCAGTTATTATACCAGTTATACCAGTTTTATAGTACTGCATTTACATAAGTTTTATAATAATAATCGAATACAAAGCAAATACGGTAGCTTGGAAAATCGTGTGGTAGTTTTAACGCAGAAAAGGAAAAATATAAACTACAAAGTAAAGTTCTTTAGTCGGTTATTTTATGATTAAAGTCAGAGATTGAAAACCGTTTTAATATTTCGTTAGGCTTGCACATAAGGTTTCCAAAAAGGTTTGAGTTAACGGTATAGTTTCATTTTTGATATCAGTTAACGTGTTGATTTTGAGGTAACGGCTAAAATATCTAAAATATTCAGAATCCACGCTAAGTGAGCGGCGAGCCAACACAAAGTCTACATCACGTGAGGATGCCTCGTGTAGAGGCAAAACACGTGTCGTATTATCATCGATGATGTGTCTTTCCTGGAATAGTGGTGTTAGGAGTAGCGACGGAATTAGTGCACGCACTTGAGCGAGGACAAGAGGTGATCTTCAAACTAGGTAAAACACATCATTTTATTTTATTGAGCGGATGTGGGCGAAGTAATTCCTACCAACTTTAATATAATGGATTTCCGCAAAGTAATGCCTGATTCTATTAATGGAATGGATGGAAAACCACCTACCTTCTGGTGGACTATGTGCTCGTTTGTCACCCTATAAAAAAGATGTATTTTAATAAGATGATTTTGTGCCTATCACTCCATAAAATAATTTTACTTTAGTTTCAGCTTTAGGTAAAGCGGTTTGGTTTCAGGTTAAGCTCTCGTTGTAAATTTTACAGTATGCGAACAAGCCGGATTCAAACCCCGCAGGCACCAAGTTGCAATTTTATTTATTACAATATTTTATAATTTTAATTTTTTTTTATAGGATAGGGTGATAAACGAGCACATAGTCCACCTGATGGTATGTGGTTGCTATGGCCCATAGACATCTACATCTATCTTCGATTACAAATCAAAATGCAGATGCGTTGTCACCCATGAGGACTAAGATGGAATGCCTCATTTCCAACAAAAAAGGGTCTCCGGATCTCTACACTCACCATACGAAACACAGCAGCACCAAGCTATCATTTCACGCTGGTATTCTGTGAAAGCGTGGTCCTTCCCCGGTCGAGCCGACCCATTCGTACTACAACTATACTACTAATATAACTGCAGCATGGCTCTACCACGTATAAATGTAAGTTTAATTGACTCTGATTTTATATGCTCATTTATCACACGAATGGCAGTTTAAAATAAAATAAAAAAATATGACGAAAAGGTGTGAAGTCAGCTAAAACGCTTTACAATAGCGCGACGGCCATTTGCTTAAGCTAGAACCCCCTCAAAAACGAAAAGAAGACTATGTCTAACAACGAGACTTGCTCGGCTTTTAGTTTACTTTTTAAATTTTTATGCAGGTATCAACGTAACGATCAAATTTGCTGCATAAAAGGATAATTTCATAGGTAAAGTCTGTATAATATTTTCTTTGCCGACACAAAATTCGTAAATTTTACAGTAAAAGCAATATAAGTGGACATAATATTACTAAAACTTAGTTACAGCAAAGTTTTGTAACTAGTTTATCGTCATAAAGCTGCTTCGGTTCCTCGTGGAGTACTCTTTTGTTATTATATTGCAAGAGACGGAATGCCGCTGCAGAACTTAAATTGTTTGCACTAAATGGTTTAGCTTCGAAGTTAGGAAAGTTATTAGCAACATACAAAAGTTTAATCAAAGTGACAATTATTGTCAGAATCCATCTTCTCTTGAGTATTGAAAGAGGTGCCTATGGGCAATGCTGGAAAAATCTTAAGGCTTCCTCTCCTTACCCGGCGACGGACAATAGCGTCGGGGGCTTGAACATATGACACCTGGCTATAACTGTTGTTGTAGCACGAATGGGCCGGCTCGACCGGCGAAGAATAGAATAGAATAGAATATTGATTTATTTGCATTGAATGTAGGTAATTCACAAAAAGGGTGTTGACAGAGTACATAAAAGATCCGTACATTCTACCATTTTGGCATGCAAATATTAAATTAAAATTTATTTCTATACTACACTAGTAATTAATTATTAATAGCCTTAATATGTGATAATTATGAATATAAAAATTATTGCATTATTATTATTATTATTACATTATATCGATTTTTGAATTATTATTGCAGGTAGCTTATTACATTATAAATTATTAATACTAACAGATTATACAAAACAATTAATTAACTGAACGTTATTTTATAATAGCACCTTTCCAATAACAAAGAAGTAAGACTCTTTTTAAATATTCTTATCGGTTGAATTTTTACAAAATTAGGAATTTTATTATAAATGACTGGTGCCATGCCCATAACACTTTTTTTTAAAGCTGTTTGAAATCTTCCTATGTACAATAAGTCTATATATTGCGTTCTCGTAGGTACAGTTCGTACTCGAGTTTCATTTAAGGTAGGAAATAAATAATGATTAATTTTGACAAATAACGCTACTTCAAGAATATATAGACACGGAAAAGTTAATAATTTATGAGCTTTAAAATTGGGGACACAACTATCGGTAGTAAGGAAGGTGCACACTCTCACAAAATAGCAGTGAAATAGTGGCTTAATGCTGCTGTGTTTCATATGGTGAATGTAAAATTTAATACATCAAAATCAAACATACTGCTTTATTATGTGCGACATAAATATCTAGTACTCAATTGTACAACTTATTAACGATAAATTTTAACGTAACGAAAATATATAATTATGTATATTATTCTGAGGAAACATCCAAAACAAATTAATTTCCCCGGACGTTGATTGGGATCGGATACGGGAAGATATAACCCACAGATAAAACAAATATGTATTAAAATCGGGAAAAGACCTGATAACAACTATCCTTCACTATCTTTCAACCTTTGGGAATAGAAAATTTTGTTTTTTTATGGAAAGCAACGTTGGATATGTAATAATTACTCTTTTTATATATTTGATGTTTTTTGAAAAAAATAGAAACAGGAGAAATAAGCTGCATTTACTTGATAACAACTCAACTAATAACAAAAGACTGTGGCTGCCAACTCTCCCGCCAAGTGTGGCAACTGTGGTAAATATCCCTCATTTAAGAAAGTCTATGGGGAAGGATTTTGCGCAGTATGGGCTTTTGATAGCCGTCTCGAAGTAGGTTAAAACTTAATTGAAGAATTCCTTTATCCCTATGTACATACATTTTAAAATTCACAAACAGATCAACCACCTTTCATTTAGGCATTGTATTTAGGTTTTATCGCTATACTTTTATTGTTGTCTTCATTTTAATCCTAATTATTAGAACACAAGGTATGTAGTTTTTAGTGCAGTCTCGTTTTATTGTTTTGCTATTTACTGTTAGGATTTATTTAAAATTATAACGATGAACCTGGTCTCACTGAAAAACATCGACTGTGGTTCGCCACGTCAAATTCTGAGTGCGACCCCTTTTGGTCACGATCGGCAACATCTTTTTTCGCTATGGAAATAAACAAATTTTTAATTTTTCAAAGAGGTGAAGTAAATAAAACGAGTTATAGACAAAACTAAGTTAAGGTGCAATATCGACAAGGTAAAACCAATTTGAACCTAAGGCTAACAAATTAAGAAGTGATAACTCGAAACTCTTATAAACTGAATTCATAAAACGAATAAAGGTCGAAGAAATCTTTAATTTCTTTGTCTTTATGCCTGGTTGAAACTCTCAGACAGCGCACACTAATTATTAGACTTTCTCGAGACTCGTCTCGGGTATTCGCAGAAGGTGCTTTTAGTCAAGGGTCATTAGTGTCACACAGTGCGTTAGCATTATATTTCAGTATTTTCAAAAAGTACACTTTGGGAAGTTTTACTACGAACTCCCAGAAAAGATTCAGTATAATATTTAAATATACATGATTTATAATAACCTCAGGGAATGAGGTAAACGTTACCATGATTATAAATGTTTTATATCTAATTGTATAAAATATACTGTAAATTATCATTAAGAATTTTTTTCTGTGCAGTGTCGGTATAAGAATATCCATTACCCCATATCGTCCAGTGCGTGTCGTAACGGGCGATAGAAGAAAACTAAAACAAGCATCAGCATCTTCCAAATAACCACTATAGTAAAATCTACGGTTGCCACCCAGCGTGCCAAGCATGGCAACTAGGGCAAAATTATTTCTGCTGTAAATGAAGCATTGCACCTTAGTCCTCAGGAGTCATTTTGATTCTTAATCGAAGATAGATGTAGATATCTTTGGGTCACAGCGTCCACTTACTATCATTACACGTACGATGACTGTGTGCTCGTTTGTCACATTTAATTAAACAATAAAAAGTAAAAATATTGCATATAATTGTTATCGAAAGTCATTTCTTTACTCTTACTAAAAAAAACTCTATCCTGAGAAGAACAAGGAAGAAAGACATCGGGACCTTATTTTTAATTTCAAAGTAACATCATACAGATATTCAAGTGGTACAATTACTTAAATATATATTGTATTCATTTAAGTAGGCAGCTTTGGAGGGAGCGCCTCATTTCCAGCTAATTTAATAAACCATGTATAAATGTATATTATAATAAACTTTTTTACAAAGTCCTTTTTTACACGGGATAAACTTTCAGAGTTTCACCCTTGTAGTCCTATTTTGGTATCGTGTAACTTCTTTTTATTCCATAAAATAAAATATCAGGTGATAGGGATACAGCTTTTATAATAAGAAGCAGCGAGCAAAATCGTAGAAGTTTCTCAGATGAGCTCAAAAAGTATTTCTTAAATGGATTCAGACGCATGAAACTTTGCGTAGATGCTTGTGAAAAGTTTATTGAAAACATTTAATTCCAAAAAAAAAAAATAAACATAAATCTTTGTTTTTTAGTTAAGCATTCCTATCTTAGCGACTCACGTATATAATCTAATTTTGTTTTTGTGATGGAATATACGCCGTTTTATATTTGTGTGTGTATTATAATGTGTACATACTAACATATTTTCTATGTGCTAGAGCTATACTGCAGCTATATTATGGTTGTAGCACGAACGGGTTGGTTCGATCGGGGTAGTTACCACGCTCTCACAGAATACCAGCGTTAAATAGCGGATTATAATGCTGCTGTGTTTCGTATATTGAATTCAGAGAAGAGGAGACCCTTTTAAATATAAACGAGTCATTTCATTTTAGTCATCAGGGGTAACAACGCATCTGGATTTTGATTCTTAATCAAGGATTATTGTAGATGTCTATGAGCCACCGCATCCACTTACTATCAGGTAGACTGTGTGCTCGTTTGTCACCTTTAATACATCAAAATCAAACATACTGCTTTATTATGTACGACATAAATATCTAGTACTCAATTGTACAACTTATTAACAATAAATTTTAAAGTAACGAAAATATATAATTATGTATATTATTCTGAGGAAACATCCAAAACAAATTAATTTCCCCGGACGTTGATTGGGATCGGATACGGGAAGATATAACCCACAGATAAAACAAATATATATTGAAATCGGGAAAAGACCTGGTAACAACTATCCTTTAACCTTTGGGAATAGAAAATTTGGTTTTTTATGGAAAGCAACGTTGGATATGTAATAATTGCTCTTTTTATATATTTTTGATGTTGTTTTTCGTGGATAGTGTAAAAGGACATATAATTACATGAAACAGGAGAAATAAGCTGCATTTACTTGATAACAACTCAACTAATAACAAAAGACTGTGGCTGCCAACTCTCCCGCCAAGTGTGGCAACTGTGGTAAATATCCCTCCTTTAAGAAAGTCTATGGGGAAGGATTATGTGCAGTAGTAGGCTTTTGATAGCCGTCTCGAAGTAGGTTAAAACTTAATTGAAGAATTCCTTTATCCCTATGTACATACATTTTAAAATTCACAAACAGATCAACCACCTTTCATTTAGGCATTGTATTTAGGTTTTATCGCTATACTTTTATTGTTGTCTTCATTTTAATCCTAATTATTAGAACACAAGGTATGTAGTTTTTAGTGTAGTCTCGTTTTATTGTTTTGCTATTTACTGTTAGGATTTATTTAAAATTATAACGATGAACCGGGTCTCACTGAAAAACATCGACTGTGGTTCGCCACGTCAAATTCTGAGTGCGACCCCTTTTGGTCACGATCGGCAACATCTTTTTTCGCTATGGAAATAAACAAATTTTTAATTTTTCAAAGAGGGTAAGTCAATAAAACGTGTTATAGAGAAAACTAAGTTAAGGTGCAATATCGACAAGGTAAAACCAATTTGAACCTAAGGCTAACAAATTAAGAAGTGATTACTCGAAACTCTTATCAACTGAATTCATAAAACGAATAAAGGTCGAAGAAATCTTTAATTTCTTTGTCTTTATGCCTGGTTGGAACTCTCAGACAGCGCACACTAATTATTAGACTTTCTCGAGACTCGTCTCGGGTATTAGCAGAAGGTGCTTTTAGTCAAGGGTCATTAGTGTCACACAGCGCGTTAGCATTATATTTCAGTACTTATTCAATGTCATTTCTTGAAGTACAGTTTGGGAAGTTTTACTACGAACTCCCAGAAAAGATTCAGTATAATATTTAAATATACATGATTTATAATAACCTTACCATGATTATAAATGTTTTATATCTAATTGTATAAAATATACTGTAAATTATCATTAAGAATTTTTTTCTGTGCAGTGTCGGTATAAGAATATCCACTACCCCATATCGTCCAGTGCGTGTCGTAACGGGCGATAGAAGAAAACTGAAACAAGCATCAGCATCTTCCAAATAACCACTATAGTAAAATCTACGGTTGCCACCCAGCGTGCCAAGCATGGCAACTAGGGCAAAATTATTTCTGCTGTAAATGAAGCATTGCACCTTAGTCCTCAGGAGTGACCACGCATCTGCTTTTTAACTCATAATTTAGTATGAATGTAGATATATGTAGCTTGGCAGGGAAATTGATCATTGTCCAGACGTATCTTTTCATTGAAACTTCTGTCCGTCGCTGATCTATGTACATTATTTCTAGGGAAAACAATTTACGAATTAATTTGTAGAAGTAGCAATGACCTCCGCAAAACAACAACCAATGGGGAAAAAGATTCTTGAGTGGCAAACTTTGTGCAAAGTTTAGACCGGCCCCCCACTAGATGGAGCGATGACCTGGTGATATGCAGAAGTTGATGGATTCAGGTAACTCAGGATCTTACTTTGTGACACTCTTTAGTGAAGCCTTCGTTGAGTAGTGGAATTGTGACGGGTTCTGTGAGGATGGCAATGTAATCAATATTGTTATGCTGGCATCTATCATCAGGATTCCTTCCTTAAGATTTTTCTGGTATTTATACAGTCGGCTCTTACAATTCCCACGAAACGAACAAGGTGATGGAACCTTTTACGTCACCATTGAACTACAACCAACAAAGGCTCTTGGAGTGCAGCGCAGAGTTGCAGCGGAGTTCTACTCGAATTATACTTGAATTTATAATATTATATATAGCATTTATGTTGCTCATATTTGGTATATATTTCCAAAACAAAGCGTAATTTTAGTTTTGTAATAATTGTAAGATTGTTTAAAATTTAATCCATAAAATCAGCTACATAGAAAGACTCCTAACTTGGAAACGTTCCAAGAGCATTTCAAAAGATTTTTTACTGTAGAAATTGTTTTTAAAGCAAATTATTTAATTTTTTATAGTATATTTCTGAGAATAGGATACCTGTGGCGGTGTAACTTTCTCTGACACATATTCCTCTCACACATATTATCCCTTGAGTGTCGTAAGAGGCGTCAAAGGTTTCCCTTTGACGTCTGAAACAGGAGATGACCAGAAGTATCTTCGCGATAAAAACTCAAAATTATAAAAAAACTGCGATTGCCAACTAACCTACGATGCGTGGCAATTACGGCAAAATCCCTCCTATGAGATAAATTATAGAGGAGGCCTATGTTCAGCTGTAGGCTTTATAGACTATAGTGGTTGGATGAATCTTTATCTGCAACAGAATTGTGGTTTTAGCGTGAATGATTTGGTTCGACTGAGGAAATACAAATATTTCATAGAATACCAGCGTAACGATCACCTATAATTCCCTCATACGTGGGATCTTGAAATAGTTGTCACGCTTGATATTTTGAGTTGTTCTCACGAAGATGCCGCTGCCCATCACCTGTTTCAGTTTCCCTGTGCCATCTCTTACGACAGGCACGGAAAGAGATGGAGTATTGACTACTCTTACACCGCCACTACAAATTTTGCAGGTAAAGATACTAGACTGCACTAATGTCGTGAATATCTAATATAGGTTTAGACAAATCCGAGTGCTGGTGAGTATTTGCTTTGCAAAGACAACACAAACGCAAAAGATGCGGGTCTGTGGTTATGCTTATAGAAGGGTTTTTTGCTCGCACTGTTCTTTCATCTCAATATAAGATTTGTGAAAGGGGCAAAATTATATTTCTTTATCATCAGCTCGTAAAAGTTTACTGCTGGAGCCGCACCTTACCTACTGTATGAAGGATTTATCTTAATCGTCACACTTAGCAGTACAGACGTATATTTGATGGCAGTACCAGGTTCATGCTCTGGTTACTGTACGTCTTCTGTCAGCAGAAACATGATTTTTTTTTCAATTTCACATAATAGGTAAGTATTATGATTGTAGCACATATGGGTTGTCTCAACCGGGGAAGAAAAACGCTCTCACAGGATACCTGCATAAAGTAGCAGCTTAATGTTGCTGTGTTTCGTACAGTGAGTGTAGAAAATCGGAGACGCATTTTATCTTAGTCATCAGAAGTAAGAACGCATTTGCATTTTGATTACTAACCGAGGATAACTGTAAATATCTATGAGCCACAGCGTTTGGATTGTGTACTCGTTAAAAAAATATATTTATCTTACGCGGTCACCAAACAACATGTGTGTATGTGTGATAATTATATACGAAAGAAACATCGTCAATCTTTCAAGAGAAACTACCAAAGTGGTTTTAAGCATAGAACAAATTATTTTACGTATCTTAGTTAAGAAAAACACTACAGCTCCCTAGAGATAATTTGTTTTAAATGGTCTTGTACTCGTACAGTACTCCGTGTCTCTTTTTTTCCGACAGACCGACACTACAAAACCTGTTAGAGCTCTTTGGGTTCTTAAAATAGCTTTGTGGTTTGTACTTATTTGAAAGAGGTAGGTAAGTTTCCTTAGAGTAATCTCTAAGGAAATTTCGTTAAATGAAGTTTGGTTTATAAAAACAATACTGAAATAATTGAGTATATTAATTAAATTTGAGCTTTCTAGGTCTAACTAAAAAAATAAAAACATTCTAACTTAATATACATCAATTGCTCAAAACAATTGCAATTCGTTCAATGTCTTACATTGAACGAATATCGATAGAAACCTGCAACAATTCATAGATATTTTATAGAATAATGATCACAAGCGAACACACAGTCCACATGATGGTAAATCGATACTATGGCTCATAGACATCTACATCTATCCTTGGTTGATAATCAAAATAGATACAGAATGCCTCGTTTCCAGTAAAAACGGTCTCCGGTTCTCTATACTCACTATAAGAAACACATCAGCATCTAGCTGCTATTTTACACTGGTATTCTGTAAGAGTGTAGTACTTCCACGGTCCAGCCGAACCATTCGTGGTACTACCACAATATAGTAGTTGTATGGCTCTACCACGTAAAAGATGGTTTCACTTATGAAGGTTTCTGTAATAAGAGATTTGCCGTTAGATCCAGGTCTTTCACAGCTTTCCATCACTATAACTGTAAAATGTACGATAATATTTTTGCCGCTGTGTTATATAGTGTAGATGATTATAAAAAGTCAATGTAATATGAAAAATTTCCCAGTAGATCGAGTGTCAATAGAATACATCATATCATATCGACGTGAAGCGGAAGCTGTGCTTTGTGAGTGCAGGTGGCCGGAGGCCCAATTCTCCCCCCCCCATAACATGGTAGCGGAATTAAATGTTAGACTACCCCAGAAAGGTACCAGCACCCCTGAAGAATATCTCGCTGAGGGGGGTGGGGGCAAAATTTCGCTCAAGACAATAACTGCTAGAGGCAAGCTGAGCAACAAGACCAAGGCGACCACTGCCACGCTATCCGTGAACTTCTGCAATATCAGGGGCCTTCACTCAAACCTAAACGCTGTCCACTACCATCCCTAAATGATCAAGTCGTCTCCGCTCTTTCTAACCGAGACGCAGGTGTCCTCCTGACTGATGGTTCGTATCTCTGGCATTGGTCAGCCGATTGAGATTGGATGCGGTCTTCCTTTGCATCCTACCCTTGGGGGCGGGTTTGCTTTTCACCGGTCGATCCCAACGTTATTGCTGATTCTGTCGCTGATGTAGTATTTCAGGGCATGGAAATTTTTTATCATCACTCTGTAGTGCCCATCGAAGAAACATCTCAGCTATGGTTAAGTCGCTTCTGTAAAACAGGATCATGCTATAAGCAGGACTGCTACCGGGCCTGGGCTGATACATCATCGTCTCTCGATATAAGCACTAGCGCCCTAAAAAAAAGTATAATTACGCCTCCAGGGCCTTCAAAAGGGTCCTTGCCAAGACAAAGTCAGAGCACTTAGGCAGAATTGGCGAGAAACTAGTTCTCCTTCGATCTGGAACCCGTGCATTTTGATTTCTGTTAGCCATCTCTTCCATCTCTGAACTGGGAGGACGACTCATTGGCCCATGCCGCAAAGGAGAAAACCGATCTGCTAGGCTCTTTCTTTGTGTTCAACTCGAATCTCAATGACGGGGCGAGCACACTGCTGACCATCCCGCGGTGTGTCATGATGATGATATTAGGTAAGTATGTGTGATTCACACAGCGTCTGGTTCACAAAGCACTCCTATTCTTGGACATCCACAAGTCAAGTGGGTCAGACGGAATTCCCCCAATTGTGCTGAGGACGCGTGCTCCAGATTTGGCACCGGTTCTAACGCCTCTTTTCTGTTACTCCATCTCCCTAAGCGTCGTCCCAAAATCATGGAAGACGGCCTTCGTCTACCCGATTCCTAAAAAAGGTGACTGCTCAGATCCGTCAAACTACAGGTCTATCGCCATCATCTCCTTGTTCTCCAAAATAATGAAATCCATTGTTTACAGCCATGCTGTTTGCTTGAGGGTCACCAGCTGATTAGTGACCGCTAATACGGTTTTCGTCTTCTAGTCTACCTGACGCTGAACCTGGTGATCTTCTAGTCTACTTGACTCATCGATGAGCGGAGGCAGTAGAGTCCAAAGCCGTTAGTTTGGACATTGCGAAGGCCTTCAATCGGGTTTGGCACAAAGCGCTTCTTTCGAAGCTTTCTTGCGGGTCGGAGCCTCAAGGTCGTTGTAGACGTCGCATGCTCCGATTATAAGCCCATTAACGCTGGCGTTTCACAAGGCTGCGTACTGTTGCCAACGCTGTTACTTCTGCATATCAATGATATGTTGCAAACTGGTAATATTCATTGTTATGAAGATGACCGCACTGGTGATGCTCTGAACAATATTTCTCGGAATAATGTCTCCGAGTACCGGGACAAACTTATATCTGAAGTCGAGTCTTTTTTGAAGTCGTTTGGTTATTAATTTAGTTATAAGTTGTTCTGTTAGGAAGTTGAGAAGTTAGTTATAAAATCGCTATATTTGCATCATTTGATAATTTGTCTTTGCCATTCAGTGCGTTTGTTTTAATTTATCAATGTTTATTTTCTTTTGTGGTTTCGGATTGGGAGTGACTAAATCTAGTCCAATTTAACCCTCAGAAGACTCGAGTTCGCGCGTTTACCGCTACCTTCTGCGCTACGCTGCTCTTCCAGCACCGAAATTCTCGGCGTTGACGTAT
This sequence comes from Parnassius apollo, assembly GCA_907164705.1. Taxonomy (NCBI): domain Eukaryota; kingdom Metazoa; phylum Arthropoda; class Insecta; order Lepidoptera; family Papilionidae; genus Parnassius; species Parnassius apollo. Next base: position 470,748 of record CAJQZP010001249.1, read on the forward strand.
CGAGTGACGTGCAGTTTCGTGATTACTTGAAAGAGAAGGCCAAATTGGCCTGTAAAAAGCTTGGCGTACTCAGCAGGGTGGGGCAGTATTTTTCTATATCTAGTATTTCTGCAACTTTACAAGGCATAGGTTTGGCTACACATGGAATATTGTTCCCATCTCTGAGCTGGGGCTCCCCAGTGCCAGCTCCTTCCACTTGATCGCATTCAGCGCAAAGCAGCTTGAGTCGTCGTCGACCGAGTGCTTTCTGTTCGGCTCGATTCACTGGCGCTGCATAGAGATGTTGCATCTCTTTGCATTTTCTTTCACATCTACCATGGGGAGTGCTCAGAGAAATTGTTCGGATTAGTCCCAGCCGCCGAACTTAATAAACACACTACGCGGCAAACCTCTGGATACCATTCATACCATCTGGATGCTTGGCGGTCCACCTCTGTACGTTTTATTTGGTTTTCTTCCACGTATGACCTTTCTGTGGAATAGTTTACCACCGGCGATTTTTCTGGACTGATACGACTTCGGGGCTTTCAAGAAAAGAGTTTACTTCTTTCTAAGAGGCAGGCAACGCATCTTTAATTCCCCTGGTGTTGCAGTTATTCATAGGCGGTGTTAGTCACCTAACATCAGGGGACCCGTATGCTCGTTTTCCCCCACTCCTGTAAAAAATATCATTTGGAAAAGTTCCTAATTTATCTGGAAATACTCTGGATCTCCTGGATCCATAAAAACTGAAGATATCAAAGTAACGCTTGAGAACAAATCTCTCTGAAGAATAACACCGATTCGCTGCTATTTGAATATACGAATATAATTGTAGGAGTGATTTTTGCCTTGCCATATAATTTGTGAAAATAACGTTAATGATGTACTTTATATTTGCATTGTAAATCTGAATTGGTTAAGGAATTTACAGTCCGGTTAATGGTATGTGTCTGATGATTTCTTATATTTACGCGAACACTACACATTGATTAAAACCACTTTTATGGATTTTATCGCATTTTATTTATTTTATTTTTAATACCCGACGTTTGGTATGTGCCTGCTTATAGTCTATGCACACCTGACGGTAACTTCAACCAATGAAAACTTCAGATTTTCAGATGCGTTGTCAACTCTGAGTTTAATATTGAATGTCTAACAGCTTGCAATTATACTGATACCCCGTTTCAGATTTCAGATTACATGGGCTAGTTAAGTTTTTGCACCGCTTCCACTAGGTGATTTTATACATTTTTTTTTATAATTAAAATCACATTTTAAGGGAAAAATTCACAAACCTAGAGAAGATAAATAATATGTCTAATAAATTTGTTAAACAAAAGATTTAAGGTGACATCGCCGACAATCTTAATCATACCTGTCGCTCAAAGAACATAATTAAGTTGTTATAATCTCATTTAAATAAATGTTTAACTGCTTAATAATGGTTGGTCTATTAAATCTAAAAGAGATTGAAAATTACACTTTGAACCCGCCCTCATCGGAGTAGAAAATTACAACACGGACGTTGGACTGGGTCATAAATTTATTCTACAAGCTTTTTTACTACAATATTTTAAGGTATGTTTTATTGCGTAATGGTTAAAGAAAAAGGATTATTTGTATTACAAATTATTAAGTATTTTGAAATAAAATAAACGTATAATTTAACCACTTTGGTATTTCCTACATCTCTATTCACGTAAACATAAATAGCCTGAAACTGAATTTTAGATTTAGATATGTGTAGGGTCCATTATGGACCACAATCCACTTCAGACCGCCTTATAGTGTACCGGCGACGCGCGAATAGTACTATGTATTTTATACTTATTAAAAGCTTAAATGACATGCTTTGTTAATTCTGAAAGACCATACTCATACTCACGCTCATCACCCAGAGATGAAGGCATCGTTCCATTTGACGTGATCCTGAACCACATCGCGTACTTCACTGAGACATTCTCTTCATAACCCTGGTCAAAACATTTTCTTGCAACCTGTATTATACTTATGTACTTTGTGTGTACTTTATTGTACACCAAGAAAACAAAATACAACAAAATATACAAATATTTAAAAAACCAAAGGCAGTCCTAATATTACATAGAAATTTCTTAAAGATATCCCAAAACGGAATTTTATAAAAAGAGGAGAACAATTAACGGATAGGATGCACTGAAATAATAAAGGATAACAACTTTGACGCTAAAAAGGCCACAGACGAAGACCATAGAGAAGGAAAAAAGGATGTAGACAGATAAAAATAATCCCTTTGTTTTAACAATTGTAAGGTTCTCTAATCACACAATTTCTCGTCCTGTCATTCAGAGTTACCCCTAAAATATTCCTTAACGACCGCATTCATACAGCATACTTTTTTACCTTCTGGTTTTAGACCTGCCAATCAGTTAATTATATTTTCTTCGGTACTGTGCGATCTCACAAACATAATTTGAAGTTTGTACCATACGACTTTTATAGAATAGTATAATGTTTATTCTAAATGAAATTTATTTAAGCTATACCACTCCTTCGGAAAATCCTCATCCTGTATAACGTTCCAAATCCGATTGTAGATGCTCCTGCTGGTATTTAAATACTCCCAAAGCGTATTTGACTCAGAATTGTAGACAATGGCGTATTATTGTTATTATTATCTGAGATAGCAGATTTTATTAATAGTATAACTATGCTAACTGAATAGTTCTATTCTTCAGCACTGCCTTTATAAAACGGTGTAACGTATTTAGCGGCTTCTTCAATTATTGATATAATACCCTGTCGTTCTCTTTTTCCCCACTAAAATAGTAAATCAAAGTACGTAATAAAAGCATCGTGAAAAACCTACGAAAGCACGACGAATAGCAATAAAAACATCAAAATCATAACATAACACAAATGGCGCAAAATTGTTACATAATACGGAGATTCTTTCGACGGTAATTTTTACCCTTTTTATCGTCTGTCCATTATGTAACTGATTCTTTGTCAATAAAACATAAAGCGGTAAATAAACTTCAGCTACTGAGAGATTTATCATGTAAATAAAAAACCATATCATTAGAACGTCACTATCGCGTTCGTAGTCACAAAAAAGCAAATTAAAAACCATTGGGACATTTTGACCCAACCACAACGATGCTGGGCCAACAAAAAGTGCTACAATATACTAAAGAATAAATAAAAAACCGACTTCAGATGCTATTATGTGGAAATTACTTCCTACTTGGGTCGGCTTTAGTAATCTGCTGCACGATTTAAGTGATCATTTTAGCTTTATTTGATAGGTAATGATACTATTGATTACCATCTAGCTGCTTTTTATGCCGGAAATCCTTAGTTTTCGAGATATCGATAATTTTAGTTTTGAGGTTATGTCCATTTAAAAATGATACGAAACGAAATAACAACATAATTATTTGATCATTTTAGCTTTAGTTGACAGGCAATGACACTATTAATTATCATCTAGCTGTTTTTTATGCCGGAAATCTTTAGTTTTCGAGATATCGACAATTATAGTTTTGAGGTTATATCCATTTAAAAATGATACAAATACGAAATAAGAATATATTTATTACAAAGAGATAGCAATAGAGCATGGTCTGTACTCTGTTTTTAAAAAAAAAATAAGCAACAAGGATATAATTATTATAAAGAGATAACAATAGTATAGTTTGTATGATCTATTAATCTATTTATAGTGCTATCCTACTCTAACATACGATGTTAAACCACGTATTGTTTTTTAGTCACCATCCATTCCACTTTCGCCTTCGGACTTTGAATGTTTTGCGCTCATTTTTTGCTCCTAATTCTTGACCCTTGCTCGATTATCGGACCTCCGTTTACCGCCTGCTCTATTTTCGACCTCTGCTTGTTTTTTGGACCTGTGATTTGCCTTGACGAAGACCCGTGCTCGAATACCGGACCACCGATTTGCCCTACGAAGACCCCTGCACGTTTTCTTGGACTTTGCCTACCTATCTGTCTACCTGAGAGACCCAAGATGGCCGACGACTCTACGCCGTCAACTAGTTCGGCCGGTCCGTCGAACGCAAGCGACGCCGCCGCAACGGATGTAGTACCCTTCGCGGAGCTTTTATGGTGATTTTGTGCGCAGGCGTTTATATGTGGAAGAAGGAGCTAAATTTTTTAATTTACCCCGAATCGTGCGAGAACTCGGTACCAGAGTACAGTGTGTGGAGTTTGCCATTGAAAATGGCTTAATCCCTGCCACTAAGGAGTGCCGCACCCATAGAGTGCCAATGAAAGTGGTATATGGGCAAAATAAAAATGTGGGCTCCTTTGTTTGCAATAAAGGAAATTGCAGAGCCCGATCCAGGGTAGCTCGTGGCAAAGGCACCTGGTTTGAAAATATTAAAATGTCATTGCCACGGGTATTCTATCTGATGTATTGTTATGCGCATCGCTGGAGCTATGAAGATGCAATCCACGAAGACCCAGAAAAAGAAATAGAGGGAGGCTGCTTATCTATGGCGACTGTCTGCGATTGGTACAATTACTGCCGGGAGACAGTCGTCATTTACCAAATAGAGCAACAAGAGGCCATCGGCAAGATTGGTGGCCCAGGAAAAGTAGTCCAAATAGACGAGTCAAAATTTGGAAAACGGAAATATAATAAAGGTAATTTGATTTTCTTATATTACAGACTGAAACAATCTATTTATAATAATAATATAATGATAATTAAATTTATTTCAGACCTACATATAGTCCATAATATGTTAGTAAATTAGCTTAACCTATGTTAGTCTTAAATTATTACACATTATTTATTTTAAAGTTTACTTTTGAACCCAAATTATCTTTTAATACCTTTTATTAAATATATTTGAATACCTTTTAAAGCCAAAATATCTGGAAGAAATCAGTTTCAGAGTGATAAGACAGCCTGTTGTACATATTCTGCTATAAAATTTTGTACTTTTGTATTTGTTTTTTTTTTTGGTAATTTTGTACTATTGGGTTTTGGTGTACACTGTACAATATAGAGTAAATAAATAAATAAATATCTTGAATATTTACTAACTCTAAATTGTTTATTGTTGATTTTAGGAAGGCAGATTGAGGGCCACTGGATCCTCGGCCTCATTGAGGATGGAAGTGAGGATTTACGACTAGAGGTGTGCCCTGAAAACATCAGGTCAGCGGACATACTAGTGCCCCTAATTAAAAAACATGTGGTTGAGGGCACCACAATCCATACCGACTTCTGGAGGGCTTATGATTGTTTGGGGCAACATGGGTACATTCACAAGAAGGTGAACCATTCAGATCCTGAGAACCCATTTGTTGCCCCTGATGGCACTCATACTCAAAGAATCGAATCGCAATGGCGGGTGGTTAAAAGATTTTTCAGTAAATACAATTATAACCACCCGGAAAACTTTTCAGACATTATTATAGAATATTTGTGGAGAAGGTCAGTGTAAAGAAAAAAAAAGGATCCTTTTATGGAACTAATTAAAGTAATTAACCATGTATATAAATAAATGTTTTTATAATATTATATTTGCTCATTTCTTTTGATCAAACCCTAGTACCAGAAGGTATATATCACAAAACCGAATCTGTCAACCCCAACTTCCACGTGGTCTTTCCGCTCTTACCCCTAGAGTGTATATGAAAATCCGGAAGCGCGGAGGGAATGCAGCCCTCGCCCGCTGTGCTTAGTTACGCAAGGGCGAAAGGGCTGCACTTCCCGCAGCGCTGGAGCAGAAGCAGAGTCAAAATAGTGTTAATTCCCACCGTTTTTCCCACCCTAAATACTGCCACATTCCCACCGGGACCCGAATGTGAGTTTTTCGTCGCCGGACGCCCTTTTTTTATTAAACGAAAGCGAATTTTCCTTAAATGTAACAAAACTTTAAAAATTCATAAAAAAAAGGGGGGGGGGGTTTCCGGCACTTTTTCCTTTCAGGGGGAGGTTCCTCCCCCTCCCCCCCTCCCCCACCCACTCGGCGACCATATATTCATGCAGCAGATTACTAAAGAAAACCCTCCTACTTTTTAGTTTTTGGAGTATGTTTTTTTTTTTCATGTTCACCCGGCGTCATTGGTTTCACCACGTTCTAGACTAGTTGGCGGTGCTCTTAGGTTGGTATTGCAGCTCCCATCACTATTCTATAAGGTTTGGAAATTAAGCTCAGCAAGGGATCATCTTTTTTTTTTAAAAGGTCAGGAAGAATATTTGCAACGTCCCATATCAGTATGCAATGTGAGCTATTGGAATACTTCGCACAGCGCTTGTGATCGCGCATCTGATAGGTCCTACGCCTAGAATTTTCTTCTCGTCACTATTTTGAATTTAAAACTAAGAATTTAAATTAGATTCTGTTTTCAAATTGATATTCTGATTATTAATATAATGTATATAATACATAGAAATCATGAACGAGGAAAAAGTGATAACACGAACTTATGCTGCAGACGTAAGTGGCAACGTCGACGAGAGATGTCCTAAACGGAAATGTATCAGTGAAATAGGCAATATATTTCAGATGGGACAAATTAAGAATACCTTTATAGGACGATCATAGTATGCGTAGATATATATATATATATATATATATATATATATATATATATATATATATATATATATATGTGTGTGTGTAAGGTAGAAGCGAGAAAGGTGTATCAGAACCATGCCAAATATAAGGCCGCACTTTCCGTCTAACACAGTGAGTGACAGAGCTGAGAACTTAGTATAATATGTGAATATATAACATATAAACATACATAAGCTCCCAACACTAAATATAAATAAAAATGAAATATAATATTTTAATGTTAATTAAGAAAAATAATTACTCGCTCGCAGATTTTGTTAAATAACTCCGCCGTCGAATTAAGTTTAAAAGTTATAATTAGTTTTGTATCATGAACCCTTGATATCAATGCCTGGTTAGTTATAAAAGTAATTAAAATTTTCAGCGCACGATGCTTGACATAATCATAATTTATTTATAACATATTTAAGTTTAATATCAATACCAAAGCTTTACTACGAAATTGTGTGCCTTAACTAGTTTGAAATGCCCTCTCCATTCCACACTTGTGTACGATACCACTGACACTACTAAGCCTATGGGCAGTGCTGTTGAAATATAAATTAATAAAAAAGTTACCATAAGAACGTTAAACTAACCATAACCCCAAAATAAGCCACCCCTTAGGAAGAAGATGGAATGCCTCGTTTCTAGTAAAAAGGTCTCCGTTTTTTTACACTTATCATACCATACCATACATTGAGTTATACTAAACTTATGTGTCCATACCGTGCCAGAATTAAACTGCCATATTACGCGGGTATTCTATATAAGTAAAGTGAGAAAACTTTTTCTTTTACCGGTTGAGCTGATATTTTCATGCTACAACCGTAATATACTTACAGAAATGCACGGCAGGAATGAATTGTTTTTGCTGATAAGGGCGAAGATGTACACTTTAAATTGACAATATATTTCATTCTATGTAACTCGGTGACTTCTTTGATTTTTTTTAAATATTTTTAATCTAAACATTATCTTGCGATCCCTGGTAAATATTATTCGACTTTGCAATTGTAATAATGTTACATCAAAAGGAATAAGACTCTATAAGAGGTTTAGCAAACGTTACAAAATAAACTTTTTCCGTTACAATAAAGGGGACTGAATAATATATCGAACATTTAGGCCAACATAGAAAGATAGACATAATGTTACGTCCTACATTCATTGTAAAAGCACGTAACGCACTCATTCGCATATGCAACTTAAGACATTTGAAACCAGCGACATGATTTTAGGTGCATAAGTGTGCTTGAATACGTCGTACTCCAGTTCTTGAAATAAGCTGAGTATGGTTTCGACGTCATTCCAAATGTTCTATCTTTTTAATTTGTTTGAGATCGAACATTGACAGCCGCGTAACTTCTTTGTTAGAGTTCTAACATACCTGACTTCATTTGATTTGATGATCTTGAGTTTACTCAATGTTATAATTCTGAGTTGAAAAGGGCCAAAAGTCAGTTATGTTGTTTTTTTGTCAAGAAATTCTCAGTAGCAACTTGGGCTCAGGAAGTTGGCGTTAATTCACCCCGTGCCTCCAAAAGTATCTTAAGTCGTTTTTGTTGCGCCTAATCTATCTTCGGTCATGTCGGATTGCCGTCCAATCGGACTACGAGTATGAGAGAATTGAGAGTGCATTTATATTTACGTCGAGATAGACTAGCATTATAATCCTGTCTTGCACAGATGGCTATTCTCCGTTGAAGTAGGCCGAAATTCAATCTGTAGGACATTGTATATCAGAATTATTAATTGTTAGGCTAAGACATAATTTTTTCCCTTCTTCGTATACATCACCTGTTATCTTCAGGTAAGATAGCATGTAACTGTCTCACAATAGGTAAAAAATCAACGTCCTTGTAACATCATTTTTGTACTTGTGTCGTTGTTTTGATTCCTTATGTGTCACTCACACTGAATCCCTATCAGCGGTCCTATACCTCAAATACTGATAGGCTAGGACGAATGAATACTTGTGAATCCTACGTACTAAGTATTAGTTAATTCTTTCATGAATCTTTTTGGTGGTTGTCATGTGTATTTTTTAAATAACAAATAAAAAATATAAAAGATAAGAGAAACTTTTCAATATAAGAATCCTCGGCTCAGGTAAAAACGGCGATGGAAGTAATTAGCACGCTTAGCAGTACCTTATGCAGTACAGCTTGCTAGGCGGTAGATCTGCTTTTGTGCTTAGGAGTCCGTCAGGGTAGGTACCACTCTCTTTAGTATTTCTGCCACCAGATTGCATTGCATTCGTTGTTTCGGTCTGAAGGGTATAGAGAGTCAGTATAATTACAGAGTGTGAGGCGGTGAGTTTTTTGAAAAGCTAGTTATATCAAGTCTTTAAACGACAGAATATAACCTGAAGATCTTACCAATATTTAACCAACAATAAAATGTACTTTATATTATTACAAGTTTTTCTCACACATATAGTTTGTACAGGTTCCTAATATTTGCTTAGATTTAACCTTCGTGTTAGTTTATCATATTCGGACTGTTTACTTTTACTTACAGCTCCGTAAATATACAATGTTTCATGAATAATTAGATCAAGGTGAAAAGATTCATAAATATTTTACATCAAGTGTATGTATTTATACGTTATGAGTAAAAGCTTTTCTACAATTATGTTTGTAAATTTTATGGACCAAGTGATCAATCAGTGCACTATTTATAACGCCCAGGTAACATGAATAATGACAAATCAAATCAGGCTACGTAATTAATACTGATATAAACATTATTTATCAAACTTATTGTGAATATTGCTACGTAACTGTTGCAATTTGATATAACCTAACCTAACTGTTTTATCACTTTTGAGTCAATAAGTTTATAATAGATAGATGGTAAATCATTTATTGAAATTAAATAAAAAAATGGGTACAAAGGCGAACTTCATGCCGAAAAGGCATTCTCTGCCAACTAACCTTATATACCTATAACCGTCCTTACGTTTAAACGTAATTAATGAGGGAGCATCTTTTAAATCTCATGTAAGGTTACTCCAAAGTGTATGTTTATGATACCGTAAGGGAATGCCAGAAATACGTAGATTTGTGCATCGGGATAGTTAGAGTTCTGTTAATCATCGAACGGGATAAGCTCAAGTATAAAAAACGCTCTTTAAGATAAGCTGGGAAACAAGGATTCGGAAGAATACCATACAAAGTAGTTAAAAGGTGTGGGTTCCGGCGAAGACAGATGTCGAACCACTTAAGTCGTAGACGAAATTGTGATATATGATCAAAATAGCCATAACCCGGGCCAAACATATAGCATATTATGTACAAATTGAGCAGACGGTTGAGCTTGCTAAGCAACTCCTTAGTTACATCTGGATAATCAGTATCAGAATAATCTAAATTAGGAAGCAACAGAGAGTTGACTAGTGTAATGTTAGCTGAGGGATAAATTTTTGTCAGAGTGATTTCTTATATTTACGCGAACACTATACATGATTAAAATACTTTTACGGATTTTATCGCGTTTATTTTTACTTTTTATTTACTTTTATTTTTGATTCCCGACGTTTCGAGCGCTTTCCAGCACCCATGGTCACGGGGGACTGAGATGACTGACGTCCCGATGTCATTGTTAAACCCGGAATACCTTCAGCTTTTTTAATTATTGTTTATGGTCCAATCTAAGCAAAATGAACTGACTATGTCCTGAGGTCTTGCAGTGGTATGCTTGGGTTTAGTTTTAATTTTATTGATTATAGGATCCCAAGCAGGTGGTAGTACCCAGCCTCCTTCTCTATTGAAATTAGGATGTTTTTTAATTTCAATAGCCTCACGTCAGTCATCACCCCGTGACCATGGGTGCTGGAAAGCGCCCGAAACGTCGGGAATCGAAAATAAAAGTAAATAAAAAGTAAAAATAAACGCGATAAAATCCGTAAAAGTAGTTTTTGTCAGAGATTTAATGAATTCATTGTGCTAAAATTACGTTTCTGAACCTCATTAACTTGTGACAGTCAACTTAGATCGTTATCTAAAATTTAGCCATGGTTCTTAACCTGTCTAGTATATTCTAAATTTACACCATTTAGAGTGACCTTATAAAGATGTTGATAGTCAAGTCGTAATATTTTCTTTTAATAATTAATATTTCTGCTCCCTATATCCGTGATAGCTCGCCCACTGATGAACTGCAACAAGATCAAAATTCATTCTGTCTATTTATTTAAAGTGCACTGCTGATACACCTAGACATCATCTGCGTACAGGTGATACTTTATGAAATTTATTATGGAGACAAGTGCATTGATAAACACAGAAAAACACTAGCAACAAAGTGACACCAATCGGAGAAGCTATCGTCAACATGTATGCGTTGCCGGCGTCTCTGAAGATAGGAACTGAACCATTGTACAATTACAATTACAACTAAATTCAGGGATTTCAGAATTGATAACAGGATTTCGTACTCGTAGTTAACACTGTTGAAGATGTAGCTATAATCTTGAATAACAAGAAGAGTAAGTTGACAATTATCCATCGCAAAGCGGGTACCATCAGTTATTTTAATTAGGGCTATGAAAGTAGTGTGCAGTGGTTGGAAAACATTAAAAAGGATAAAAGATATTGTTTTTGGATATTTTGTGAGTTGGCCATGAACAACCTTTTCAAGAATTTTGGTGAAATAGGAGATGCTATAATGGCTGGAGTTAGTAGGAGCTATTTTTAGAGACAGGAATTATGAATTCTTCTTTTCACTTGGCAGGGAAGGTATTGGTAGCAAAGAATGCATTTATTAGATGTGTGATATGGGAAACTATTTTGTCCAAAATCGGTCCCGGAATCGGCCGACAGCTTTAGTGGATATGACGGATACATTTTTTTTACTTCATCATCAGCCACTGGTTGGAAACAGAAAGGAGTCCAACATGGTAAATGAAAAGAAGTAATATATTTAATGGTATCGCTTTTAACTTTTGAGTCCAATGTAACTGGCAAAGAACAAAAGTGTTTTTCGAGCGCTGAAAGTCAAGGGAATGACTGAACTTCTGTTTGCTTTTACCAAAGCCCAGGCTACGCAAAAAGTCCATATATTCTGGATTGAGCAGCTATCAATAGTATTGTGAATTTGCCGGCGTTTGGCATTACGTATTACCTGGTTGCAGTGAATCCGTGCTTTTTTAAATCTTTCCCAGTTCTCATCAATGGACGAGCGTTTACGTTTTCTTTTGAGGTGGTCTCTGAGTGTCATAAGAGATCAAATATAAGGCACTAATCAAGGTGCTGGTGTCCGTTTTATTCTTATTGGTTCTAAAGGCGCAACTTTATCGTAAGATATCATTATTATTTTATTGAACAACTGCAGTTTGTAGTCAATATTATTAGTGTTGTAAAAGCTTGTCCAATTAGATTTCATATGAATGATGTTACACTGAAATACAATTTTGCGAATTGATTTAGTGGACTTAAGAGCGTAATATTTACGTTACAGATAAAAAATAACTTTTGTTAAAAAATTATTCGCATTGTTTAATTGTTATAATATAATATATGACATCAAAAAATCTAAACTCAAATATTATTATTTTATTTAACTATTATCACCCGGCTTGAATTAATAATTAGTCGGGTTAAACTGGGTGTATGGGTAAGCTCTTAGCTAATTAATTTTTAACATCTTTAGTATTTATAATAGATTTGCGTAAAAAACGGATATCTATAACATTATATATACTCGTATTACTGTTTTTCATAGAATCAGGCTATAAAACTATAATATCATATATTTGATGAGAAAAGGAAAAGGAAAGAATCAAAGTTCGGTTCAAACGACGTCCGAAGTTTATCGTTTTAATAGTCAATATATCCGTCCATCTTGTTTAACCTATAATAGTTCCACTTGTGTACATACCTGTAGACTTCTCTCCTATAGAATTCCTCAAAGAGGAGATTTGGCCAAAGTTGTCACGCTTGGCAGACGGATTGGCAACCATAATAATTATTATTTTGAGTCGTTTTAAGGAGGATGCTGTTGCCCATCTCCTGTTTCAGTTTTCTTCTGACTCTTCTTACAACACCTGCGGGCCGATATGTGATAGTGGACACAACAATACCATTGTTGTTTATAGAGACGGTTGTTTATAAATATCTGAAATATATTTTTTATTTCTAATTTTTAACATTTTTAACGTTTTAATTTTTTTTCAAGATATAGTTTTTTTATATAACCTTGTAACTAAAAAATCTTTAAATCACTTAATAACGTTATAAAAACTTGTATATTAAAGGATTTAAGGAGCTGCTACGAAAATTGGCACGCGTTCGGATCTCAACTCTTTGATCGACAGAGCCGCCAATTCCGAACGTCGTTTGTGCGGAACTTGGCCCTATTTTCACCTCGTATATTTGAAATTTTCGGTTGGTTATTTTCCTTGTGTAATTGATTACTACCACGAATAAACTGTTATCAATCAATGTCTTTTAAAAGCTTGTAAAAAACTAGGCAAATATATTAATATTTCATTATATAAATTTAAAACACGCCAGGGGCGTATGGTTACCAGGAATGCTAAACGAGACATCCTTCAGAGAGCGAAAATGGCAGCTCCTTTATTTAAACTATAAGCATTAAATTTATATTTTTTTATTAAAAAAAATATTAACAATGCTATAAATATTACTATTATTCCCCTTAACCACTCGTGGTAAGCTTAAAATTACTTGTGTTACGAGTGGTTCACGCCAGTAGTCGAATGGTGGATTCGAACCCACGACCTTTTAGAGTTCGCGGTCCGCGCCCTGCCATTAGGCTACTGTCGCTTAAAAGCACGGTTATAAGCATACCACTGCAAGACCTCAGGACATAGTCAGTTCATTTTGTATAGATCGAACCATAAACAATAATTAAAAAAGCTGAAGGTACTCCGGGTTTAACAATGACATCGGGACGTCAGTCATCTCAGTCCCCCGTGACTATGGGTGCTGGAAAGCGCCCGAAACGTCGGGAATTAAAAATAAAAGTAAATAAAAAGTAAAAATAAACACGATAAAATCCGTAAAAGCAGTTTTAATCATGTATAGTGTTCGCGTAAATATAAGAAATCAATATTCAAGTATTCACTAGGTCGTAAAATTGGTATATCGATTTTTTATATTCACAAGAGTACTTTACATTAAGTGACACTAATTTTACGCTTTATTTTTAAAAGCTGAAGGTAGCCGGGCTTACTCTGACGTCCGGACGTCAAAAACCTCAGGCTTCCGTGACCATGGGTGTAGTGAAGCACTCGAAACGTTGGGCATTAAAAGTAAAATTAAACGCAATAAACATGTCTAGTATTCATATTTGACCGAGAAGTTCGGAATAAAAAGACTTTTATTTACTTCTCGCTAAGAAAATTGAAAATTTTCAAAAATAGGGAAGTTATTGGTTACACCCCGATTTTCAAAAATCGAGTTGTCATCAGATCTCGACGTTTTGAGATCCAAGGAAGCTGACAAATTTCATGTCCGTCCGGATGTATGTATGTATGTGTGTGTATGTAAACCTTTCATAACCTTTGAACGTCTTGATCGATTGAGATGCGGCGTTCTAAAGATCACAATGTGAAATAGATTTGGTGATAATATGAACTGATTCGGACGAGTAGATTTTGAGAAATCTTAAAAATAAAATTTTTTAAAAACTAGAATAACTTTTAAACGGCTTTAATTTCAAAAAACTTATCAACCTTAAAATCAAAAAATGACGTCAATTGCCGTTTGGTAAATTAAAATCGGTACATTCGTTCTTGAGATATCGAAGGAGAAAGAATTTGAAAAAAAAAAACGCTTTTTTTAACATAACTTAGAGATTTCGCAACATAATTTGGTGAAATTAGGAGCGCTTTGCATTTGAAATTAGCGAGAAGTTCCAGGGATGGCCTGCAGGATCAACCAATTTTTATTTTTATTATAAACGCGATAAAACCAGTAAAATAAGTTTAGTTTAATGGTAGAATCCTGTTCTGCACGGACTTGCGTTTTGGTAGGTACCTACATTACCCCCCAGGACACCTTCCATTTCCAACGACAGTCGGAATAAATTCAAACGTGAGTTAAAACGGGTTTCGCTTAGGCCGATTTAAAAATAAGGAAGTTCCACTTTCGGCTATAAGTTCTTATTTTTGAATGTGTGTTACGGCTTACGAGATATTTTCGTCAGTACTTTAGGAGTAATGACATACAAATTTAGAGAAGTAATTCCACCACTAACAGAAAAAATGGGGGATGAATTTTTAATGTCAGAGCTTTGAGATGTTGTATCTCTTTGCGTATTTTATCGCATTTACGACTGGGAGTTCTCTGAGGAATTTTTCGGACTAATTCCAGCTACAGAATTGCACCATCGCTTATCGCGACAAAACTCGCGAAACCATCGACACAATATGGATGTCTGGCGGTTCAACAATGTGCGATTTAAAAGAAGCTTTCTTCCTCACACAACTTCTTTGTAGTATCGACTACCACCAGAGATTTTTCCGGACCGAAACGACTTAGAGAATTATAGGAAAGGTTGAATTCATAAACAAGACATTCAACGAGGATTACAACAAAGAATATTTCCACAATATGCCAGTCTAACCTTATTACATATTATGTCTACAACCCAAACTTTTCGGTAAGTTCATTGCACAGTTTTCCCAAGTTCTTGTAACTTGGAAAACTGTGAAAAATATTTGCAGTCTCTCTGGTGTGCCGAACTATAGTGAACAAACCCGTAAGTTTTAAGTAAAGTATATATGGAACTTGTTATAAAGTTTCTGTGTGAGTGAAACTTTTTGATCGACATTGGACATGGGAACTTAAATACAGCTGAGGTATACCTATTTCACATGAGTGAGTAATTTCATAATCTATGTATGTTTTATATTATTTTATGATTTTTTTGTATAAAACTGATTTAAAAAACAAACCCACAGACTACATGATCGTAAGTTGCTACTGCAGCACAAGAATATCTGCAACTTAATTCAAAACTAAGATAAAACGTTATTATACTGGCTTTCTCTGCCCTCCAGACTGTAACACAGCAGAGCCAGTACTGCTATCTAGTAGCAGAAACAGGCAAGAGATGGTACACAACCAGAATCTCAAGCAGAAAAGGAGTCCTACCACCTTGAAAGTAATGGGCGTGGGCGGTGAATACAATGAAATAGTATAAAATGCAACTGACTACGTATTCGCGTAACATTTTAAAACCGCTTGATACATTAGTGCATTTTAAATATTATTTGTGGATATTCTTAAGTAATAATTAAATTCATATTACATGTGTATTTTCAGGTCAAGTTGGAGGCTGTAAGTAAAATGCACCTTGTGTTCCTGGTGCGCCTTGCTTAAGAAGAAAAATGGGGAGGAGAGGTCTCCCTCGAGAAGGCCTGCCATGGCGTGGCCGGCGCTGGTGGAGCCGCGGGTGTGGGCAAAATTGTTCCCGTGTCCCTGCTAATATACAGCGAAGGGTGTACACCAAAGGGTTTTAGTCAGTGCGAGTCCATAACGTATTTTCGCATGTAAAAAAAAGTCAGAAAGATCAAGGCTAGCTTCGTCATTTTCGGATGGTAGTAGACGGCGTTAAGGTTCGAGCGAAGTGCCCTGATGTTGAAGGAATTCATTGATAGAGTGACAGGGTTTGCCTTCGTTTTGTCACTCTGCTTTCCCCGAGTAGTTTTTGTCTTGAGCGGAATTTCACCCTCCTGCCAGAATACGCGGAGAGCCTAAGCACCCACGCTCGGTAGTGAAGTAGCATGTTCGTGGGTGACTCAGTGAGGGATTCTCCTTTACCAGGAGCACTTATACCCTACTGGAGTAGTATCTTATTTGATTTCACGACCATATTTATCAACGTAAGGGACTGTGGAATATGACGGAGAAATTTAATCGATTCCCGATGGCGGTATAACATCACAGTTTGGATCAGATTTAAAAGTGGTAAAGCCACATGGCAGCTTTTGCTGTCGCATGGGTGGGCCGGCTCGAACCGGGGTGTTACCACGAACTCCAACCTGGTGGTAACACGAAAACCAGCGTGAAGTAGAGACTTGCCTCTGCGTTTCGCTTTGTGAGTGCAGGTGGCCGTAGGCCCAATTCCCCTTTCCCCTAAAAAGTAGCGCAATCATTAAAAAAACTACCCCAGAAGGGTACCAGCACACCTGGTGACGGAGAATCCCTCGCTGAGCATCCATGACCAAGTTATCCTACTCTTCCTGAGCGTGGGTGTTCAAGCTGCCCCGTGTATTCCGAAGGAGACGCAATTCTGCTCGCAACTGAAACTGCTCATGGCAAGCGGAGTAACAACACCAAGGCAACCCCTGCCACGTTATCAGTGAATTTTTACAATATCAGGGGACTTCATTTCAACCCCAACGCTGTTCACTACCACCTGGAGACGGCGAAGTCGGCCTTGCTCTTTTAAACCGAGACTCAGATGTCCTCTTCAGTTTATACTTCTTAACTCTTCTACCCGGGATACAAATTCGAATACTACTTTGTGCCCCGGGCTGGAGTTTGCGTATACGTTAGAGAGCACATTTGTTTTCACGGCCACGGCAGTCTTGAAGGTACGGTCATTTTTAACCTACGGCTGTGCGTAGACAGCGACAACCACACATTGTCTCTATAGCGGCAATGCCGAAATCTACGAACACATCCAAATGGCTAAAGATTCCGTGCTACAGCAGAACCCATCCGCAGAGAAGCGATCGGCTGAGCACTCGATTTTAATACCCACCACGCCGAATGATTCACGCTTAGCCGATCATGAGGGGAGATCTGTTTATAACTTTGCCTTGGCATATGGTCTGACACAACTGGTTACTTCGCCTACAATCAGATGTGGAAGATCATAGACCTTCCCTGTTGGACCTTCTACTGACCTCTCACCCGGACGAATATCAGGCTTCCGTCGACACCCCTCTAGTCTCGTCGGACCTTTAGACTTGTTAGGAGTGTGGTGCCAGTCACATTAACGTCGCGGTTGCTTTCAGCAGGCTGCCGCCGTGTTTGGCACTATAGGATGGCCGATTTGGATAGAATGCGAATTTTTTTTTCAAACAACCCTTGGCGGGTTTGCCTTTCACCAGACGATCCCAGCGTTGTTCCTGACTCTGTCACTTATGTGAAAATTCAGGGTATGGACCTTTTTATTCCATCCTCTGTGGTGCCCATCGGAGGCAGATCCCAGCCACGGTTTAGTCGCTCCTGTAAAATCGCATCACACTATAAGCAGGAGTGCTACCGGACCTGCGCTGATGCATCAAAGTCTCAGGATTTAAAACCAGCCCTTATAAAAAGAAGTATAAATCCTCTTCAAGGACCTACAAAAAAAGACACACTCGATACCAGCACGCTTACAACGAAAGATTTTACGATTACAATGTTATGATTTGATAGTTACAAATAAGCCTGAAAGTTATATGTACTTGCCGATACATTATCACGTGCCCCTATTCCAGAACTATATAATGATAATGTAAGTGATAATGTATTATTATATCAAGTGCATATGGTAATTTCTAACATGCCCGTTTCACATAAAAAATATGTGTAATTAAAAATGAGACCTAAAAAAGATAATAATTTAAAACGTTTAATGAGGTATATAAATCAGGGTTGGCCAAAATATAAACGAGATATTGAAGATAATTTAAAATATTATTGCTCTATGAGAGGCGATTTATTTTGTGTAGATGGGGTTATATTAAAAAATAAACAAATATTAATTCCCAGTTCCGTAATGTTAAAATATAAAACATTTAAAATCCATACATGATGGGAATTTAGGGATAGACCACTGTAAAACGCGGGCACGTGAAGTGTTATTCTGGCCAGGGATTTCTCATGATATAGAGAGATATGTAAATAGGTGTGTTGTGTGTTGGGAGAATTCAAATAAATCTAGTAAGGAACCGATGATTGCTGTTTCTATTCCAAATTTTTCATATGGACATATTTTAGTATGGTAAAAAATCATATCTGATTATTGTGGACTATATTCATGTTTTACGGAAGTGTCATTGTTACATGAAACTACTTCTAAAAGCGTCATAAACATACTGAGAGAAACTTTTGCTAGCGAATAGCTTTTAATAAGCGATAATGGTCCACAATTTTCACATTGTAATAAGCGCGGTGTATCTTCGCGGTGGAGTGGGGATTTGAACACGTAATGTTATCACACAACTACGCACAATCAAATGGTAAGAGTGAAAGGGCCGTGCAAACAATAAAAAAGATATTAAAAAAAAATCATAGATAGTGGAAGTGAATTTTATTTAAATTTACTAAGTTATCGAAATACGTCTCGCGATAATTTGAATTCTCCCGCACAGCTGCTGATGGGTTGTAGGTTAAAATGCAGGCTGCCCGTGTACCCGGATCTTTTAAAAATAGGTAATGTAGATAATGAGAGACAACAAAGTTATGCTAGATAAACAAAATAAATACAAAATGTATTATGATTTACAAGCTAAGCCTTTACCTGTATTAGATGTTGGCGATGAGGTGTCTTAGGTAGAAAAATAAATGTCTGGTTATATCGTTGCAAAAGCGGCGACTCCCCGCTCATATTTTATTAAAACTAAAAGAGGAATGGTGTATCGTCGCAGTCGCACATATTTAATAAAAGATAAAACTCAAGAAAATAGAACGTCAGGACAAATAGTACATGAGAATAAAACACAAAATCCAATTACAACAAAAACTATTTCTATGCGTAGTGAGAATGAAGAATATTCTTTGAACGATGAATATGAACCAACAATATTAAATTATGAAGAAACTTATTTTTGAAATGAAAATTATTCTCTTTCTCTTACTCGAAGTAAAGCGAAAAAAAAAATAAAAAATAACCTACTTAATTAATCCATTGTAATCCCTAAAAAAGGTTACGGTTATGGTGAGGTAGTGGTAAAATAAAGAAATAAATTGTACTTAAGTAAGTTTTTTATTCATGTAAAATTATTAAAAAATCACTTTTATTAAAAACTTATTATTTGAGGTGAAGATGTTTTCGGTAGTCCTAAAATATTGCATGTTATAAGACTTCCTTTATTATTAAAAACAGTAATTGTCACCTGAACTCCGTTGTTTCATTGTCACTATTTTAATTGACCCTATCCAGGCGAAGCAATAGCGGGTCGCTTGTTAGAAATAATTAAGAACAAAAACGTTCTCTTACAGATGAATACACCTTAGAAATTGTATTTTCATATGAAAATTTTTCGTAATTCTCACAGCATCGTTTAAAGTTTTTGCACGTATTCAGTTTATAACCAAATCCTAATAGCAGCTAGATCATAAAAGACGGATGTTAATAAGATATGGACTAAATAACTCGTATCACGAAGCACGTAGACTTTATTTTGTGATAACAATGACACTTCCGTAAAACATGAATATAGTCCACAATAATCAGTTATGATTTTTTTACCACACTAAAATATGTCCATATGAAAAATTTGGAATAGAAACAGCAATCATCGGTTCCTTACTAGATTTATTTGAATTCTCCCAACACACAACACACCTATTTACATATCTCTCTATATCATGAGAAATAACACCCTGGTCCTGGCCAGAATAACACTTCACGTGCCCGTGTTTTACAGTGGTCTATCCCTAAATTCCCATCATGTATGGATTTTAATTTTTTTATATTTTAACGTTACGGAACTGGGAATCAATATTTGTTTATTTTTTAATATAACCCCATCTACACAAAATAAATCGCCTCTCATAGACCAATAATATTTTAAATTATCTTCAATATCTCGTTTATATTTTGGCCAACCCTGATTTATATACCTCATTAAACGTTTTAAATTATTATCTTTTTTAGGTCTCATTTTTAATTACACATATTTTTTTATGTGAAACGGGCATGTTATAAATTACCATATGCACTTGATATAATAATACATTATCACTTACATTATCATTATATAGTTCTGGAATAGGGGCACGTGATAATGTATCGGCAAGTACATATACCTTCCAGGCTTATTTGTAACTATCAAATCATAACATTATAATCGTAAAATCTTTCGTTGTAAGCGTGCTGGTATCGAATCTTAGGGTTTTAAAAAATGCTCTCTAGCGGTTTATGATCTCTTTCAATTAAAACATCATTTTTACCGTAAATATATTGGTGGATTTTTTCACACGCAAAGAGAATAACTAGCATTTCTTTTTCTTTATCTATGCGCATACCGTGCCTGTGTGTTGGTGAGTGTACGTGTAGTCTATTCAATAGCGCCGCCGCCCTGCAACAACACGGCCCCTAACGCTACCCTGCTTGCGTCCACGGAGACTACAACCGGTTGCGATACGTCATATAAAGCCAACACGGGTGCTTTGCTTATTAAATCTTTTAATTAATCGAATGCATTCTGTTGTTTACCCTCCCAACACCATTTTGTGTCATTTTTTAACAGTCGAGTAAGCGGATAAATACGCCCAGAATACTTACGTGTATACCTAGATAAATAATTTACGGCTCCTAAAAATCGTTATAATGATTTTCGTTCCTTTAGCGATGCCATATTTTTTATTGCTTTTCTTTTTCTAAATCTGATTTCATTCCGTTTTTGTTAAATACATGACCCAAGTAAGTCACTTCCTACACACATATACGACATTTACCTTTATTAAATTTTAAATAAATTTCACGAGCCCCATTTAATAATGCATTTAAACGCCTATCATGTTCGTATTTATTTCTTCATCTAAATCCTCTATTTATTGCTTGATCATAGCATGAAAGACCACTGAAGCGCAGCATAAGCCATAAGGTAACCTTAAATACATACCGCAGAAAAACCTTTTTCGTGAAATATCTGGTAAAAAAAAATATCGCCGTGGTAGCGGCGTAAAATATACTACCCCATATTTCGCACCATGAGGAACCAAATAAAAGAAATGGCCCCGAGTTCCCGGCGCCCCTTTAATGGGGCAGGGGTGCGAAGAATCTCCGGGAGGAAAACCGGCTACGAGGTTCGCCACCCGTCACGTTCTGTCTCCCGGAGGGGCGAAAAGTGGATTGCAGAGGCCCGTCTGGCTACTTTGAATGTATGTGGAGCAACGAAGCTCCGTGAAATTTAGTCGCAAGTTCCTTGATAGTTGGAAGTTGGTATTGTGCACGTTGTATTGCATTATTGAGAGGTCTCGGGTCTAAGCAAATTCGCAATATACCATTCTTTTATGCTGCAATTACTATTGAATTAACCCATTGTGTTGGGTGAGTGACCTTCCTAATGACTCGTTGTTCATTCTTCCTGTGTAATTCTTGTAATAATTTTTCACGTAATTCTAGAGGTACTTTTCGCGAAGCACAAACTACCGGTTTAACTGATTTATCAATAACTGTATGGTACTCACCAGGTAAGCATTCTAAACCTTCAAGAAGATCCGAATTTTCTACCATATTAATGCCGTAAGCACGTTGAATTAATCTTAGTTCCGAGCACGTTTGTCGACCCAGCACACATTCACAATAAATGTTTGCTATTTCAAATTTTAAAACATACTATACATATTTTTATGCCACCATTTAAGATGACAAACTACTCTTATCTTAATAACATCTCCGCTAAACGACTGTAATTTCTTTTTATTATTATTACACATCATTTCCGTCCGTATCAGTTAGTACATATCAGTGTTGAGTCCCAGCGACAAAAATCGCTTATAACATAAGACATTATTGTCGGCACCGGTATCCAGCTTAAAACTTTCAAAGCCACACTCATCTCTTAATACCTCTATATACATTTTTACCTACCTATACATTTTTAACACTATTTTTACATTTGTACATCCTAGCGTAATGGCCGTAGTTACCGCACACATAGCATTTCACCGAAATAGTGGACAAGGTGACGCCGCGGTCCCGCCGTGCACACGTCGCGCGCCGCGCCTGCCTCCGCGCCCGCCGCTGTGCCGCCCGCCGCCGCGTACCAACAGTAGTACCTAGACGCGCACGGGCCCGCAGCTTGCCGAACTGCTGAAGCTACCTGCTTACATCACACTCTTGTTGTCTATTGACTTGACATATTTGACATATTCATCCGCTTGACATATTTCAATTTGTCTAGATTTTTCTAGCCCTTCAAACCAATTAAAATGTTTAAATTCCCAAGCGGTCGCATGCGTCCGTCAAATCCCGAGCAGTCGCATGCGACCGCACCCACCCACAACACTTAAAACCATAAGTACTTATATTTAGAATCTATACAAAATTATCTATTTTATTATCTCAATGAAAGTCAGTTATTCAATGGATTTGGATTTTTTAAACGACGCATGCGACCGCACCCACCCACAGCTCTTTAAACCATAAAAATTTATATTTAGAGACTACTTTTCTATGAAGAAATTTGGCATTATAGAATCTATACAAAATTCTCTATTCTGTGGTCTAAATCAGTTACTTTATGGTTTTAATTTTTTTTTTCAGACGGCAAAAATAATTATCCAGTACACAGAATGATCCCGAAAGGGTTAATCAAACGATTATTTGAGGTAGGTTGACTAATGTCCTATCCTTAAAAAATATGAAAAATAAAACGTACAAGGCAATAAAAAAATCTTAAAAATTAACAAAATTTCCACTTTTCTTAAGTTTTCGGCTCTAATAATTGCATTCGGCGTTTATTTCCACCTTTTTCTTACTAATATTAATTTTAAGTTATTGGTTTGTCTGACTGTATACAAACTTTTAAAGTAATGACTAGACTTGGAGTTCCGAGCATTTTTTTTTGGGTTTTTCTGCACTCAAATAATTGTTGCTACTTTGAACAGCCCTATAAAAAAAGTGTATGGACTCTTCCAAACAAACAATTATAAAACTGCCCACTTAATGGAGATTCAAAAATGGTACCAATCATTTAATTACATTAAGTTTGTTCAAAGATTCAAGCAATTCTTAGATTAGATTCAGCAATTCTTAGAGAATAAGGGCGAATTAGACGACTTTTTTAAAATTACGTTTTGATAAAAAAAACGTAAATTATTATCTCTTTAGCAACACTGTGCTATGTGAAGCGAGTACGCGTCTGTCGTTTCCAACTCGCTACTACCTACATAAGTTCTCATTACATAGCTACCTACTTCGATTAATAAATTAATTAAATTTAGTCTTGTGGGTGTACGCAAAAAACAACTTAATGTAAAAAGGTTCCCTACAATTGCAAGATCAACCAAATTATGAAGCCATAAGTTTGCCGCTTAGTAGTGTTTAAGGCGAATTTCACATGACCTTGATAATATTATTTCTTAGATATGAATACCCCTCCCGATATTTTCCTTCACCACCGAGCACGTGGTAAACCAGCACTTAAAATTGCAATTAATAATTTCACCGGTGCCACCGGTGATCGGACCCGGGTTGCTTGCGTACTGTGAAATTTACAGCGAGCGCTTAGGCTAAGAAATTCTCAGGAGCAGTCTGGAGTTAGTAAGTTGGCTGTGTTTCACTCCCTTGCCTTTAAAGGCACGTAAAGCCGGTTTTGCGTCCAGTTTTCTCTAGTCTTGCCGGATTGCCATCCCATCGCACTATGAGAGTCATGGTATAGAGAGCGCACCTGTACTTGCGTACACACTTGTGTGCTATAATCCTGTCCTGCACGTAAATACTAGTTATCTTAATACACGGTAGTTAATAACTTTCTAGTGCTGATGAGATAAGATAAGAAAGTGCTTTGTGTAAATTTCACAGTACGTGAACAAATCGTGATTGATTCCTTCTAGCATCAATAAAAATGTTAATCGCAATTTTAAATGCTTGTTTAACAAGAGCGCAGTGGTCAAGAAAAACGTCGAGTGCAGTATGCATGTCTAAACAACAATATTAATAATATTTATTACTATAATAATTATTACTAAACGGTAAACTAATTGCTTCATAATACTTGGAAATAAGAGGAGGGATATGTGTTACGCGGCACCGAAACGTAAATAGACTCTAACTTCCTTTAGGATGAATAGGTTCATCAGGGACTTATATCGGCTGTTCTTTTTTTACAACATTAAAATTAACATTAATTTTCATAGAACTAAAGCTAAAATTAAACACTGTTTATTACACTGCACAATAGTTCATAACTTTTTCTACGCACTGGTTTTATAATATTGTAACTTATTGTAACGTGATGCATAAGCGACTTTATTTTTATCTTAACTTTTTTCTCATCAGACATAATAAAATCTAGTAAAAATATTAGCAAAGTGATGTTTTTCTGTAAATATTAGAAAAAAGCACATGCTAGATAAACCAGTTACTTAACACTAAGGACTCAGTAATTCGTTTATGGTGAAATGTTAATGCTTTACCAACATAAAATCACAGAAAAGATGCGGGACCTATCGGTTGAAAAGTTTGAAATGTTTAGTCAACAAAACGTGTTTAATCATGATTATCATAGAATACTATAATACACAATAGAATGGCTGTCAATCTTATTTTGTACCGAGGTTCGGCGTCGCCGGGAGCACACATACAAGCAATTACGTCGTATTATCAGTTAATCACTACTACAAACTCGATTCGCTGTTTTGACAGACGGATTTTAATACGTATTTATTTGTAAATAGCGTGCAATTTGGCATTTTCTAAATAAATTGCATGCGAAATTTGGAAACGATTGTAACGTCAAAACACATCTCGTCTTACGTGAATTGACGTCTTGTGTGACCATTTTAGTGGCTACATGGGCTTCGCCCACTTCCCCGTTCTAGTATGTGTGAATTGTAGTATTCTATGATGATTATTATTCTAATAAAAAGTATATGATTGAAAATAATTAATATGACGATTTTATATAGGAGAGAGGGCAAACGAGCACACGGTTCACCTGATGATAAGTGACTTCCGCCGCTAATGAACAACTGCAACAGCAGGGGAATAGCGGGTGCGTTACCCGCCTTTTAGAAAAGAGTAAGCTTTTTTTTGAAGGTCCCTAGATCGTATCGCCGGTAGTAAACTATTCCACAGAGAGGTCGTACGCGGAAAAAAACTCCTGGTGAAGCGTACATTGGTTGACCGTCAAGCATCCATATGGTATGGATGTTATCGGGAGGTATTCCGCGTAGTGCGTTCATGAAATTTGGTGGCTGGGATTAATCCAAATAATTCCTCAGAGCATTCCCCGTGGTATATGCGAAAGAAAATGCAAAGAGATGTAACATATCTTCGCAGCGCCAGTGAAACGAGTAGTTCGGAAAACAATTGGTCGTCGATGATTCGAGCCATTCTGCGCTGGATGCGATCGAGTGGAAGGAGCTAGCACTGAGGAGCTGCAGTCCAGAGATGGGAACAGTATTCCATGTGAAGCTGAACCTGCGCCTAGTCAAGTTGCAGGAAGTGCGCCGACATGAAATACTGTCCCACTCTGCTCAGTACGCCAAGCTTTTTAGAGGCCAATTTGGCATTATCTTCAAAGTTACCACGAAACTGTACGTCAATCGATATGTTGATGTTGAGGATTCCGATACTGGCTGAGGCAACAAGGGAAATGTCTTGCAACTGAGGAGATACGACAAAGGGGTTCTTTTTAGCGGTAAACGCGCAAACTTGTAACTTCTGAGGGTTAAACTGGACTAGATTTAGTCGCCCCCAATCCGAGACTTTGTTCATCAAAGACTCGACTTCGGACATAAGTTTGTCCTGGTACTCGGATTGGTTTTCGCGAGAAATATTGGCACGTCCGGTGTACAGATCATCACCAGTGCTGTCATCCGTATAGCGAAGAATGTTACTGGTTTGCAATATATCATTGATATGCAGAAGAAACAGCGTTGGTGATAGCATGAAGTCTTGTGGAATGCCAACATTAATAGGCTAGTAATAGGAGCATACACTGTCTATAACAACCTTAATGCTTCAATCTGCAAGAAAGCTGGTGATCCAATCGCACAATTTATCGGGAAGCCCATAGGAAGGGAGCTTCGAAAGAAGCGCTTTGTGCCAAACCCGATCGAAGGTCTTCGCAATGTCCAAACTATCGGCCCAGACCTCCTCCTTGGAGTACACTGCCTCTGCCCATCGATGAGTACGGTAGACAAGAAGATAACCAGCTGATCGACCCCGACGAAAATCGTATTGGCGGTTACTAATAAGATGGTGATCCTCATGAGCTGGCAGGTTATAATGGATTCCATTATTTTGGAGAATAAGGAGATGATGGCGATAGGTCTGTAGTTTGATGGATCTGAGCGGTCGCGATTTTTGGGAACGGGTGGACGAAAGCCGCCTTCCATTATTTTAGGATTGCGCCTTGGAAGTAATAGTATAATACCGGAAAAGACACGTTAGCACCAGTGCCAACTCTGGAACACACGTCCTCAACACAATTGGGGGGATCCCGCCAGGCTCACTCCACTTGTGGATGTCTAGGCAGAGGAGTGCTTCAACGGAGGATGGCCATACGGATCATGCCAGGATACTGCACGATACTCTTTGAGGCGTCGACACTCTTGGCTCGCTTTCCACCTCTTAACATAACAGCGGAAATGGATGCGAGGGTGTACGAACGGACACGTGGCCTCTGCCAGAGCGATGGGAGTGAGCTAGTTAAGGTTCTCGAAAAAATTAAGTGTCAAGACCGGTTTAACGCATTCGCAACGTGGCGCGCTCGTCTCTGTGAATAGCGTTATGTACGCAAACACTTTGTAGAAGCAATCCTGCCATACTTCGAAGCCTGGATGCATCGATGAATAGAAAAACTCACCTACAGACTTGCACAGATAATAACGGGGCACGGGTGCTTCGGTGATTATTTGTGTAAGATCAAACGCGAACTGTTTCCACTGCGGTGGGCAGGACCAGGAGTCCGCGTCCCATACGCTGACGACATGTCCAGCGTGGGAGCGGGAGCGAACGCTTCTGATAAGCCGGATCGGTCAGAACCTTTCTCTGCCAGCAGTCGTGTTGACGATGTTGGGCAGGAACTCGGCGTGGAGGGCCATAGCCACCTTCTGTGAATTTGTTATGCGTTACTTTCTTCTCGGAGACGACGTCGCTAAGGCGTTCCTCACGGCCTTCCTCTTATAAACGGTGTTCCCCTACCAGAAACGGGGCCTCTGTGGTTGAAGACGTTTGGAGCGGGGGCCCCGAATGTCTAGAAATGTAACCCCCGAGGAGGACGATGTGTCAGAAGTAGTCTCGAGACATCTTGATAACACTACGAGGGTGCTGGGGGCAGAAAGTACTGCCCTCGGGACGTGCTTCCAATATAACAAAGTGAGAGAGGGGCCCCGGTTGCGTTCCGAACGGAAATCCCGGGACACCTCATATATACGCTGATGGTGACCACTGTGGGATTTTGGCCGGTAAGAGTCCGCCATAACCTTTCTGTTGCTTCCGCAGCAAAAAGTATCCATGAAGATTTCCTCACGCTAAAAAAGGTAGAGGAATGCTTTGCGAATCGCGGGATGGTTGGGGGTATGCTCCCCACGTCATTGAGAGTCAGGTTGCACGCAAATAGAGCCTAGCGGATTTGCTTTCTCCTTTGCAGCATGTGCTAATGAGTCATCCTCCTTGGACAGAGATGGAAGAGATGTCTGACAAAAATGACAGCCTTGGTGAGAGACCAGAATGCACAGGTTCCAGAAAGAAGGCGAACTACTTCCTTGCCAATATAGGCAGGCAACATAGGCATAGGCCGACTATGTGCTCTAACTATGTCTTGGCAATGACCCTATTGAAGGACGGTGAGGCGGAATTATACATCTTTTTTAGGGCGCTGGTGCTTACGACGTTGGAAGTTGATGTTTCAGCTTCGGACAGGTAGCACTCCTACTTATAGCATGATGCTATTTTACAGGAGCGACTGGTGGTATACCATGGCTAAGATCTGCCTCCGATGGGCACCACAGAGGAACGAATAAAAGTTCCATACGCTGAAGTACCACATCAGCGACAGAATCAGCAACAACTTTGAGACCGTCCGGCGAGAAGAAACCCTTCCCCAAGAGTAGAATTCAAAGTGATTGCTAACATTCTGTTTCTAAATGTTTTGATTATTAATTGTACTGAATAATATTATATTGTAAATAAATATTTTAAAAAATTCTGATGGTTCATATGCCTGGTTTTCCCAGAACAGAGGTTTTTTCCGAACTAGTGGTGAAATAATAAAGGACTATCAAAAACTATTTCTGTACTCTATATTGAATAAATATTATTTTCTCTTCTAGCGCAAATTTTGTTCATTTTAATTATAAGCAATATGTAGTTAATTAATAGAAGTCTCGCATACACACGGATATGAAATTGCCAGGTGCTTGTAGCAGTAATTGCATATATCTGACGGTGGCTCACTTGAAGATACAATATATTACGTTGTGTAATTAATATCCCCGAGGAATATCACGTACGGTTATTGGAATATTTCAGTTATTTCGATCATCTTAATCGTTGATTAATTTGTTAAATTACTATTGATTAATATTCAGACGATGCTCAATTTTAAGATGCAGTTAAATCTAGTGCTATCTCTATCACCTTAAACCAAGGTGACTGTGACATATCGAGGCTTAACGACATCTTTAAGTTTGAGTATTTGGCCGTAAGACACTATCATATTACGTATATCAAAAATTACATACGTGATAGCTGTGTTGTGGCAGTGTCCACCACCCCTTATCATCCCGTGGGTGTCGTAACAAGCAACAGCGAGAACTGAATAGAAAATGGACAGCAGAATTCGTACCAACCCGCCTGACATTCATGACAACTACAGCAAACATCCACCTATGAGACAATTTATGGAGATGTCGATGTTCAACAGTGGACTTGAGGTTACCGTTACAGCATACTGAAGTCCACTGCTGATCATAAGCATCGCCCGTAGATTGCCTTATAAGGGTAATATTTGACATAGTTGCCACGCTTGGCAAGTGGGCTGGTAACCGCAGTTTTTGTGTTAAATCGATATTAGGGAGACGTTACTACCCATCTCCTGATTTGTTTCCCTCTGTCGTCTATTACGGCACCCACGGGTCGATGTAGGGTAGTGAATATTTTGACATCGTCACTATACGGGAATTGAGATTGGCTGTAATGAATTAATGAAACATAAAAGAGCCAAGCCCAGGAGCTGTATTGCGGATACAGCACGGGACGGCTTGACCGGAAAAGAAACAACCTCTCACAGAATACCTTCTCAAAATAGCAGCATAATGTTGTGGTGTATTGTACGGTAATTGATGAGAACCGGAAGCCCTTCTTACTGGTAACGCGGAATTCCATTTTGTTCCTCAGAGGGGATAGGGCATCTTCATTTTTATTATATCAAAAATACAGCTTAGGGCCACAACATTCACTTATCAATACAAGGACTGTGTTAGATTGTCGCTCTTACTTCTACAAAAAAATCGTTTAAAGTAAACAGTTCGTACGTACCGGTATTTCTCATTCAACAAGAAGAGTTTTACATTCCTTTATTCCACAAGAACGCAGCCAGATCAGGTGTGAAACCTACATAAAACTGATGTGTAGTCCATACATGAGGATATCCGCAGTAGAATGGTAAAGAACCAGGGAAACTGATTTAGCCCAACGGATCGGTAAGCCGAAATGGCGATTGGCAGACTATATAGCTCGAAGAACCCACAATGAGAAGAGAGGTTCTCGAGTGGCAGTCTTATGCCAAATCCTATCCTTGTTGAAGGGTGGGATAGCCCCCCACTAGAGGGATTGACGGTACCTGGTAAGATATGCAGGAAGTTCATGAATATTTGCAGCTCGAGACCGTGTTTTATGTCGTTCCTTAAAGATGTCTATGTTCAGCATTAGATATGTGAAGGGAAGTACTGTGACGTCAGCATTATAATTGTAATAGGTTTCAGAAGGTAATGCATACAATAATTTTTAATGTAATTTTCAGGGAACACATCTTTTTAGGCATAAAAAGTAAAGTTGTGATTAAAATAAACATAAAATCTATAAATGTATCCGGAGAAGGCAGCGTAGTGTGGGGTTATTTTTCGTTCCACGCTTTTAACGAGTCAGGCAGTAAAATTTAGGTAAGAAAAGGAGAACTAATGATTTTACAAAAAAATCATGTCTTAATTTTACTTATTTTCAGTGTGTACCGATTTGGTTGGAAATAAATCTTAATATATATAAAATACGTGTCACGTTGTTTGTCCGCGATGGAGTCATAAACTACTTAACCGATTTTAATCTAATTTACACACCGTGTGCAGTTTGGTCCGACTTGAGGGATAGGATAGTTTTTTTTTGCCCATGAGTGACCCACAATTTTTTTGCGAATTTAAGGATTTTTATTAGGACATGACAAAGGGTCGTCGAAATGGAAAACAGAACAACCTCTGCCTGGCAAGCTAGTTTAGTATAAAACTATAATTACGTTAATTTTTGCTTTATTCTGAATACAGACGTTTCGGGTGACTTAATTAGCCTTGGCTGCGCCCAGCTTTTGCGCGTACGCGTGTGCGTGCGGTGTGCGTGTGCGTGTGTGTGTGTGTGTGTTCGCGTGTCGTGTGTGTGTGTGTGTGTGTGCGTGTGCGTGTGCATGCGCGTGTGCGTGTGCGTGTGCGTGTGCGATTGCGTGCGCCCGCTTGATTGCGTGTGCGTGTACGCGTGCGTGTGCGTGTGCGTATGCTCCGTGCGTGTGCGTGTGCGTGTGCATGTGCGTGTGCGTGTGCATGTGCGTGTGGGTGTGCGTGGGCGTGTGCGTGTGCGTGTGCGTGTACGTGGGCGTGTGCGTGGGCGTGTGCGTGTGCGTGTGCGTATGGTGTGTTTGTTTATGTGCGATGTAAAGATCTCAATGTGGAATAAATTTAGTGGTAATATAAACTGATTCGGACGAGTAAATTTTGAGAAATCTTAAAAATAAAAATTTTGAATAACTGTTTTTTGGGCATAACTTTTAAACGGTTATATCGGTAGATTTCAAAAACTTTTCAACTCTTCACTTTTCAACTCAAAAAATGAAGTCGAATGCGGTTTGAAAATAAAAATCGGTTCATTCGTTCGTGAGATATCAAAGGAGAAAGAATTTGAAAAAGGTGAAGTTTGGAGCGCTTTGCATTTGAAATTAGAGAAAAGTTCTAGGGATGGCCTGCAGGGTCAACATTTTTTTTTAATAAGTTCACACCAAAAATTTCTCCTAATTCGTGTTGACATTTTGTAAAAAAATCTTGCGTCTTTGTGAAAAACATACAAAGAGTAATTTCCAGGAGTCACACCTAAGCTATATTTTATCACAAAAACATGGAGATACTTTTCAAAATAAATAGCTAAGATGGAATGAACGGTCTATGATGATAATCTTAAATTTAAATAACACCACTTTAATAGATTCCACCCAGGCGAAGGTGGACACCCGCCCAGCAGTCGTTAGTATGACATAAATACAAACTACTACTAATCTACCTAATAAATTAAAACCTATGTATAGGCGATGTTGTAAGGCTTATTGAAACTGAGGTGCATGTTTTTCAGCTTGCACTTTAGAATATAGCAATGTAATAAAACAAATCAATCAATATTTTTTTCGTACACTAATACATATAAACACGAAAACAAAATGAAATGAATTATTTTGAAAGTACAGTACGCAATCTTATCGCTCTGGAAGAAATTTCTTCCCAAAAACCTCTGGAACTGTTATGAGTAAAAAAATCTCTCAATTCATGTCCTTCTAATATGAAATTCGGTACAGTATTATTAAAGCAAGGATAAATTAATTTGTCATTTTTTCAATAAGTTTTTAAGTCTAACTTTCTTTACGATTCCGACACAACTAATTTAAATATTACTGATACGAAAATAATCAATCCCCTGTGGATAGTAATTCCATCGAAGTAAAAGAAGCCGAGTTGTTGATTTCAGCATCAAGGTCACACTTTGATGTTATCGTGCTCCCCAGATAACGAAATGTATTAATCTGCTTAAATATATCATCACCGAGTTTGATGGCCAGTGTCTCTTGACCGTAGATATAACTAAAGACATTACTTCCGTATTTTAAACACTCATCTTCAAACCAAAACTACGGCACGACTCATGAAAGGTGATCACAAGCTGTTGCAGGCCAGCTAGGCAATCGGTCACAAAACATAGATCGTCTGCGTAGACGATCTCTAATAATTGCGTAAAACACTTTCTTACAGATATTAAGTCTGCTTAAGCTGAAAAGTTTGCCATCATTGCGGAAAAGAATTCGGATTCCTTCAGTATCTCTGAAGTTTTTTAGACCTCCTGGACTACAACTGTATGGTCCAACCGTACATTTCTCCTGGCGTTAACATTTTACGTGAAGCAATCGCTATAGTTCGACAATTATAAAAATTGAGTTAGTTAACGTAGTCACCGTAACCGCGACGGACGCGAGCTCATTAACATAACATTAACATTTAACATTTTTTAACATATTTTTACTTCTTTATTAAACGGTTTTTATATAAAATTAAATTCTTATCAAACATACGTTCAATACCCGAACATTTTTTGGTCCTTCGAGCGAAAAATAAACATTTTTGGGTCTTTCGACAAGTGCATTGGACCCCCGTGTGTTTCAAAGACAGTGACGTGACAGTGAGAATGAGCGAACATTTTAAACTCAAACACTTGGCTTGGCCAAGCAGCAGCTAGTCGAGGTCAAGAAGCAACGAGTCGGCAAGTTGGTCGGCAGCAGCAGCAGTATCAGCAGTAATCAGCCGAGCCAAAGTAAGATCTTTCCTTTTTTAACAGTTCTGCATTTAATAGCAACATGGAAAACGTACATGCTAATTAGGTCGAGATTGTAGGAGCTATCTGTAAAATTGGTGTCCATATTAAAAAAGATGGGTCAGAGCGTAAAACTTGTTACTTAGATAAGATCAGCTAACGCATCAAACAAACATTATAATCATCTTTTTACATTTTGGCCCGGTAGCATGTACGGTCCAACCGCACATTTCTGTTGGCGTTAACATTTTACGTGGATCAATCGCTATAGTTCGACAATTATAAAAATTGAGTTAGTTCACGTAATCACCGTAACCGCGACGGACGCGAGCTCATTAACATAACATTAACATTTAACATATTTTTACTTCTTTATTAAACTGTTTTTATATGAAATTTTAATTATTATTAAACATACTGTGACGGCCCAATATTATTATTAATAATTAAATTCAATATAAAGGGGCGTCAAAAATAGTCTTAAAAGATATATATTAAGCAATTAAGTTAAATTAATAAACATAAAGTTAATATATTTCAGACATTATCCCAATAACATAGGCAAAATTAAAGGCAAAATTATTGTTTTTCGTAATAAATAAATTTATTTAAAAACTTGAAAAAAATATTTAAAATAAGATAAATAATAGAAATACAAGTCAAAAAAATATTATAAAATTAAGTTAAATAACGTTTATAAGATAATTAGAAAATTTGTTAAAAATTGTTTAAGTCATGGGAAGTGTTCGTGTATAAAAGAAAATTTTTCTAAGTTGTGGAAGAAGTTCACGTATAGATGAAATTTCTTAAGTTTTTGAAGGAGTTCATGTATTAAAGAAAATTTTCCTAAGTTATGGAAGGTGTTCACGTATAGACGTCTTGTATGGAGGAAGCTGCCGGAGGTACATACCTGCAGTTGTACATATATATGGGGTGGTCGGGAGCCCGACTGCCTGAAGTACTGTAGCACAATGACTAGTCCTATATTAGGGACTTATGATATTAAACTCAATGATACAAAAGCAATACTAAAGAAGGTCTCATTGATGAATTTGCATTACAATAGTAGGGTCGTGGGTTCGAACCCTATATATTAATGACTTATGAAAGTAAGGTCTATGATCCAAAAGCAATACTATAGAAGGTCTCTATGATTAATATGCATTACAATACTAGGGTCGTGGGTTCGAATCCTATATATACATGACTTATGAAAGTAAGGTCTATGATACAAAAGCAATATTAAAAGAACCTTAAAAAAAAAACAACCCGGAAAGAAGGGACGAGCAATTGGTCCGAGGTAAACTTGGACTCGCTAACCGATGTGTCCTAGACATATCATCTTAGTGCCGGTGGTAAGCGGGTTTGTTGTAGCAATACGGCTTTCCTCTGGACATCGCACACCCATACCGTTTGTGGGCGACGTCGTTGCGCATAGCGATGTGTCGTCTATCTTTCGGATTGGGATGATGAGTGTGTTTGGTAGCACTTTTAAGTGTAACAGGCATACTCAACCTCATGTCTTAGTGCATTAACGCTATGATACGTGGAGTTTTGTTCATTGGCGTTTTAGTAGCGTGCTACTATGATACGTTGATGATATTTTTTATATAATAACAATAAAAACTTTGTTACCAAAGTCGATAGGGATCTTGAGTATGTGTTGTGAGGGAGCGCCATCCGTATGATAGTTGCATTGATGCTTACTGCTACTAGCGTTATTGCGTCTGTTGATGGATCTGCGGGTGTGCTGCGCCTGATTCGACGCTCTCTTGTGGTTCTGGTCGATGGAGGTATACGGGTGGTGATGTCTGCTGGGATGTACGGGGGACCTTGAATGGTGTAAGCCCGACGATAGTCGTATTGATGCTTGTTGCGTCCTGCAGCATTGCGTCTCTGCGATGGTTGTTTGGTGGGACGCTATTCTCAATGGCGCTCTCTGCGTCTTGGTTTGACTCACACCTAAGTAGCTTTGCCCAAGTCGGGTCCCTTCATTGCGGGGCTGCAGACTGTCTGCCCTCCACGATGTTTTATATAACAACATAATATTATATCTCTGTAACTTTCCCACCTTTGAATGATTGAAGGCAACTTGTTGGTGGGTGAGACAAACATGATCGAAAATGCATTTACTCAACGTCAGTGACACAAACCCTTTCTGATGGCGAATTATTACTCTTATCTTATAACTGCCTTTTGGCTATATCTGCCGTTGTATTGGTTGGTGGAGCATATGTGTCGACCTCATGCGGGTGGTAGCTGGCGGGAGGATCTGAGGAGACTCTCAAGGCTGCGGCCGAAAGCCGCACAACGTGGGACCCCATTCCCTTGAGGTGAGCAGTAGACTCATGACACGCTCTGCGGCTAGTAGCCGTGCTGATCATGCAATTGGTGGTGATGCCATACACTTACATCACGTCTGCAGGAGCGGCGGTCTGGCAGGTGGTGGCGCTCACGGAGGGTTTACGGCCAGTGTGCCTATTTGCCTAAACCGTGTGACGTACATTCACTGTGGCTGGATTCGTTCGTATTCTGTATGGGGTTTACACGCATTGACATGCGCGACTTCGGTCGATGTTTGTGCTTACGCACTAACAAGGGGCCAAGCCTCTTTTACTGGTTCGCCAGTTATTTTGCTGTGGACTACGGTCCAGTTCCCGAATTAGCGTTCCCTTCGGGGGGAGTGCATCAAAATGGTTGGCGCTCACCGTGCACGGCGTGTGTGGGGCCGTGTACCTCCCCTACATTTTTTTAAAAATAAATGTAGGAGAGCGAAGCCCTTGTATCGGGTATTTTGTATAAATATATTTTGATTCTTTTCCGAGCGGGAAGGGATAATTAATAATAAATTAATAATGTAAACCTGATACAAGTGGAATAAGGACGTTTTATGTCTTAACCTTTCTCGAGCCCTGTCTTCGTGAACGGGGTTCACTTAGCTTATAAGGCACTACCAACAGCTTTCAATTGCTCTAGCGAATATTCATTCTTCCAAAAGACACCTAAAAGAACTAAGTTACTAAACAAACACAACGTAAATAAGGGTCCTAACTAAGACGATCATGCCAAAATATTACAAACGGCCTATTATTAAACATTTAGAAAGATCATTTAGAAAGACCAAAACATATTTTATTTATCCTAGTCACATATATATAATTTTTATTATAAAGGAGAATTAATTATATTTAATCTAATATATTTATTAATATGAGAGAAAAAAAGCTCAGTAGCCGGAGTTTGGTTACTCGCGGTGAATAAAGAGAAACTCACCTGGCTGGCCCGAGGTGAAGGACTGGCCGAGCTGACCACTCCGAGTGCACTTGGCGAGACAACTTGGAGTGGAGTTGCGGTGAAAGACGAGTATTGGTATGGCGATACGCCGCTGGCCCCACTCTCCGCAACCGAATCTTGGCTCGTGGCCGAGCCATAGACCAGATCCGCAGCTAGTGTCAGGAAGGCTAGTGCTTCTGAGTGCTCAATTTTCCTGTCCTTATGACTTTCGCATATCAGCCACGGGGGCGTATTTGCGCAGGTGTAGTTGGAAGTCGTAGGGAATGCGCCAAATGTGTTCAGGTGCGCCTTACCCGTGAAGGAGAAGGGGAAGAATTAGTCCTCTTTCGAGGAGGCGCCACCATAGGGCAGCTGGCACTGGTGGGGTCGCGAATGTATGCGAAAGCGTTCCCGTGGCCATACCAATATGCGACGAAGGTGGAACAATATGGCGTTTTAGTCGGGGCGAGTCCGACATAACCCGTCCTTGACCCCTCGAGGCGCGTATGCGTAGGCATTTCCCCATGTAAATAAAAAGGTGTCCATGAAGTCCCGAGACACGTTGATAGCACTGCGAGGGTGCTGGATCAATAAATACTACCTCAGGGGTGATTTTTTAAATTTAAGAGAGAGAGCAACACCGAACGAAGATCCCGGAACCTATTTATATACGATGATGTTGACTAGCGTGAGACTTTAGCCGGTGGAATTCCAGTATAACCTTTCTCTTGCCTCCGCAGCTGAAGGTATTCTTGAGGATTTCCTCACGATAATAAAGTGTCAATACAATCTAGGAGCCATTTACCATGAGGTACATTTACCTTAAGTTTGCTTGCGTATTCCGGATACTGCGGTGATTGAGGGTAGAAATGAAAATAAAATGGGTAGACGAACTTCTAGACAGAAAAGTAGTTCACCTAGAAACTTTATTTTCGTAAAAAATTATCTATTACTAAACCACTTAAAAATACACGCTCTTTTGGGTAAGAAGTTGCCGAAAGCGCTGCCCTTTGCACGCGTTTGAATATTTATATCAAAGGGTCGGAAATCAGCTCATAGAGTATAGTGGATGTGCGTAAAAACATAATGGCATAGGTCTTTTGTGTACTATTGAACCATTAGTAATATTTACATTAGGTATATTTTAAATTCCTATATTATTCAATATTCATAAAAATATTTACTAAAAATGTAATGCCAGATTGTAACACTTTTTTTAAACGACTAGTTAAGAAAGGGTGTATAATTTGACTGTAATTTGGCCTGTATTTATTTATGAATGTATTTTATGTATGTACGTGACGAGATATTTCCGCTGACTATAAACCGATTTTAATGATTATTACTTATTTATTACTCTTTATCTCAAAGGTGCATTGATTTAAAATTTCAAAAGAGTCAAATAACCAAACTCTAAAAAATTAAAGAAATCAAAACTAAAAATATAAAAGTTATTTTCACTAAATTAAATAGTTTCTAAAATATATGCTACAAAGCGTACGAGTGACAGATTCGTTCCGGTAGGCGAAATGTAGGGCGACCCCTACTAGTTGTAGTGATTACCTGGTAAAACATGCAGGAAGTCGATGATACATGTGGTTCAGGACTGTGGCTTGTGGCATTCCTTGGGGGAGGCCTATTTTCAACAGTGGGCTAGTAAAGAGATGTAATGATGATGATGATGATGATGACATAGCGTATAAAAGAGTCAAAGCACTGACTGTAGAATTTTTTAACTTCAGTAGTTGTTAGAACTCATTTTCTACCTAGGATCCGTTTGGATAGTTGCCACCCCTTGCCTATTTCCGCTGCCAGTTGCCAGCTTGCACTGCTGTGTATTGATGTGAATGGTATAGAGAGCCTGTTTAATTGAATTTTTTTTTGGATAGAATTAGGGTGACAAACGAGCTCACAATATACCAGATGGTAAGTGGATGCAGTGACTCTTAAACATTTGCCGTTATCCTCGATTAAGAATCAAAATGCAGATACCTTGCCACCCCTAACGACTTACTTGGAATGTCGAGTTGACCCATTCGTGCTGCAAGTGCAAGTTCTCTACGAAGTATGTTTTTCTTTTTTTATTTACCTACGATTCAAGCGATAATATATTATGACTATGAACACCATCTTTTCTATATGAATATATCTATAATAAACTAACGTATACTAGCATAAAAGATTCTGCTTAAAACGCTCCAAGTTTGCCTAAGAAAAATCAAGCGACGAGAGTAGCTTTTCACCTTTAGGAAATATTTAGCACTCTTCCGTAACGGTGTACTAATTTAGGCCTACGTGAACCTTGTTAATAGAGTTTGAAATAAAATCATGCTTATAATATATAACACAGGAAAAAGGAAACAAAAATAAAATTTGTTCGTGTTGTTTTAGATATTTCTAATGTTTCTAATTTTTTATGTTTAAATGCTAAAGTGGTCGATATATTTTTATAGAAAATACAGTTACAGCTATTATTTAGAATGTGCAATTTTATTATTTTAAAACATACCATGGGACAAACTTTTCAAGCTTTAAGAAACTTGATATTTGGAAAAAAAATTAATTGGTGAAGTAGTTTATGGAACCTCATAGTTACTTTAAAATATTTATGTAATGAGACCTACGAGTATATCAGAACAATATAATCTAATAACTCTCGCATGAATAAAAGCCTGTGCACTACATTGTATCCCTTTTTATTTCTTTAAAAAAACTTTACCTCCACACTCGGATTTTCTACTGTAACGTAGTTTACATATATAAATTTCATAAAGACAAACATCTAGGCCTGTTAAAATTATTTGTAGGCAATACAAATACTTGGCCCCATGTTAGAATACATTCAGCAGCATTCGAACACGTGGACGCTTGCACTTCAACTCAGTGCACTACAGAGCACAACTACAACCACTGATTAGAGAGAGATTAATTCAGTCCATAAGTAACCATTAACAGTCGTCAAATAATACACTTCAAGTAAATAATAATGTATAATATTATAAAACTAAGTATTCTCATATTATCGTCGGCTATTGGTGAGTCTATTAGTTCTGACGGAGCATGAAGCGACTCTTATAGCTATTAAGCTAAAACAATATCAATATGACACATACAACTAGTGTATTTATAGTGCTTTCACCTTTATACAATATGGATTACGAAACAAAAAGCATGATATGAGAGGCGGTATGGTGAAACAGTGACATAAATCTACTGTTTTTAATAATATAAACACATATAAACATAAACTCTCACACCTGTTACTAAGAAGAGTAGGCAGAGACTACGGATTTCCTTTGAGCAGAATTCTGATACACCTTTTTTGCCTCCTTTACATCCTAAGCAAACATGCTCATCGAGTAAGGAAACTCTTAACTTGGCCTATCTTCATTAATATATATCCAATTTCCTAATATCAAAACAAGTGTGGTTGTAAAATGAGAATATTTATGGTAAATAATAAAAAGCATGGTTTTAGTTAAGAAAAAATGTCATGTTATACTAAGACTAAAAAATTAAGGCCTTTTTACCAAAATGTATTGGTAAGCTCGTTGGTAACCCTAGCCGTGGCGCTGCAATTTTGTGCGCCCACAATTTTTAATCGTTGGAAATATTTACTTTAGTACAGTGTATCGTAAAAAAAGAAATATCCTATCTCTAGAGAAAAAATAATGGAGAATAAAAATGTCTGCATGCTTGCCATATGAACCAGCTCAGATTATGCAGTAAAAGTACTAAAAATAAACAAAGACGACAAAATTTGGATTTTGAATATGTTAGCCAAGTTACAGACCTTAGAACCTTTTTACTGGAAACGAGGCATTCCATGTCCTAACGGGTGACAATGCATCTGCATTTTAATTCGTAATTGAGTATTGATGTAGATGACTATGGGCCACAGAAACCACTTACCGTCAGGTGGACTGTGTGCTCGTTTGTCACCCTATTCTATAAAAAAAAACAAGCGTTTTATAAAAAGTGTGTACTGCCTGAAATTATTGACTCGAGAGCTCGGTCAATGCCATTGCGGCAAATATTTTTGTAAGTGCCGATTAAAAAAAAAGTTACATAACTTACATTTTTTTCAGTTGGATATTTTATTTTTTACTTATTTTATTTATACAAGTTGCAACCTTACTACTAATTTATTTATACCACTGTGCTACCGTTAGTAGTTATAATCGATTATTAACCAACATCGGTTAACAATCGTGTACTTATTTCAAAACTAAGGTTCATAAATAATGAAAAATATAACAAATAGATTATAATAAATCAATTAGATAACAAAAAAATGACACACCAAAAATTTTCCATTCACTGAACTCCATCCTAAAAAAATATGTATAATGTATTACAGTACCATAAAGCGAGCTAATGAATAGATATGAAATAAAGGGTTGCTCGCGTAGGTCATCGCCCCCTCAGAGCGAAAAATACCTAACTTTGCGTAACACCGAAATGTGAAAGAGCTCTTATCAAAATTAATTTTCAAATGTATAGAATTATTAACTTTACTTCAAAAAACTAAACAATAATATTTTAAATAAAATTTAAATACATTTTTATTAGGAAATCGTATGTGATTTTATTGCCTCTAACTGAAACGCATATCGGTAAAGCTGGGTCTTTGACAATACTCTTATTATCCGGCCAATGAGACGTCTCGTCAAAATATACTCATTATAAAATCGATCCTTATTTGTTCCCCGAGACATCCAATATCACATCTTTATGTTGGATAGTAGGTACTCTGTACAATATTGTTACGAGCTTAGGGTTCGTGACAATAAAAACTGCCGATTGAATTAACAAAATTAACACTTTCATTACCGAACACCAATTAAAACTTAAAAGACACTAATAATTAATCACACTGATTCACTTTATTTCGCTTCGAAGCTTCCAAATTAAATACTGCCACGATTGCGGCTATCAATGGCTTTATATATGGCTCTTCCATCGAAACATCCAGAATGTTACAGCAAATACCGGTCCTGAATGACTTAGTTCAGAAAGTTCGAGAGTGGATCCTTCTAGAAAGCATAATTCTTCTGTTCGATACTAGATGGCACTGTTGGTGGAAAGTTCAAGATTGACATTTTCTAGGAAGCCCTCCTCGCTCTGTTCCCCGACACTAGATGGCGCTAGTTCCTGGTACCAGAAATCAACTTAGGCGCGCAACAATATGTTGCACTTTAAGGTAACCAGCTAACAGCTATAACTTCAGAACTTTTGTCAAAATTACGATTCCCTTTGTATAAAGTGCGTATAGCTATATTTTTAGTAGTTTGCGTGCAAATTACTCGTAGCGTCTTTTACATCAATGGAATTACACAGGCCACGAAATAACATTACGTATATTTGAATGTTTATACAATAACCAATCCTGTTGTATACGTTATTTCAATCAATTTATCAAAGTTTTCTCAAGCATTCGATTGAATGCCTATAGCGAGCCGTCCAATTCACCA
Organism: Parnassius apollo; assembly: GCA_907164705.1. Classification (NCBI taxonomy): domain Eukaryota; kingdom Metazoa; phylum Arthropoda; class Insecta; order Lepidoptera; family Papilionidae; genus Parnassius; species Parnassius apollo. The sequence continues at coordinate 512,758 of CAJQZP010001249.1, forward strand.
GCTGATTAAATCGTTGAACTGCTACGTCTATACGACGCTAACATAAGGTTCAAAAGGATCACAACATCCAATTTAATCCTAATAGAGCAAAACGGTATCTTGACATGTCATTCGATCTGAATCGAGTTATATTTACCAACAATTAAGATAGAAATCTGTTCATTTATGGGTGGGTGTTTAAAGTGAAATAGTTGTAACAGCCTACATACGTCTTACTGCTGGGCACAGACCTCCTCTTAATTCTGAGAGGATGTTAAGGCAAGTCAATCTGCCCCGTTGCCCCAATGTATGTTGGCAAACTTCACAAATGTCTTCGAAATACATTTTTCTTATTTTTGAGATATGCATGTTTAAACCACTGCCTCATACCCCATCAGACTGCCAGACTGCCAGCAGGTGGTACACCCTCTATTGAAATTAAGATTTTTTTTTAATTTCAATAGCCCATTGTATCATTCTTCTTAGGAATCGATGTTCTTTCGCGAAGATTTGTGGTCTATCAAATCTGATGTAATGGTGGACTTCCCGGAACGTTGATGCTTCACATCAGCTATATGTTCTTTTACGCGGGTTCTAATTGATCTTTTTGTTGGAGTACAGCAGGCACACGCTCGAGTGTGGCCGGCTTCACTCAGTCACCGTGACTTAGGCGCGGAACTCGAAGCTTGTCGTCGTGCAGAACCTGTTTGACGTGCTTAAGCTCAGCTGCTAGGTGTTTGCTATCACAGATCCCTCGTGCTCTCTATAACAATTATTTGCCCATGGTAGCTAACTGTGAATGATGGTGGTGAGATCCGCCACTTAAATATCGGTTTGTATGGGTCTTTTTTCTTTACACAGTGTAACCTAAGGTGTTGTTAGGATTTCGGATGACTAACACATCAAGAAAAGCTAAGGAATTTTTTATCTCTAACTCCATAGTAAATTGAATTTTAGAGTTTATGGTATTAAGATGTTCTAAAAAATGCAGTTACTTTGTCTGATGGTAAAAATGTGTTGCGTCAAAGCTTAGTGACGAAATTAAATTTCCCAAAAATAAATTTAAAGCATTGAAAAATTTACGGAACCGACCAGAGCTAACGATTCTCCCCGCAGTTAAAGGTAATGCTACGGATACGTCAGATTATAATTTTAAAATACAACAAATTTTATCGGATAAAACCACATACCGAAAAGTCAAAACAGACACTACAACGTTTAAAACAACTAGCGATCTAATTAATAAATACTCCGAGAAATTGAATCTAGACTTTAATTCGATAATACCTGCATGTGCCAAACCACCGAGGTTGTATGAGTTACCTAAAATACACAAACCGAACGCTCCATTACGTCCAAAACTGAGTCAGATTGATTCGCTAACTTACAGACTTGCTCAACACTTAGCTAAAATATTATCACCACTCAGAGGAAACACATTAGTACACAGTAAGGATCCATACCATTTTGTCAGCGATATATAAGGACCTACGTCTTACTGACAATGAAACCATGGTCAGTTTTGATGTTCAGGCTCTATTTAAATGCCTAGCTGTTAAAGACTACATCTCAGTTATAACTAGGAAACGAGAGAAAATAACATGCCAGTAGAATATGCAGTATTACTCAGTCCTTGCCTTACATCTGGCTATCTATTGTGGAAGGAAGAGTTTTACAAGCAATTAGATGGTGTTGCGATGGGCTCACCTGTATCTCCCATTGTCGCCGATATATTCATGGAAGAATTTGAGGAGAAAGCCCTCTTTAAGGCACTTGTTACACCAAAGATCTACAAGCGGTACGTAGAAGATACTTTCACAATTTTACCATCAGACAAAGTAACTCCATTTTTAGAACATCTTAATTCCATAAACGTTAAAATTCAATTTACTGTTGAGTTATAGGCAAATAATTCCTTAGCTTTCTAGATGTGTTAATTTTATTTATTTTTAGGATTTCGGATAATTTTTAGTTATCCGAAATCCTAACAAAATCAAAGATCACACGGTGTATAGAAAAAAAACCCATACAAACCGATATTTAAACGGTGAATCTCACCACCATCCTTCACAGTTAGCTACCAGGGACTAATCTTTGTTACAGAGAGCACGAGAGATCTTTGACAGCAAACACCTGGCTACCGAGCACACGTGATGCAAGATTTGTATGACTACAAGCTTCGGGTCCCGCACCTATATCACAGTGACCGAGTGAAGCCGGCCACAGTCGAGCTTGTGCCTACTGTACTACCATAATATGTCAGAGGTGCCACAGACAAGATTACTTAGCAGTCAGCCGCTGTAGATTCTACATCACCTGAGGATACCTCGTTTAGAGTTGAAATACATGTCGTATTATCGTCGATGGTGTGTCCTACCTGGAATAGTGGTGTTGGAAGTAGTGGTGTTGGGAGTAGTGATGCTGGGACTAGTGGTGACGGAGTTAGTGCACGCAATTGAGGGAGGACGGGAGGTGCTCTTCAATCCAGGTGAGACACATCAATGTATTTAGTTATCGGAAGATTGCAAATTAATTAATATTTTTATTATAATGGATTTCCGCAAAGTAATGCCTGATTCTATCAATTAACCAACATTTTACATTTTCCTAATGTTTCAAATGTCTAGTATATAAAATATAATGTCTGCATTATAATAAAAATATAAAATACTTCGCAACCTCTATTTCCGATTCTGTCAATTAATGTCTGCATTGCTATGTTCTAGTCTGAAGCGTATAAAGAGCTAGTATATTGCTGTACGACTTTTTATTTCTCAGAGGTTATAACTCATTTGTAGCCTCATTTGTTTGAAGTTGCATCTCCAAGAGATGTCTACGTTCAGTAGTAGACTTGTGACATGATTGATTAAAAACCATTTTTATGGATTTTATAGCGTTTCATTTGAATTATTTTTAATTTTCGACGTTTCAGGTGCTTTTTAGCATACAATCACGGGAGACTGAGATGGCTGACGTTCCGATGTTATTGGTCAACCCGGCGTACCAGCCTTTTTAAATATTGTTTGTTGTCCAATCTATGCAAAATGAACTGACTGTATCTTGAAATCTTGCAGTGGTATGCTTGGGCTTAGTTTTAATGTTATTAATTATAGGGTCGCAAGTACCTGCCTGGTAGTACCCAGCATCCTTCTCTATTGAAATTAGGATATTTTTTAATTTCAATAGCCTCACGTATCATCCTTGGCAGGAATCGATGTCCTTTTGCAAGGATTTGTGGTCTATCAAATCTGATGCAATTGTTGGGGCCGTCTACTATATGATCACAAACTGCAGACTTCCCGAAACGTTGATGCTTCACATCAGCTATAAGTTCTTTTACACGGGTTCTAATTGATCTTTTTGTTTGCCCTATATAAGAGAGACCACATTCACAATCAAGATTGTACACTCCAGCATCTTGTGGAGGAATATGACACTTGACAGATGGTAAGATCTGACTAATATTTTTGGCAGCTTGTAGAATCTTGTCTGAGACACCTCTGACATATAGAATGTGGCCGGCTTCACTCGGTCACTGTGACGTAGGTGCGAGACCCGAAGCTTGTGGTCATGCAGAATCTGCTTGACGTGCTGAAGCTCGGCGGCAAGGTTTTTGCTGTGACAGATATCTCGTGGTCTCTGTAACTAAGATTTGTCCACGGTAGCTAACTGTGAAGGATGGTGGTGAGATCCACCGTTTAAATATCGATTCGTATTGGTCTTTTTTCTATGTAGATCCTTGGTATAACAAGTGCCTTAAGGACGGCTTTCTCCTCAAAGTCTTCCATGAATATTTCGGCAACAATGGGATATACAGGTGAGCCCATCATAACACCATTTACTTTCTTGTAAAACTCTTCCTTTCACAATAGATAGACAGATGTAAGGCAATGTCTTAGTAGTACTGCAAGTATCATCGAATTGACGTGCGTGTGCCAAATTTTCGAAGTTGTATGGGTTACCAAAAATACACAAACTTAACGCTCCATAACGTTCAATAGTAAGTCAGATCGTATATATATATCGATAATAGGGACGTCAGTCACCTCAGTCCCCCGTGACCATGGGTGCTGGAAAGCACGCGAAACGTCGGGTTTTAAAAACAAAATAAATGGAACGCGATAAAATCCTTAAAAATAGTTTTAATCAATAGTAAATTCATTTTAAATTTCATGTTTCGTGAATTTTCAGGTGAATAATAACAAATTATTGAAGGAAGGCGATAATAAATTTAAATATTTGTGGAAAATTGTTAATTTTTATAAAATAAAGGTGACGAAACGGGCACATAGTACACTTAATAATAAATGGATGATATGGCTCATAGACATTTAACATCAGTTAAATACAGATGCTTTGTAACCCCTGAGCACTAACATGGATAACTCGTTACTATGAAAAAGGGTCTACGTTACTCTACGCTCAACATACGAAACAGATTAGCATTAAGCTGATATTTACGCTGATGTTATTCGGGAACAAGTTCCTTTTCAAATCGAGCCCAACCATATGAGCTATAACCAAAACCAGCTGGAGAATGGTTCTACAACTTTTAAAATTTTGTGAGTTATGCTATGAACATGTGGTTAATCATTATACAATAAAAGCTATCCCCATATTGGGAATTAATCCTGTATCGTAGAGGTGTTTACATTGCATATATCTAAGCAGTCAACAAACATCCAGACCTATAATAATAAAGTATTTATCGGCCATATAAATACCGATAGGTTACGATAAGAAACAAAAATTATGAAAATCATA